>JAOUQW010000009.1:1327832-1343143 GCA_028565825.1 Olivaichthys viedmensis
TGCCCAGTCTCCCTGGGATAGGCTCTGGATCCACTATGACCCTGAGCAGGATAAAGAGGTTACTGAAAATGAATTTATTATTATTATTATTATTATTTTACTTTTTTAAGGGCCCTGAAACTGAATATCAAGCAAACTCTAAACATGTTAATCTTAGAGAATTTATTCTGGGCTCCAAATGCAAGAAGCAAGAACCAAGGCTCCAATCGTTTTGTTTAAGGTTTATTGTTAGCCAAACCTCTCCTAATTTGGCTCATTATGCAGCATGACAGGTGTTGGCAAATGTGGTCACTAAAAGGTGTAAACATTCAAAAATTAACTGACAGCACTGGTAATAATTTTTTTGAAGAATCCATGATTTTGACCTTAAGATGATTAAAAAGCTCTATTTAAGATTTTAATGACAATAAATGCATACTGGCAATTATAGCATTAGAATTAAATGTCCTCAGAATGATTATAAAATATTGAGAAAAGCATTTGGATGGAACTGATCAAAGATGGCAGTAAAAAAAACAACAACTTAATTTTAATAATGTGAACTGATATGTAGTATTTGCCATTTCACAGTTAACTATTTATCATCAGTTGGCGTGCAGCATTGGCGTGAGGAACAGTATAGGAATTCCTTTTAATGCTTTACCCCCTTCTAGCTTCAGACGCACTGTGGGTTAATAAAAGATTACCCAGCCCTACAGGGGGGAGACAGCTCTCTCGCTCTCTCTCTCTCTCTCTCTCTCTCTTTCTCTCTCACAGAGTGTGCCATGCCTGCCTAAAGTTTGTTTTCATTGCCCTGTTCTCCAACAGAAATCTAGAGCTGTACCAACAAATCCATCCAGCTCCCATTTCCTGCCCATTCTCCCTTCAGCAGATGTGACAGGGCCGCCCTGCCGAGGGAGCCAAGCTAGAAAAGGACAATCGCACTTCATTAAAAAAACATGCACCGCACTCGAATCAGATCCGGCCTTAATCGCCAGGGACGCGGCGTAATGTTTAATTTTGCCGCTGATGGAGCTGCTTTCGCCTGAGGTAACTTCGGTGGGAGCCATGTTTGCGTGCAAACCTTCACTTAGAGCTCGAGTGAGCAGCAGGGCCAATGTTCACATGAGTGTAAAGGGGAAGCGCACAGCGCTGCAGCCAGTCAGAAGGGGCCGAGGTGTAATGTTTTATTGAAGCGTGCTCCTTGGAGAGGACCCGAAAGAGCACTCGACGCCTTCGCAAAGCCTGTCTGTTTTGGTTGTCGAGAATGGCTCCCAATCACGGAAGGATAAAAACATCAAAATAAGCTAATAGAGATCGGCCTTGAAGTCTTCGAAGGGGCTGAGTGGGGCGGGCGAGTAGGTCTGTCTCCCACCAAGCGCTCACACACACTCACAGAGCCCATGTGCCAGTGCAATGCTTGAGTGAAGATGTACTGCATAGGATATAGTGAGAGGCCGAAATGCTATATATTTTAAATAACTAGAATGTAGGTGGCATGACTTATTTTTAAATCTGTAATACTCAAGATGAGATTATTTGAAATGTTGCATTAGGACTATTTGTGTATGGACCATTAGCAACATTAGGAAATGTATAACTAATACTCAGGCCCTGATTTACTAAAATACCCAATAAGAAGCACTAATTTGCATGTGCAATCTGATCAATTGTGCATGCAGTTAGTGGCCGTGAGTGTGTGTTCTGTTTATAAGATAAATGTAAAGAAAATATTTTCACAAGCTCTCTTTAAATGCTGTTGGCATCAGAGTTGCAAACGTGCGGCAAACATTATATAAAATTAACTTTACCATGGTAATAAGAAGTCATAATGTCAAAAGATGTAATAAAATCATGGTTTTGTCTTCAAATGGTGGAAACGGGCAGCCTGCACTCTCAGAAAAAAAGGTACTAAACTGTACCTTTCCTTGTTGATGGGGTGGTACCCTCAATGGTACATCTTTCGTACGTTTAGTATGTATCTTTTACCTGGAAACGAATATAGTGTTCCTTAAAAAAAAGATTTGGTGCATAATTGGACCTGAAGGACCACTGGTGTACCTTTAATTAACTTTTAGAGAAAATGTTTAAAGGTTCAGTACAAGCACCTTTCCAGGTAAAAGATCCATACTAAAGGTACAAAAGATGTACAGTACCTTTGAGGGTACCACCCCAGTGACAAGGAAAGGTACAGTTTAGTACCCTTTTTTCTGAGAGTGTTTCATACTAATTTACTTTTAGGATTAGTAATTTACACTGCACAGTTTTTGTAAATCAGGGCCTCACTGTTGTATCTTGGTTCTGTGAGAATACCAAAATGCCTTGATTTAGGTGGAAAAAATTGCTTAAATAATGATTTATGTGAATGTTAATTCCTTTCTACAACTCAATTCAAACTGGTCCCTGTTCACTCATCATCTTGCATTCTATAGATTCATTTACTACGAATTATCATGATTTAATTAGAATAAAGAGTTTAAGGTTAGGATTGGGGCAAGATTGGCAGTAGTACTTTTCCTTCATTTGTATGAAATCCAATAAAATCGCTCTTGCTTGGTCGATTTATTACAAATTCTACATGAGATCAGATTGCTTTTATAAATGCAGTAGGCTGACATTTTTGCTCATATAATGACTGGCCTGATGTGACCTAATCCACTGCCCAAGCTACAAATTCTAGGTCAAGAATAATAAAACTAGAGATGATTTATTATGCTGGTAAACACGAGGTGAGGTCTCCCAGCACTCCTGAAAAGCTTCCATCAGCTGGATTGCTTTACATGAGAGTCTTTCCTGGTGAAATTCATCAATAGTAAGATAATTACGCCAAGACACCATGTTGGATTAACCGAGGGACAGGAAAATGTTCACATAGATCATTATGCATTATCTGAATAACCCTGAAAAAGGCAAGCCTTCTTGTGGAAGGTTTGGTTTATCTGTAAATCACGTTTGGGCACTTTAGAAATAAGATGATTGGACCAGCAGAATTGGAAATGTTGAAATGTGTTAATTTGACACCATGAGTGAAACACCCTTTACACCTGTGATGCTCTCTCCCCAGTTCCTCTCCCCATCCTTCCACTTCTCATTTTATGTTTAGCCATCACAGCCAGCCAATTCTGAATTCCCATTTGGCTGATTTCCCCTCGTAAATCCATGCTCCGTATCTAGCCACCTCGCCGTCAATCTAGAACTACTAAGCATCTGAACAGCCATTACAAAAAGGTTACCCAATCACATTCTCCAGACAGCGCCTGTAGTGATTCTCATTATACAACGCTGTCATAAATCTTGACCGATGGACCTCCCTGCTAATGACTTTTTTGCCAAGATGTTGCCAGCAGCTGGTAAAACAGGGTACTGAGGGAAATGGTTTGGGGGTTGGAGGGATACGAGAGAGGGGGTTAGAGGAGGAGGAAGGGGGAGGCAGATCAAAATGGCAAGCTCTTCCATAAAACCGAAGGGGCCATGATTTCCTCCAAAACGGTGGCAGTCATTATTCTCAATTGTATACTCATTTAGACCCAGAGGGGCTGTTTTGTGACCCCCCTTCTTAGGCGGGCTTCCTCGAAGGATATTAATCAGGGATGGCTCGGCTTTGTCTGCTCTGATGGCTTGACGCTATGACACGAATGGATGAGGCGTGAAGCCGAGACCCTTGGTAAAGTAAAGGCCTGACACCTCGTTATTCAGAGCAGAGAGGCGTTTGGATGCAGGCATACCATCCGGCTGCTCTGCCACCCACCCCACCCCATACAGACACACACACACACACACACACACACACACACATGCACACACATTGTTGGGGTTTCTGTGAACACTTCCCAAATTTGTTCAAATTGTGCCTGCTGGTTGGTCTATTGAAATTAAAGTTCAGAATAAATATGATCAATCAAGACATTTATATGAAAATCTAATTACTTAGCAGTCACTCATCCAAAGCGACTTTAAAAACGTGCAAACAGTTGAAGACGCAGCGATACAAAGTACCTATGTAATTTGCAAGGATTTATAACCTGAAAGACTAGAGACTTATGCTGGTTTGTACGAGCGCTAGAGGGGTTAAGTCTAGCTGGTAACAAAAAAGACAATTTCAAACCTACGTGCATATAGAATAATACACATAAGTTCAAAAGACAAAGAAGTAATAAAAAAAAGGCAGTCAATGCAAAGTAAGTGCAGAGACTAATAAAGTGTTACCCTAGATACTGTCTGAAGAGGAAGGTTTTACACCTTTGAAGAAGGAATAGAGACAAGGGGTCGTTCGGAGTGGAGGAGGGGGAAGCTCATTCCACCACTGAGGAGCCACGACACTCAAGCAGATCTTACGTTATGAGCATGCTCAGACCTCGGAGACCTCAGAGAACAATGTTAGAAATGTAACATTACAAAAGTATTAACTGCACCACTGTCCTTCATAGTATCCTCACCATTAGATTGCAAGATTAGAAAAATAGTATACAGTATATAATATTTGAGTTGGTCGAATATTGCTCGAAAGAGTTCAAGGTCAATGTCAAGATCATCAAAATCATCAATCACACTATGTGCAACCAAACATGACCAAGGTTGGGCCATTTATTTGGAGCCAACCATGAATAGACGGGATGCCTACACAGCTTCTGGCCATTGGAGGACCAAAATTGTCCACTGTTTTGGCACGACTCAGATTGTGTGACATGACATTAATAGTACATAGTAATTTATGTAAAAAACTACAAGGTATGTATGGCAGTATTTTGTGCTACAGTACAATAATTACTCAGACTTACTCTTATATTAATAGTTGCATACTTTGCAAAGTACCTAGTAACTCATATAGGAAAAAATACTAGATATACAGCAGTACTTGATGCTAAGATTCATATTTGTAAATGTCATTATCAATAACATTTACTCTAAGGTGAATGTTTGATAATTATATAATGTCACAAACATTATTAGACATTAGAGAACTGTACTTTCCCACTCTTTTCAGTCAGATATGCATGAATTTATTAAGCAGTTTGGTAGTATTTACCACTACTATGTTACGTCTTAAGTCGTGCTGTATTCCTGGTATTTTTGGCATTAGTTACTATGAACTTACATATTCAACTTGCAAAGTGTGCACCAATTATTTACTCATAGGTACTACTTTATTACCTATTAAATTGCGAGTAATTATTGTATTGTGGTACCACGAACTGCTGTACGAACCTAGTAGTTTTCACACAAGTTGTGTACTTTAAAATTCAATATGCAAGTATGTACCGATAATTACTTGTATTTACCACATACTTACCTATTAAATACAAGGTATTTACTGTACTGTAAAATAAAGTACTACCATGCTCCTATCTGTATCCGAGATTCTTTAGGAATAACTGAAGCATTCTGTACTAAATGAGGCAGACTGTTAGTAGGACGAATAGCCACCATCTGCAGCAAAACTGCAGTCAGGGGTCATGCACTGTAAATCCCATGAATTTTCATGCCAGCCGTTACTTCATGCTTGGTGCTGATTCTTCATCTCAGGAACGAGCTCAGCTTTTCCAAAGCCACTGCACCGGAACAGCAACAAATGAGTTCTGGTGTATACACCGGATTGAAACATAAAATGTTAAGGGTGATGATTTCATACCATTTTTACATACTTCCAAAGCAATAGACACCCTACCAATATCTTATCAACATTATCGGCTCTGGCAGGGATGGGCAATAATAAATAAAAATATATTTTGATACATAATACAGTATACCCCAAATATATTAAAATGTGCTCCACAATATGACACTAAAATACAGCATTTTGTACTTTGAAAATACAGAAATCCATTTTGTAAGGGGGACATAAGATTAGTAGTGCTATTACAGTTTATAAGGGTAATGTTAGTATTCTGGTTGATGGTAGCTAACGCTAACACTGCGTGTCCTTCAGAAAACATACTGGTGGTCTGCACTAAATCGCAAAGGGTCAGTTAATTATACTATCACTCTCTGGTTTTTAATCTATCATTGTACCACAAATGTTAAGGTCCGGTTATATTTTTCTCATGTATGTTGGCAAGAGCTTAACATAGCTAAAAGATTATAGCAATGTCGCCTGCTTGCTAGCATCTAGTTTGCTAGTATCCAGCCCGCTAGCTAGCTAAATGTATAATAAATAATAAAGGACAATACTAATTAAACATCAAGTAACAACAGTCATGGTTTTTGCAACACACTGGATAGAAATGAGTCAGTCAGCATACTGCTACGTCTCTATTTCCTCCCTGACGAGTTAGTTAGACATTTAAATGTAAAATCTGCTGCACTGTTCGTGAACTGTTCACAAACAGAAGGTGCTGCCTTTGATAAGTCTTTGGCACTCCAGAAAATGTCTAGCCGTAGAGCAGCTCCGCTGCGAGTGCCTGCTCTAAAATCCACCAGAATCTCACAAGTGTCCGTTTATTTGATATTTATTTATGACTGTTAAATACAAATTACAAAATAGTATTTTGTATTTCAAATACGTATTTCAGACACATGTATTAGATATCCATGGTTCCTGAAGATTTTTTCTCTCTCTGGCAGGTGTATTGTTTATGCAATGAAAATGTCATCGAGACAATTAATTAAATACTCTAAAGTCAAGGCAAAAGGAAAACAAGCACATGCCTCATTAGTGGACCACCTTCACTTTCTTCCCCTTAATTTAATCCACAGTGTAAAGGGTCTATGGCAGGAGTGAAAGGATTAATGAGAAATATCCTGATTCTATACAAGTCAACAATAATTAATAGTCATTCTTTCCATTCCATTTCTCTATAGGACTCCGAACCATTGTATCACACCAAACAACTTAACCATTTAAAAAAATAAATCTATATGTACAGCAGTAAGCCAACATCAAATCCCTCGCTATTTCTGTCCATTATTGAATTCTGCATCGACTGCAAATCGTTTGGTGATCTTGTGACATGGGTTGACCTTTCAGGAATGCACTTAGCTACGTTTAGTAGAAGGGGATCTGGAGATCAGATTATCACACGTTAAGTGCACACTTTGAAGGGGAAGGCGAGCTTAATTAATTTTTTATTCACTGCTGTTCAATTAGTATGTAATCAAGCTAGGGATTTGCTCACCAAATCTACAAGTTCGCCAAATGTCATCTCGACTGTCCGAGGCAGAGAGTTAAATGCCCCTGAGAGAGGAACTAGATCATATGAATGTGTTTTGCAACACCCTCTTTTAATTAAGAAGAAATCAACACTCAGAGGTGTACACTTCTCTATTGGAATAAGAGTGTGACTTTGAAAGTGAATGACCTTCAGTTGCTTACAATGAGGTTTTAAACTGATCCACCTGTCACACAATGCTCCACATATGTCATAGTTGTATGTACAGTCATTTAAGTAAAGTACCTAATCAGGTGTTGATTATCCATTGTGCTTGTAGTAAAGTAATCTTTAAATTGCGGTCAGATCGAATAGGCGAGGTATATTTTTAAGCTAAGACTAACCTATTTCTCCTTTTTACCTAATCCTTTGGGAATTGAGGAGCCCGTTGAAAAATGGCATCTGCACATTTTGTGCACACTTTTGATGTTGAAGGGACCAGACTAACAAACAGGACCTTCCTAAGGATGATGCATATTCATCTAGGTCATAGTTTTCGATACCAGATGATGTATGTATCATAAAATTTCCCATAATCCCATGAGAAGCATCCCCTTTCCCCCTTTTTTTTTACTTTGGAGTTCAGCACCAGTATGGCTTTCGATTCATACTCCTCCAAGACACATCAGCGTTCTTGTTTTGTCTGCAACACACAAAACCGTCTGCTGGGCCATCTGGGATTTTCCCTTTGCTCTTTTGTCTTTTCTCTCTCTCCCACTCTCTCTCTTCCTCTCACACACATTTCATTGAGCCGCTGCATATCTTCCTTGAAGTTAGAAAAAAGCAACACGTGCCATAGAGAGTCAAGAGGAACTACTCGCCAAGTGACTTTGATCCATCACTTTGGAGTGAAGAAATAAATATTGCAGCTATGGGAATGATAAGGTACACCAAAGAATCTCAGCGTGGTCACAGTGAATTAGAAACATGCACTGACTTGTGAGGTGAGATTACTTTGGCATTTCAGTTGAATCAGGCTAATTAACTTAATTGGCCAATTTTATTCAGATAACTTTTATTTATTAGATCTGAAGCCAATTGTTTCAATTTGAATCACAGACTCAAGCAGACAATATCATACTCAAGTATCATACAAAGTCTGCAAATCATTCTTCAGCAAAGATTTTACATTTTTATGGCTGTTACAAGATTAGTGCTGTATGTCACTGTATTTTGTTCAGCTACAATTTGGACCAAATCGTCACATAGTGAACAGAATTCCTATGGGCCTTTTTTATGCAGTCATAAAAAAAGGGTTTCTCAAGGGGTCTTTGGATAGTTAAGGGTTCCTGGATTCCTAAACAGGTCCTACTTGAAACCCTCTCTGATAGGTAAAAGCTCTGTTGTAAAGTTCTACATAGAACCTTTAAGCGTTCCCCCAGAGGGACGAGTTAAAAAACCCTTGAACGTTCTAGATTTAAACTTTTTTTTTCTTAGAGTCCACCAGGGGGTCCACAATTTTATTATTATTATTACGACTATTTTTTTATTACATTATGGAAGTTGGGATCACCTACTACCACAGTTATTATAGTTATAAGCCTCCTTGACTGGTCACCTGAATGGGTTTAACCTAAAGTTCTTAAAAATAAGTAGAAATAATGTCAACTTGAATCTAACTGCAATAATAAAACTACGAAAAGTGCTGTCAATATGAAATATGGTACGAAATGTTTTAAACCTACACTTTAACATAGTGTAACTGATTTGGGTTCTGTATGTAGAAAAGAATAAAAAGCTCTAATGGCTCCAATAAATAAATAAGATAGTACATATTTTCCTAAAGTGCCTAATATTTGAATAGTTTGATTATGTTCATAAAATAAATCTGCTGCAGTCTTTTTTTCTTTTTTCTTTTTTCTTTTACAATATAAGGGCTGCAAGGTCTCTGGCTACCAAAAGTTTGAGATACCCTGGCCTAAGTAATGCACACATACAATATATTAGATACATTTACATGTGCTTTTAAACAAGTAAAAACATTTTTTGATATTGCATGGCATACACTATGAGATATGGTCTTTATGGTCTTGGTATTTTTTGCAAAACACACTACTGCATCTACACGACCTATGTATGAGTGTGTGGTCAATAGGACAGCTGGAAAACCTATTCAGGAACAATTAGCAGCGCTACTGTGACATATTTGTTAATTGGAATTTGTTTAATGTGATATAAGTGATATATGAGTGAAAATCGTCCATGAAATATAAATGTATCAATTTAGCTCACAGATCCATTAATTGCTTTCAGTTATAACTGGTATCCTGCTGAATTTATTTGGTGTGTTTGATGATGCTGTGCAGCGGCTGTTTGCGTGTGCAGTCATCTAGATGGATGTGAACAATTCATTTTAAAACCCCAGAGACAGCGGTCAGAATGCAGGCGACACCCCCGCTGCCTGTTTCTCACCGAGAGCCAGATGTGATAAGGTCAGGCGCAGACTTGTGCTCCGACTGCTGGGGTTAATGATGACTGATGTCCAAAAGCTTAAGGAGCGTTTCGGCCTGTCATATCCCCGCGCCACGCTCACACGCAATTAGGCTCAACATACTAATAGCAGTGATCATTTAGGATTGGAAGGCCAATAATTCTTGCTTTTGGTGGTCGACGATGAAAGATGGCTGAGATCCACTAATAATTCAGCTCAATGATTCCTGCCTGGAAGTGAGGGGAAATCAGGCAGCCCCATATTATTAACATACATTTGCCTTACCTGACTGCTGCGCCAGCGAGTCTGTCTGAAGGCAATTACAGGCACTTAACGCCTAATATTCCAGACTCAAACCCCTCACTCACTGATCTCATAATATTGCTTTTTCAGACATATAGAACTTCCTGCTTCATTTTCTAATTGTGAACTTATTGTTTGAACTCATTCTAGCTGTTAACATTATATTTTCTATCACAATAAAAATTAAAAATACACACAATTCAATATTCTGTGTGTAATAATTTTTCCACACAGAGAGCAATCAATCTGCTCACTAGTCCTTTAAGTTTTAAACTCCAACCTGTCTGCACATAAATTCACAGATTGCAGCCTGGAATCACTGACTAGATGTCAGACTTCATTACACCTTTTAAATGCTCGTCCCACGAGGCCACACGTGTGCCATCGGGTTTCAAACTGAGGCTCCGGTTGCAAAGATTTGTCCAAACAGCTCTCAAAAAGCCCTCCTAATTCCCCATCAATGTCAGCCCTGAAAGAGGATGTGGTCTGGGGAAAGGGAAAAGACAGTGAGCACACACAAAAGTCGTCCTTTCTTCTACCTGATTTAGGTCATTTAAGCCCAATGAATCCCTAATTAATTCTCCCCACTGCCTCCATTGGGCAGATTGATGTGTCTCCTTGAGAGGTGGTGTATAGGACACACAGCAGTGATGGGTTCCTGTCTCTGTCAGTCTGTTGTCTTCAGTGCCTGTCCCTGTTCTCTTCCTGCCCAGCACCGAAGGGGTTTGGCTTCAGAATCGGAGCGGAGCAAAGCCATAAGCTGTGAGCAAAGCTGTAGAAAGCATCTGATCTATAATGAGAACCAGGCTGTAGGTCATAGTGCTGTATGCTCTTCACATATTCTCAGTATACTTTGCTACTAAGATAATAAGTTGGCCATGTTTTTTTTTTTTTTGTACAAATTCAACAAAATTATTTATACCAATGTTACAAGTGATCCAGGATAGGGTTAGATAACAGTCTGTCTGTTGCGATTGCAACATTTCTATGACTTTTAATATGTGTATCTGCATCTGTCTCCTTACACCTATTGTCATTTTCTTCCCAAGGCCAAACTTTGATGCATCACCTTTGGCCGAATGCAGCTGTTTCAGAGCTTTTATGGAGCTTGGAGAACAGTTTTACCAACACAAATAGATAAAGATAAGGATGAACTTTATCATCCCTAGAGGGAATTATTTTCTGGACACAAATGAATCATTTTGAAACAACTATGAATAGTTTTTTATACACACTATATATACATTGTCCAAAAAATTGGGTAATGTGCATATACATTTTTGTTCTAAAAAAAAAAAGGTACAAAAATCGAAATGTCTATGTTAGAACAGTGGTCCACTTGTATATGAATGAGTTACATTCTTGTTCCCAGGTGAAAGACACATACTAAACGTACAAAAGACCACAGTGACCCTGAAGGGTACAGTTAAGTACCTTTTTTCTAAGAGTGTATGATGGGAGTTAATATGGCAGTGAATGTCAAATTTCACATTTAAACAAACAAACAAAAAAAATACTTTGTGTGCAGAACATGGTATTTAGACAAAATAACACAAAACAGAGGCCCTTTGCTCCAAAAACATGTGGCATGTCCAACATGGTCTTACACTTGCAAAACCATAGCAATTCGCATGACTCAAGTCGTATGACAGTTATGAAGGTTGAGGTTAGGGGCGGGGTTAGCGAACACATCGTCCTCGCTAGTTCAGATTCACACACATTTATCATGAAAACAGGTTTGCATTACTGATTTTTCAATTTTGTTAAATTTTACAATGAAAATCTTGCTGTTTGTTTAAAAAAAAAAAAACTTCGCTAACTGCGGTTATACGCAGTTCTAATTGTTTACTAAAATTTAAATTATTTGTCAGTAGTAATATTAATGTAATATTACTAATATTAAAATTACTATTAGTAGTAATATTAATACAATTGCAGTGACTGTCGATTGCTTTGGTAACTGCACTTCAACTTTTGGGACATAATAAAGGACATCTGTCCGAAAGGTTGTGTCTTTCAGGAAACTTTGTGTATTACAATAGAATTTCCAAAGCTTTACATTTATTTCTGAACTGCACTGCTGTTAATTACTCCATGGATTTTTCTTTATACAGTATATAGTATATGGAAGAAAAATTGCATTGACAGCATCATAGATCTGTCTTCTATATTCCTTAGGAAATCACATCTTGGAATGAGATGTAGTAAGCTTGTTAGCTTGGGAAGACAAAACCCCAAATGCTAATGAATGGCCCTATTTTATGATCCTCAAAGATTGTTAGCTTTAGTGTTACAATTTTAAACACATTTTTTCAGCAACTCTGAAAGTCCACCTCATGAGGAGGTGACACTGTGCTAAACCTGTCCAACACATCACAATGTCCTGTAGCAATGCACCCAGCTCAGGTTAGCTTTATCCACACCATTTCTGGTCAGCATGTTGTAAATACCACCCAGATAGCTCTAAAAACCCTTCTTCTGAGGAAAATGGAGAACACCATATAACACATGAAGCCATCCTATTCTGTCGCCATACGGCTATTTGTTCCTGTCTGTAATACAATATCGTCATGTTAGTGGCAATAAAGTGGGACGAAATAGGATCAACAGATTCTTAACAAGGCATTAGGGTGGTCTATGGGGACTGTTCCCACAGAAGTCCATTACTTAGCCACTGGGTCATATATCTGTGCCTGCAGATGGCTTTCCCCTTTTAAATGTCACCTGACACCATCGCTTACATAGGCTTAAACTTTTCTTTGCTGGTTTTTCACCTCTTAGATGGTAAAAACAATTCAAATCCTCTATGCAGGGTACTATGAAGTATCCTATGCCAGAGAGGCTACCAGAGAAGTGAGAAATGTGCCTCCACAGCTAAAGGAAGGAATCAAATTTCTTATTTTGTAAAAAAAAAATAATAATCTTTTTTAAATAAAGGTCAAATCAGCCACCCGGAAGGCTGTTCTGAGTTTGTATAGGTACTGCTCCATTATATTCTGTATAGTTGCATTTGGTTTAGTTATTTATACTGTGGTGTTTTTATTGCATTGTGCTACACTTGCTGTTACTTGAAACAATAGCACTTTATACATTGTCCTTGTCATATATTGTCTTGACTAGGGGTTAGATTTAGGAGGTGGGAAGCCCTACTTCTTAAATTGAACAGCACCGTATTATATGGATTATATGATTATATAGATTTCTCAACATTGACATCATGAAAAAGTGATTACAACAGGTTCTTGACATATTTGTTTCTGCCATTAAGGCTTGTTTAATAACTACAATTGTGTGGCCAGACCAGACGTTAGGTGTTCAGTATTCCTTATTTGTCAGTTTTGGCCTCAAAATGATAGAAAACTATTCTCAAACTATTTTCTGGAAAATATACATGATACAGTAAAGCCTTTGAGATAGCAAAATGAACATTAGCATCTTCTTACCTCTTTTGAAAATAGTTATTAGTCGTTTCCTCTGGGCACGCATATCTCACTCAACTCTTAACTCTGGTAAAATTGAGGATCTAATTAGCAAAACATTGCATTTAGCAAAAGCCTGTTGGCCAAACAAAAACCACCATAATTTCACAAATTGTATTTCAAATTTAATACAAATCTATTTACATAAAATAGGCCTACTGTATGAAAAAATGTAAATAAAGTAGGCTACTTACAAGTTGAGGCATCATTAACTAATTTATGTAGCAAGTTGAAATACTATGAAACAGCAGTGATTCCGTGATTGTGGACGTTACATGTAGCTGCAGAAAAAGTCAGATGCCATGTCTGAAATCGCTCCTATTTATGGTGCACTATTTGGGTGTCAGCGAGTTTGTAGTGTTGTCAGAAATCTCAGTGGACAAATTATATTCCCTGGGTTGTTCACTATATTATTACCCATAGTGCACCGTAAATCCAGTGTACAACTGATGCACGCTACTTTCGTACTGAGTACCACGATGGATAGCGATTTGTTGCAGCTTGAAATTTACTTTTTAATTTTGGAGCGGCCAACTTTGTATATAAATGCAAGTAAAAAATGTTGTTTAACAACCACTAAAACCAACAAATACTTGTTAGTGGTGTATTTAATTCAGACATTTTTAAATGTATTTTTGTAGTTTCAGTTCGCTCTGTAATTTGCGATGTTCGGATTGTTTATGTAATGGCGGGTCATGATGATGTGTTTTTCGGAGCACTCACTAGTAAGTGTTGTCTTGATTCAGTGTCTCCCTAATATAGTGCTCTGTATAGAAGAATCTAGATAGTAAATAGTGAATGAGTGAAGGAGGGAGAGATTTCAGACACTCCCTCACTCACTCGAGAGTCTTGAATGAATATTTATGATACCGAATAGTTAAAAGTATTTGGCAAAGATTGTATTAATTATTTACATTTCCACCAAATTATAGTACCAGAGCTCATGCAGCTCCACTTGCCATATAAACCAAAGGGGCTCCATTTTTTTGTGATCCTGCCTAATTTAACCCCTGATCCCTTGTGTAATGTTCTCCTGTCAGTTTTAATTCCTTGGCTTTTTTTATTATTAATAAACACAGCCCCTCTAAAATGAGACTCTAATCTCAGTAGGGCTTCCCTGCTTAATGATAAATAAATGAAGGAATGAAAGGTCTCAAGGGATCCTGAACAGTTCTCACGTCATTTACACACAGCTGCACTTCCTCTGCACACTATCCAACATTATGTATAGAAATATAAATAGAGAGACACACATTCAGCATGGATATACAACCGCAATCACTAATTAGTTTAGCTTTGAAATGCTTCTTGAGGTACATGCATTAATATACGTCTAAAGTCTAACCCACTTGAATCTCATTTGCATCTTCGCATTGTTTTCACCACAATATTTGTTCTTCTTCTCTGCATTATTTTGTGCTTGGCAATGCTCTATAAATATCACAAGGTTCATACTCTATAAATGTCACACGGTGTACACTATTTCTTGCAATACATATGCATCCTACCTCTATATTTTCTTTGTCACTACCCTTTCTTTATTCCCGAAATAAAGAAAGCCAGACTTTGCTGTCTGTGGTATTAAAGTGTCACAGAAATGGTGCCATCATTATTTCAGTGTTCGACTCCCCAATTCTGGCAGAGGGGAATTTGCAGTCGATCTATGGGTCATTATATGAGGTTTAGGATTATAAGACAAGGGAGTTCTTTCAGCCTGCTGCAAATGGCACACTGCTTTTGTCTGTGGAGAATAGCCACAAAACACAAGAGTGCGAAATGCTTTTTATTTTCTCGAAAAGTCTGCTCCAGAATGACATATTTCTCACAAAAATGGATGGCTCACATGGCTCTCTGATAGCAGATTGACTGGAGATGTGTGTGTGTGTGTGTGTGTGTGTGTGTGTCTGTGTGTCTGTGTGTGTGTGTGTGTGTGTGTGTGTGTGTGTGTGTGTGTGTGTGTGTGTGTGTGTGTGT
>JAOUQW010000009.1:1363601-1377190 GCA_028565825.1 Olivaichthys viedmensis
TAACATTTAATCTAGTAATGACAGTTTATTTAGAACATGTGGTGAATCAATCATTGCTGCTCAATACATTTTTGTAATAACCATAACAGTGGTTAAGCATAGCAACACTTTGCTAACTTGCTATTAAGGGGGGGAGAAACAGTCCTAAAGAATTAGGCAGTGAATCAAGACCGAGACCAAAAATGCACAAGTAGTTCCACATCAGACTGATGGAAAAAGAAAATTGTTTTTTTAAGTTCCTAATGAGGACCTTAACCTTACTAAATTACTAGCAGAACGTGAAACAAGTGGTTTATGCTCATAACACAATATATTTCAAAGAGATTGACGAAACGTTTAATAACATTTATAGCATGTTTTTACATTGGTAAATATCAGTATTATTCATTTTTTAAGTTTGGTAGCTTTAAAAAAAAAAAAAAAAGAATATTTGCCTACATAAAATTACCAATACAAAAGAATACCAGTCGTACCAGAGCAAGCAGGTGTTACTTAATCTGTTAAAATCAGGTGAAGTCGGGTATAGAGGCCGATGAAGTTCATGGAGAAGTTGGCATGACTGAGGCATTGCTGTCGTTGAGCGAAATGATTCATTTGGCTGATTTGGTGAGCACTGATTTAGAGGCTGAGTTTAGAAAGGATGTTTATGGTTGGTTATGAGCCAAACAACTTATATTCTGTGACTGTTGTGATACAGTTGAAACAGTTACTGTAATAGGATTGGTAAAAAGTTTAATAGTAATGTAAATTGGTATTACATTGCCAGCAAATAGCCAACTGGCCCTAGTTTGGATACCAATGACATGGAAGCTGAAAACAAGAATAAAACAGAATGATACTTGGGACTAACATGGCTAATTTAAACATGTCAGTAAAGATAAAAATGTCAAAGATTTTTAAAGGCACAAACCATCAGATAAATGTCACAGTATAAATTTATTTGAACTGTTAGAAAACTATGTTAAAATATATGTTTCTTATGTGTATATACAGACTAATTTAAAATATGAAAACATTTTATATTACTCAGTATTACATAGGACATTTTAATGTTTGCTTTAAGAATGTTTAACAATTTACTATACAGTCTTTTAAGTAACCTGAATATGCACTCTAAAGATCCATAATCTCTTTTGCAATAGCTTTTAAGTGTAAATGAAAATCAGCTATCAAGTTAAGTGTAAATTATTAATTAAATTCTATGTAGGAATTTTGAATCAAGAGCTAATTTCTTATTTATTAACTCCACCACATGACATCATGTGGTCATGTCAACATTTGTCCATTTGTGAACAGTTTACATCATAAAATACATAGATGTTGCATAGATTTAATTTAAGTTCTCATTTTATAATTTATAATGCCTCAGAGAGCAAAGTAAAAAGCTGACATCAATTGAGTACCAAAATTGATATTTACACAAAAACTTTTCGACTGACCAATAGCACTTTTTCGAGGTCTTGACTTGACAGATGTAGGTCATATATTCTGTACTTGATTTGAACACAACACTAGCTGCGTCAGACCAGCAGACTGCAGTACCCTTTCTATCCACTAGAGGTCTCAATCATCTAAGTATTAATTAGTCTTCATAGAACTTATTAGTTCACCACTTTTATATATGCCAGTCCTTCCACTAAATCCTTGTGAAGTCTACGTGACTATATACTAAACATAGAGTTATTCCCAGTTTCAAACAAAACCAATATCCTTGAATTTGTATGGAGGAACTCCTAGCCAAGCTCTCTGATTTTATCTCCAAATCTAATGCATCTTCATGCTAGCTTGATCCTGCCCCCACTCCTCTCCTCAAGAAGTGTCTCTCTATCATCTCTGCTCCCATCTGTCATCTCATTAACATGTCGCTTGTTTCACGTCCCTACTGCTCTTAAAACCGCAACTGTCACACCCATTCTTAAGAAGCCTGGTCTTGACCCTGCCTTACTAGAAAACTATATAGCCATCTCTTATCTACCTTTCCTGGCTAAAGTGTTGGAAAAGGCTGTAGCCTCACAGTTACAAACCTTTCTAAACAATAACAATCTTTTTGAACCCTTTCAGTCTGGCTTCCATACATTACACAGCACTGAGACCGCTCTTTTATGTGTCCTTAATGAATGTTCAAGGAGGAGGGGACTCCTCTCCTCTGACACTGGGGCCTTGAACATTCTTCTCCTTCTTGAGCTCAGTGCTGCTTTTGTTGCTATCAGCAAACACAAACTGCCGCTAATACTGTAGCTCAGGGTGTTCCCCAGGGATCAGTTCTTGGTCCTCTCCTTTTTGTCATTTACATACTACCTTTGGGTCATATTATACGCCGTCACAATCTCTGTTTTCACTGCTATGCTGATGATACCCAGATTTATGTAAGCATGTAATCCACCACATCCATAACACCACCTGCTCTTACATCATGCAGTCAAGACATAAAACTATGGATGAATGCCAATTTCCTAAAACTTAACACAGACAAAGGTGAATTAATTAAAGTTTTAATTATTGGCCCCAAGTCTTTACTGTCTAAATGTCTAGACCTTTCCATTAGCATCGATGGGGTCATTATTAAGCCCTCCCCTGTGGTGCAGAACCTGGGCATTACTTTTGACCCCTCCCTTACCTCACTAAAAAAATATTTTTTCCACCTTCACAATATTGCTCGCCTCCGTCACTTGTTAAGCACAAAAGATGCTGAAAATCACGATGTGCGGCCAGAGAGGGGGTTCATGACGGGGAGTTTGTGACACTAATAAAGGGCTAAAAGCAACACTAAGAATCCTTTTCATTGCACTGTGTATGGGATTGTATTTTGTGTCTAAATGTAAGGGCCATTTCTGTGATCTGTCTCCATGTGTTCCCTCATCCAGAGAACACTGCTCTCTCTGTGCCCACACACCCTTAAATCTGCCTTGGCACACACCAAATCAAATCACCTGTCACACACTCATAATGATGATAAAGTACATATTTTACTCCTGTGTATTTATGTGGGTGCCTGCACTTGTGTCTGAGAGAGCAAAAGAGTGCATGAAACAAGGTAGGTTTTTTTGCATTACCTAAAGTACTTACATTATCCAAACTTTGTATTATACATACACAACAGGAGTCACACGAGCATGTCCTCGTGCAAATCACATAGCCGAGCATCCCACAGAACACAGAATTGCTGCAGAGAGCTGACAGGAAAATGTTATATAATATATTGGCAATGACTGTGTTCAAACACAATAAACACAATATTATTTATATGTCATATAAAATTGGATGGACCCTCACAAACTAACTCTCACTGTGAATGTGTGTGTGATTGTGTTTGTCTCCCCACAATAGATTTTTGACATTTCAGTCAGGCACCACTTCACTCTGGGTTATTTAATATTTTATTTTATCTAAGTTTATCCCACTGGAGTAATTTACTGTGACCCTCTGCCTTTGTGTGATGATTCAAACTAGTTAGTCCTGCTGTTGTTGCCCAAACAGAGGGAGGCTTGAATAGTTGCGACCAACAAGATGAGATAAGAGGTAGATGTCTGTAAATGGCCTGTTTGATTGATATTTTTTCACAGGTAACCACATTATCTGAGAAATACTTTAAATAGGGGTTTAATGTAAATGTTTTTACAACACAGCAGCCATTAGAAAAAAAATACAGCAAATGGGTTATTAATACTGTACCTTATATTGGGTAGGTGAGTGTTGATTTGAAGTATGTGGCCAGTTGATCTATGCATTTGCATTGATCTATGCGCAGCTATGCATTTGCGAACTTCTGTTAACAATAATAAACTCCTCCCTTAGCATTCGCTATGTACCTAAATCTTACAGACTAGCAGTTATCAAACCATTGATTAAGAAAGCTTAACTTAAACCATGTGAATTGTCAAATTATAGGCTAATATCAAACATCGCCTTTATCTCAGATATCCTAGAAAAGGTTGTAGATCAGCAGTTAAGCTCATACTTACATAGAAATCACATACATGAAATGTTTCATTTAGGATTTAGACCACAGTACTGAGTCAACTCTGGTTAAAGTGAAAATTACCTATCACTGGCCTCCGACCAGGGTTGCGTCTCTTTGCTTGTATTATTTGATCTCAGTGCAGCCACAGGCTGCTAGAAGTAGAGGTGTGCATCGGGACTGGGATCCCGAGGCACGCCACGACCACCCCACAACACTTTTCATTCTGCTCGGGTGCATCAAGTACACGGATATATGTCATTAATTTCTGTGTTTTTTCATTCACAGGTTTAGTAAATATAAACAATATGCAAAGACCGTCAGTTTATAATAAACATTTGTACAAAAAGTTTGTACAATAAGGTTCGTTAATCCAGTGAGATTTTCACAAAGTTTGAATTTTAATTAATATTAGAAAATATTGTGGGCAGTTACAAACAGAAATAAGCAGGCGAAATTGGTCAGAATTCCTTCGGGAGCGAGCGGGAGTGGGATTTAAAAAAACAGTCCCGCACACACCTCTAGCTAGAAGTAAGCTATCTGATTATATAGAAACTCTCTATGGCCTTTCAGTTGCATCATGTGCAGTAGTGAAAGACCTTGGTATGATTATTGATACCAGTCTCTCAATTGAAGCTCACGTAGATAATACTAGGACAGCATTCTTCTATCTCTGAACCCTTGCTAAATGTAACCCAGGTTCGTCACGTCATCTACCCCTAAAAAAAAATTTGTTCCTACCCGGCAAGCTCATTCTGTCGTATATATATTACAGGTAGTGGCAAAGGAGCAGTTAAACTTTAGGGAAGGGGAAAATATTAAATAGATTAATAATAATAATGAAAATAGTAATTATTTAATTAATTTATTTATTAATTAATTAATAAAAGAAAGAGGAGGACAAATTAAATAAAAATTATTTCACTAAATGTTACTAAATTGAACTGTGACATTTGGATAAACCCTAAATTGTGACAACTCTAAAATTGATGATCCATAAATCCCATCCAAGCATAAAGCCAATTTAATTGACCAATAGAAGTCTTAATGGAAATGAAACTGGATGGCAAACACAATACTGTGTTTTGTTACACACACCCTTTTGTTTATTCAGTTTTCAATCAAATGGCCATTTAGTACTCATTGTTAATTATTTGGTAGCAAACAATAATGATGGCAAAATGTATTTAACAGAAAATCACACAAAGGTCTTCAACACAGAGTACAGTATAAAATCTGTAAATATTTCATTTGTAATATTGAACTATTGTTAAATATTGGATGCTGCTAATTCCATTAATCCAGTTTCAAGCTGTTTCATGTAAGTGTAGTTCATTTGCATAAATAAGTGATAAAACTATTATACTTAGTGTTGGAGGCTTCTGTGTAATTGTATATTAAATTCACATTTATAGGATTATTGCCTGACACCAAAAAGGTAATAATGTCTTACTGCACGGCTGTTTCACTAAAAATGGATTTAATGTACTGTAACATTTTCCCATCATTATTGTTGGCCACCAGATAATTAACAATAATTACTGAATGGCCATTTGATTGAAAACTGAAGAAGCAAAAGGGTGTTCTCTGACTTTTGCGCAGTACTGTATCTTAACCCTTGTGTAGTCTTAACATTCTGTCTACTCCCCTTCTCCTAAAGGTCAAAAATGACCCAAAGACCATCTTTGTACCCTGGTGGTGTACAGCTTTCATGGAAATATAAACAAATGCAATGTTTCACTTTTTCTAATGTTAGGGTCACGCTAGGAAAAGTCACCAAATTTCAAGTTGAAACAATATAATTTAGGGGGTTTTCTCTCCTGTTAAACATAAATGGCGGGTCATTTTTGACCCTGAAGACAACACAAAGGTTAAAAGAAATCTGACAAATATCACAACTTCATCCACAAGTATGCATGAATCAGATTAATCAGAAGTAATGGATGAATCAGAAGCCCTCTGGTTTGGACATCTGTTGTCTTTATCAGTATTAATAATTAAATAAGCAGGGCAGAGCTGGAGAGACAGAGCTGGAATACTTATAGAATACTTATATACTTTATGTAAATCTGTTACATTTCCAGGCTATGGGTGCTACAAAGCTCAGACTGTAAGTGTACACTTTAAAGGTCCAAAGTTCCCTTTATTAGAACAGAACAAGGTTTAACTCTTAGCAAAACAGTTTACTTTTAGCGAGGTGTTTTAAAGAACCATTCCACAGTTATATTTATGCAGAGATATAAAGCTGCTTTCAGAGACTGGTGAAGAAATGGTTCCAGATATTACTGGAAAAATCGATCGTGTCATATATGGGACTACAATGTGCTTTGGCTGTCTGTAAAATCCATCCATCATGTATTAAAAGGTGATCATTCACAGGCTGTTTAAATCCCCATGTACGTTTTCTGTCCCTGATTTTAATGCAGAGCTGCATGTTTGTCTCTCCCATGCTATCAATTCCACTGACTGACAGCTGTGTGAATAAATCTTTAAGTGTTCGCTTCTCATCACTCGTCTTAGTGATTTTATATGTACTGTAGATTAAGTATTTTGCAGAGGGCTGTATCATTTGTGTTGCACGAAGGCCTGAGTATAAATCCTTCAGATTTTATCTTCAGCTGGATTTCTGGTGTGTGGCTTCAAGAAAATTAAAAGAAAATTAATTGAGCCTATGTCACTTTTTAAGTGTTTAATATGATTCAATCCTTTAGTTCGTAAAAACAAAGAGTGTCTTTTTGCAATAAGTGATTATCAGACAGCATAAATGGTGCATGAAAATAATTTATAAAAAGGTATGAAAAGAACTTTTGCATTGTTCAAGCCGATCTCACAGGCTCAAAAAAATAATAATTATCTCAGACCTCAAAGACGTTGGTTGGCCTCTGTTGCTTTGCCTCTGCTTTTGTACTACAGGCTCTCCTGGGCAGCCTGCCTAAAAGCTTGTTCCGTACAGCCATAACCCAACATCCCACTATTGGAGTGTCCCTGCTGTCATCCCTCAGTCGCACACAATTATATTCCAGCATCCTTTTAACAGAGTGTCTGCTCTCTTTCCTCAATTCCCATGATGCTCAGTTAGCAAAGCTATTCATTACACAGGCATGTACACAAAAACTCTCCTCTCCCATTTAGTGTGATCGCTGAGGGATATCACAGTATAACAACACACTGACCCATAAACTCTCAGGACTCGTGGGCAGGTCCAGACTTACATTCCTGACTCTCGTAACTACATACCGTTCCTATTAGTTTCACTGTAGTTACTGAATAATCCAATAATACAACTCTAAAGCCAAGGGCTTTAGGGGTTAACAACACATTATAGTCATGCTGTATCTTTTTTCACTCCAGAGTTGAACAAATCCACAGAAATTTTTTTTCTTAAAATCTTCAATATGGGCGAATTTATCTAAAATTTCTTATTATAAGATTATTACAAACAAATATAAGACAATTAAACCTATTTCTAGACATTTTTACTAATTTCAAGTTTGAAATGGTCTTATTCCATTGGCTGATAAATTAATTAATGAAATTAAAAAATTTAATTAATGACTGAAATATGACAATTTTAAACTTGAAATAAGTCAAAATGTCTTGTAATAGGTTAAGTCAGCTTATAATTTATTTAGAATGATCTTATACTGAGAAATATTAATGATAAATGTGTCCATATTCAACATGTTTTCACTTGTTAACATATCATTTTTTGCAGTGTGTATTCAGATAAATGAACACTTTTCAAAATATTGCTCATTTTTTGTTTAACCTTAAGTGACCTTAATATAACCCAAAATCACAAGAGAAACGTTTAGCGTTTGCAATATCCATTTAACTAAAAAGAGCAGCACTACGATTTCTGTCTAGCACAAAAACTTGAAAAATGTCAACATAGCAAAGACGTGGTTTCAAAGCTTATATGAACAGTCAGGAAAAAAATATTTGGAGTGACATTTAGCTCTCTTCTCTTTCTTCGTCACTTTTCTTCTAATTTCTATAGCGCACCACATATAATATTGAGCCACTTTGCAGATATACACACATGCTAGATAGTGTAAATTCCAATCAGGCATAATGGAAGTGCGGGCATCGAGAAAATTATTTTGTGCTACCGAGGATCCAGGAGTTAGGTAATTGAGCCCTTCCTCTCATTAAAGTTCCAGGTTAAATGGCAGATATTAGTTCACATAAGACATGATTTTTAAACGTAACCACAATTGGCTTTGTTAAATTGACATATTCCCAATAGGCAGTGATACCTGCATGTTCTTACAGAAGCCTCAGACCAGCACTGCTCAACAATGTCTAATCAGAGTAAACCAAATTATCACACAGATCCAAACAGTTTATTTGGAACACTGGGACACCAACAGCCAAACCCAGTCCAGATTACAGTTATCAGGCCCTAAACAGAGAGTGTGAATTGGCAGAGTATCACTTCACCATCAGAGATACAAAGCAGAGACGGAATCCAACGAAGTACAGACACTGTGTTTACAGTCTCACCATCAGAAAGACAAGAAATCCTGGCTGTCCAGATAGAAGAGATGGTGTGTCATCATTTAGACAGAGGTCCACTTTCTCCACCACTGTGAAAAATTCCAGCACAAAATAAAGATTTTATTTGATTAAATGACAAACAAAATATCAAATGTCTGCAATCAATTAACAGACGTTAAAGAAATTAATGATTATCTTAGGAGAAAGACACTGCAACCTTCACTACAAAATTTGTTTCACAATGTCAAAGCCTGAGGGACAGTGAGGGTCCTACTGTCCTATCATGTCTCACCTTAGGATTAGACCATCATAATATGTTTAGTTATTTTTCTGTTCGTTTTTTCTTGTCTTTGTGTGTACATGTATGAATGTAGATATACTTCTAAGAATCTGTTTTCATTCAAATGCACCTCTTGCTTAATAATGTCATTTGTAACATTCATGCCAATAAAGCATTGTTGAATTGAATTGAACATACAAACCAGAGCAAACCAGAGACAATAAGAGGTCAATGAATAGAATTACTAACATAAACTGCACACTCTCATTAGACAATCCTTTTATACTTCTAAAAACTTTAATATGTAAGTGTTTTGAAGGATAGAGCAATCAAAGCAGAAAAATTCACTATTCTCCATATAATTTCTCCATATTTCCTTCAATGATTGCCAGTTTATTACTCTTTATCTTCTTAAATATATTCAGTACTTTATTATTTTACTCTCCCTGATGTTGATCCATGATGCCCATAGTTTATGTCTTGAGGAACTTCAAGGTCTTAGAAGGCATGTTTTTAATTATGCGCCTTTGACTGGAGAGTTTTGCACCAAACTGCAGGGTCAGGCCGAGATTTCTGGGAGTTCAATCCTAGTGATAATTGTAATTACAAAAGGGCTCTCATGAGGGGAATCTCATTAGCTTGAACGCCAGATAAAATCTGACGATGGGCCTGCATTCGGGGCATCTTTCATGCGCCTCACCCAATTATCGGCCTTAATGTGATTAATAGCTGGGCTTAAACACCCTTTTACAGGGACACGTTGACAAAAATGCATCTTGTTATTCATAGGGGTACAGTATAAATTTTATAAACCAATATGGAGAGGTCATGCTTTAAAGCCCCTGTCAACTTATTTTCATCATTACCTGGGAATTCGGCCATGCCTCCCCCGGCATCAGGGAACACTGCCACGCCTCCTGCAGCATCAGGGAATTTGGCCACGCCTCCTGAGGCCGTTCTGTTCTGTCACGGTTTGTATGGGCTGGATGGAGGACACGATCGCAAAGCCTTTACACAGATTTATTTGAACACATAACCGAATATACAAAACAACAAGACACGCCATGACAGGCGTGCTAGCACACAAAACAATAGACAACACGGGACTGACACACAGGGATATATTTAGGGGTGACAAACGAGGAACAGCTGGTGACACTCAACATGACTCACGTGACAGGGAACAGATCAACAAAGAGTGTGTGGTGCTCGTCGCCATGGCACTATATGCACCTTCCCAGGTAAAAGATGCACACTAAAGGTACGAAAGATGTTCCCTTAAAGGTACCACCCCAGTTCCATACCTTTTTTTCTGAGAGTGTACAAGCAAAGCTTTTATCTGTTTATCACACCACTTCCTTAGATTCATCCATGGGCAGGTTTTTTCTTGTTCTCTGAGGAGTTCCCTCACTGTTAGCATCCTTATTAGTCAAAGTCAGCCAGTGTCCAGCCTCCGAGACTGCTGTTTAGGCACTTTGAAGTCCCAGCGCAAGGCCGACAGACTTATGATAATTAATGTCGCTTCTGTGCCACTAGGGTGGCTGGGCTGACAAGTGAATCATGCGAGATATATACTGTCATGCCCTCCCTTTGCTGCCTCTTTATTGAGAGTAGCATCTTTGGAGGCCTTTTGCTGTAGAGGCAGGTGCTTGTAGCTACGTCCCTCCACAAACCACTCCCTTCAGACCAACGAAAGCTTTATGACGTGATTATGTGTTCAGGGAGCAGGTTGTGTCCCGTTCGCAATCCGTCATCTTTCTGCTTTGAGCTACTGACTTTTTTTTATTTCTTCTCTATTTCTCCTCATGCTGATTCTGTCTCGCTCTAATCTTCTAATGGATGAGGGTTAGTAGTTTTGGCACTGGTTGGGGTTTGACCTGTGCTCTGGTGTTACATTTTCATTCCGACAAGCAATTATTCATGTTAATTATGAAGTTTATGGGTCTTTTTTTCATGACACCAGTATTTCTGAAGCATTTGTAGGGATACTTAAGACCTTTACTGCTATGCAAACATTAATGCAAAGAAATCTCGGTCCCTGCAGGAAGGAAAAGTTGCTTTATTCATCAGGTTTTTTATGCTGGCCCCATGACAAGCCACTATATGTAATCTCTACAATGAAGACGGAAAAAGATCAACAGTCCAGTGATCAATAGAAGGGCATAAATTACAATATAATGAATCAAGCTCTTCAGACTAAGGACTCAGACATGTTTGTCAGCCTTGCAGAACACATGCTGCACTGATTTACAAGGTATTTAATAAAAAAAAACTAATATTCACTGAAATTTAATCTGTGAGTGATTTGTCTGATACGCATTTTTAACTAGTACATAATAGTGAGGATACTGCATAAAGAACAGCCATAGTCCTGGTCCCACTATAATTAAAACAGAACAGTTACGTCAACCCATATGAGACCCATACCAACCATGACCAAGACCCATACCAACCATGACTAAGACCCATACCAACCATTACTTAGACCTATAGCAACCATGACCAAGACCCAAACCAACCACGACCAAGACAAGACCAATACTAACCATGACAAAGACCCATACCAACCATGATCAAGACAGGACCAAGACCCATACCACCCATGACCAAGACAAGACCAAGACCCATACCAATCATGACTAAGACCCAAGCCAACCATGACCAAGACCCATACCAACCATGACAAAGACCAGACCCATACCAACCATGACCAAGACAAGACCAAAACCCATACCAACCATGACAAAGACCTATACCACCCATGACCAAGACAAACCCAAGACCCATACCAACCATGACTAAGACCCATACCAACCATGACCAAGACAAGACCAAGACTAAAAAGTACAAGACCAATATCAAGACCACTCACAGTTTACAACTGTTTTAGTAGAGTGTAGGTATACTGTAGTTAGAGCCAAAACTCCAGAAGAATATCTACACTAGCTTGTGGAAAAGAAAGTAAGCTAAAGTTAGCTAGCATTGTGGAAAAAAGACTAAGGTAAAGTTAGCTAGATAGGAAACAGAAGTTTGCCTTTCTTTTATTGTTAGTTAGCTGGCTAGATAACAGTTAACTAGTTCGCTTTTGAAGGAGTTTCTGTGATTGTCTTCCCACAAAACAGGCTCATAGCCTGTTTTGTTTTTTCTTGTTTTTATTGGTCTACAAATCCAAACCGTATCATAGATGAAGACCAAAACTGGAAGTCCAACCCTGACGTCTACTGATTAATTTAGTCACAGTACACCCCTACTTCAGACTGGACTACAACTCTAACAGGGTTACCGTCAGCCGGTAAATACCGGTATTTGACCGGTAAAAGTTCTGCAAGACCGGTAAAAAATATTCACTTAAAGTACCTATAAAATTTAAAGTGAATAAAGTAAAAAAAAATTACTCCTTCTATGTAATAATGTAAGTCTCTTAAATAAATATAGATGATATACTTAAGAAAAAATATCATTGTTTAAATGTAGCTGTTTAAGTGCACTGCCACTGGTCGTTGTGCGCTTTGATAACCTACCACTAGCCTCAAATTCATACAGCCACTGCTGTGGAACCAGCCCTCCTTCCGGGATGTCTGTTATAGTTTTCTGGATAATCACAGCTACAAAGGTCATGTTCAAAAGACGAGACAGAAATTCAAATGGGATTTGTGCAGTTTGCTAAATGGTTCCCCATTCTTTTTAACATCCATTTTTGATATGAGAAAATTAGACAGCAAGCAACGTATACACCAAAATAAAGATAACGCCGCTCGCTACAGGGGTTTGTTTGATGGTTGGACTCTTGGAGAGTCACTGGACGGTCTTATAGTCATTCCAATGAATGCATACAGGATTTTATACAGTATGTGTACTTTTGCAAACATACTACAGACTTACTTACTATAAACTTAGATGTCAGGACTTCTTAGGACAGGTTTAAATCACACTTCATCACAGAATTCTATAAGCCGTTATTTTTGAATGTCTGGTCTAATGTTTGTTTTTTTCTTCCTGGCCAACAAGACAGAACAAAAGGAGATGCTGATCAAACAGTTTTGGATGGGGTCAGTATTACGTAAGTAGCAAACTAAATAACATTGATATTTATGCTGAGAAAGCATGTTCTCCTCGCTTTGCAAAGCTTTTGGTTGGAGAGATTGATTAGTGTATAAAGTAAATGTATAGGTTTACCATATTCATGTAAGTCTCTTCCATTACCCATTGTATAAGTTTGTTTTTAGCCATGGCTAAGGAATGGGATCCTTGTAAAATCTTAAAATCTCTTTAAACTATTAAAATACTTAAAATGGCTTAGGAACATCTATGCATCTTTTCCTTCATAAAGAATGCACAGATCTATAAACATGCATGATATGCAAATTGGAAACGCACTCATGCCCACCTGCTATTGCAACCCCACCCCTTCTTCCCACTACTGTATTACTCATACCGAACAATGCTATTGCAAAAAAGGCCAAGATGCGACATTGGGCAAATCCAACCCTGTATTTTATAACCTCTAAATGACTCGGAGTCTGAAGAGAAGACATTTGTTCAACAAAATCTGAGAACTGTCGATGTATCAGAACCGTAATTTCAGTTATTGACTTGTGTTTAACATTGTTTGATGCTACTGTACAACTGTATTATACTACTGTATATAGCATAGCTCTGACTGTCTACTTCCGGTTCACTTCCTGGTTCAAATGTATAAAAGCTCACAGTGTTTTACCATTAATTGCGAAGTACTGCCAATTCCTGAGTTTGCGTAAGCGCTGAGTCTTGATATATAATAATAATAATAATGCTTCTTTATTGTCACATATACATATACAAGTACAGTACAGTGAAATTTGATTCTTCGCA
>JAOUQW010000009.1:1377290-1391381 GCA_028565825.1 Olivaichthys viedmensis
TACACACATTACACCTTACACATTACACACTACAGAGTCTCAATATTGCACCATACCCTGTAACTATTGCACTCTTACCCAGTATTACACAGTGGTTGTTGTATAACTATAGTTGCACTTGTCTAAATAACCTACTCTCTTGGTTGACTAGCAAAACCGATTGAGAAATGAAAGATTTCTAAAAGCCTGTTAAGTTTTCAACTGTCTGTGACAGGTCAGAAGAAATACATGCATGCTCTTCCAGTAAGCTGTTATAAAACATTGCTTCAGAAACAAACCAACAAGTAACGATCAGTGTGAAGAGCAGGCACACATACTGAGGAGGTGGTTATGTAGAAATGCAGTTTTCATTTGTAAAGCATTGGCGTGTTTAACGGTGCAGCGCACCACAGTTTCAACCTTCATAAGTTCTGTAGAATTTAATTCAGTTGAATTTTATTTGTATAGCGCTTTTAACATTGTCACGAAGCAGCTTCACAGAAATCCGGATGTAGATCTACTTCCTGAGATGGAATAAGGAAGAAACCTTGAGAGGAACCAGACTCAAAAGGGAACCCATCCTCTTCTGGGTGACATCAGACAGTGGGAATTATGATCATTACACTATGCAGTTGTACATAGAAAAGGCAACAGCACTAAATGTGTTAAAAGGATACAGAATGTTTGGTAAGATCATACTGTGAATAGAAGTCCTGGGATGAGCATGGGGCAGTCTTTCTGATTACAGCAGTAGTTCTACAGTATCCAGGTGAGATTATCCACTGAAGCAGGAAGGTGAGTCTTAGGCATCAAAGGTTTTTTGGAAATGCAGGTCTTTAGGGTATTCAGGTGAGATTATCCACAGCAGCAGGAAGTGAGTCAATGCAGAAAGCTGAAGAAGCAGGAGGAACAGAGCAGGAGTAGAGCATCAGGATTAATCAGGCAGCTCCGTAGGGCGAGAGAAGTGTGTCAGGATCTGACACCAGCATCAGGAGTGCACGTACAGCTTGACAAACAGAGAAAGCAGATTATTAAGTACATACAGTGGCTTAAAAAGGTGTAAAATAATTTACTTTAAAAAAAGAAATTATCTGGTATAATGATCAACATTTTATCCAGTGAAAGATATCCGGAGTGTTTTTGAGTTTGTGATCTTGGGGGACTGTCTTGATATTTCATTATGCTATGTGCATTAATTAGGGTATTACATTAGTAGGATAATTGGCTAACTAACTAGGCTTTTCCTGCACAGTTAGAGCCCACCATGACCTTTTTCTTTTACATTTAACCACTGCCACTTATGACTGTGAGCATACAAGCTGTAACTTTTTGCATTCGGAGCATATGTGTCCATTTTCCCTGTTTGCTGATTAGAGACTGATTCGTAGGTTAATAATCAAAGACACAGGGGATTGTCTCAGATGGCTACTAAAGTGCTGCATATTTTCACAAGCAGGGGGAAGATATAAATGCAGCTCAGGTACAAGTACAAATCGAAAGCACTGCCATATGAGTAGTTATGAGCGCAGCATGAATTCAGAGGGGGGTTGTAAAAAAAATAAAAATAAAAATAACTAATCTTCCTCTGACACACTTCTCATTCTTTACACACATCCAATGCAGATGTAAAAGACGGCTTCTGCCAAGGGATGTCACGACTCGAGGAAAAGTCATAGTCATCAGAAATAGTGGCACTGGACAGCTGTGACCCAAAGCTGTCATCAGCAGAGCAGAGAATTTTATCCAGTGAATTTGTTTGGCTGTCCATGGCTTACTTCTACATGCCTTCTGTAAATGTATGACTTAAATCTACAATCTTTCCACCTATTTGTTTCAGCAAGTCTGTACAGGTTGTTATCAGATGTGTCCATCTGTGAGGCTTATGCACAAATCATTTGCATCAAATGACTCAGTCCACAGGCTAATATGACAATTTGCATCCTCTGATTAATACTCTGAAAACAACTGTCATCTTTCCGTACATACCTGAGAGCAATCTGACACAAATTTGCATGGGTCATCTGAAAACGACTTGATTCGCCAGTTTAAAGCCACCCACTCGTTTACTTGGGGTATGTGTGTGTGCGCGTGTGTGTGTGTGTGTGTGTGTGTGTGTGTGTGTGTGCACACTCCGTAAATTACCTAATGCTCTGAGGATGTGAGCAGTGTTTGGCTTAGCAGACTGTGCTTTCATGGATTTGCTTATATACACACAGAAGGCACCCAGTATCTGCTTCTAACCTCAAAAGCTCAGAGTATTTTATCCTCCGTTTATAACAAAGCTGCGTCTGTGACCTGGAAATAAGGAGACGCCGCAAAACGTCTATTTAGAGAGGAAAGATTACTTTCCTGCAAAAAGCCCATTCACAGTGCTGAGAAGCTGAACCTACAGAAATATTTCCCAGTCGATGCAGAGAAAGGAACGGTGCTTTGAGAAAATTGCACATATAATTGGATTATTAATGATAATGATACCTCTGTAGATGGAGTTTTACATGTTTACATAATAGAAAGGAGTGTACAAAGAAATGTATTTACATAATAATTACATGCTGTGTTGTTTTGTGATGGAACACTAGGGAAGTAGGAGCCAATGAAAAAAATAGCAACATAAAAATGCTTACAATTGAAGGTAGGTAGCAATTTTGGAGCAAGTTTGCTGAAGCTGGCAAATACAAACAAATACAACCCCTTCCTTCAGTTTTCCCTACAGAATCGTGCCCCCCAAAAACACACGCACTGCCTAGGACACCTGAATTGACAGGCAACATGATTTACAGGCAAGTAGAAACACCTCTTTGTCCTGATTGGTTGGATGTTGGTGGTCCACATTAATTATTTTCTCCTGTTTACAGAGCCTGGGGCACCACAGGGACCATAGTTTTTCTTCTGAGAATGAGAATGTGAGTGGTGAACTCCACCAAATATATTAAAATGTTCAGAATAATAACTGATTCCACCTTTAAATGTAAACTTATTGTGAAGAAGCTGGTTGTAATAATTGATCAAATTGTTCAAACCCAAACTGCAGGCATATCAGACACAGAAAATAACATTTCCTCCATAAAAGAGGAAAAGTGATGACAAAAATGTGTATCATTACTTTCACACAACTGACATGATGAGTGGGAGGAAGTGACAAGGTCTGATGAATAATCTTAAGGGGCCATTTTCTGGAACTTCAACAACCATATATCAATGCCATTAACTGCCCGACATATGGATATTACACTGACTGTGTAATTTTTACAATTTGCAATTTGAATGTTGATCATAATGTTGAATCTGACAGTCTTCTCATTATTCACAGACTTCCAATATAAATGCAAACACCTCTTTCTGCTGGAAATGTCAAAACTTGAGGAGGTAGAATACGAGGTACAATTGTCATCCCATCCATATACACATATGTGGTGGGACAAAATATTGTGTACCATATTTACATTCTGTATACAACATACAAGATAATATAAGGGCTACAAACACAGGACTACGAACACATGAAGTGCAAATAGTACAAGAAAAAAACAGGGGCTCTGTATACAAGACTACATAAAGTGAGACAAAAGCAACATTAGCAGTAGAAGGTGCTTTTTTAGTGATTAGTGTTTTGACTTTTAACAATCAAGGCAAACAGTTGAGAAAAAAAATGTGTTGCTTCACATTTTAAAAGAACGGCTGACGTCAACTTGCATTGCCATTGTAATCTATCGATGAGTAATTGGAGGTGTTTTGATGCACAATAGATTTGGGGTTTAACATTTGAAATAAAAACTGTTCATAAGAAGGTGCCTGAGTCAGGTGTCAAGACTTAATTTTTCTGTTATCTCCTCCCACATTTTTTGTTTTCTGGCTACAGTTATTGCAAGATTAAATTTGATCTTTAGAATTAGTTTTCTTTTGCTATAATCTTCTAGCAAAACACATTTTACTACTTATTGAGTGTCAGGTTTCTTAAACTAGCAGAAAATCGAAGCCTAAAATGTCAACAGTACTAAACATATTAAACTAGTAAATGCCCATTTTGTTTTATATCTATTCTGACTTGATCATTTCAGAAGGAAGTGAATATTCATGAAGCATTTCTGACAGAAAGTGTAAAAACAGTCCAAGTTTAAAAGCACTAAAAGCACAAAACATCCTCTTCTGACCCGAAGTGACCAAGAATTTCCAAAAGTTAATGTTGTTTTTCTACACTTGAAGATGGCAGGTAACAAAAACATTAAATGTTGAACCTCAAAAAAGTCTTTCTGACACTAATAAAGAGTTTATTGATAGTTTACCCATTTAAACGTCCATGTGCTGCCATTGTATAATACACAGTCAAGCTACAGACATTGTAAATGGAGAATATACACAGAAAATGTAAATCACTCGCAGAAAATCAGTGAGTATGCATCATTAATAATTTTTTTAAAGAAGTCATAAATAAACATCATTATGACCTTTCCAAGTCTCTGGGCAAAATCTAATTAGTGTTTTCTGACTAAATGAATAGGCACACTCTAATGGCTTAACACAAAACAACTAGAGTAGCAAAGATTAATTTCAACCTTGTTTCAATAATAATAATATATATAATAATGGGCCATAATAAGCCAGGAAGTCTAATGAGTGAGAACGATTTCATTGAATTTCAGACAAATGAAAGCCAGAAATGCCCCTTACCATAACCTCAACCGCTTGAAGGTTCTCATACAAGTTCTGGCTTATTCAAATTCTTATGAATTGGCAGTCATGAGAGTGTTGAGGCAAAATATAGTGTAATAAAATATGAGAAGTCACCCATTATTTTCTCATGCTTCATGCCTATTTGTAGGGCAAGAGAGGGCTTTTATGCTTAATTCTGCACAGCGGGTTTACTGACAGGGATGACAAGGTCGTGTCAGATTATTGGTAATGTGCATGCTCTATGCTCCAAAGCAGGCTCTGCTTTGACAAGGTAAATGAGAATGAATACAGCATAGCAGCTGAAACTGTAATAATAACCTGCACTTTAAGTAATTAGGCAGGCAATTACTGGAATATTTAATTTTGCAATGAGGTAATAATCTGACCTGCCAACATTCAATTGCAATAAAATGTCTAATGTTTCATTTAAGACACTGTATTTTTTTACATAATTGAAAAAAATAAAACACAAAAACTATAATGGTGCAATGAAGGTAATTATAAATTTTTAGTCCCTTTTTTCATTTATGATTTTGAACCGATAATGACCAGCAACATTAACAAAATCTGAACAGTTCCGTTTTAAATGTGCTTGATATCAATAATTGCCTAGCTCTGACAGATGGAGAGACAGAGAATATGAAGTGTCTGAGTGAAACTAGATATATCTGTCGATCTGAAATAAATGGTAGTAGGAGTTGCTCAAATTTCTGTATTGTTGCACTTACAGAATTCACAGAATATAATTAAATCAACCCAGATGGAGGTCTATTGACATTTTAATCTAGAGCTATTAGGTACAGCTGGCAAACAGCACAAGAATATATCAGAGTGGTGAAATCAATTTTGAAATAAAAGGGGGTGGCATTATTGTTTCAATAGTGAAAATGAAACATTTGTTACCTAGCTAAAAGATGTTCAGCTTATCTGGCACACAAAGCAGACCACTGACTTTACGTATTTGTAATGATGCCAGTTTATATGATGTTTACATGGAAATACCATTGCCATTTCAATGCCAAATTAAAAAACAAAATGGAGAAAAAACAAATCTCTGAATTAGGGTTAGGGTCAGTTCAACATTAAAATCCTACCAGAGATGACATCGTAAAAAAAAGCTACATTTGCACTGACTGTAAGCAAAAATAAGAATATCTTGGGAGTAAAATCTCACAAAAACACATTAGATAATAATTGAATGATGACACCACAATGAAGCCACATGACACCACATCTATAGTCTGGAATAAAGTTACAGGTGCATGACAGATGAATGTGTGTGGGAGTACCTGTTGCACTTCCCCAATGAAACAAAATCACTATAAGATAACATTAAGAACAAAATTACAGAGCAGTGGTTCCCCGGCTGTTAAGGTTCCAGTGGCACACTCGTGTTAGAGGATAAACTTCTTTAACTTTGGTTTGTTAAGGTTATTCTTTTTTAACTTTGGTTTGTTAAGGTTCTGTGCTAGTAACATGAAGGTTGTGAGTTCAAATCCTAGTACTACCAAAGAGCCCTTAACCCTCACCTGCTCAGCTCTATGTTTGTTTTGGATTCTGCCTCATTGGATAAAAAGGTCTGTCAGATGAAGACATGAACAGCTTAGCATTTACACGAACTATTGACATTGTCTCAGGTAAACTCAGAAGCTTAGTTATTGTCAGTGCAGTAGCAGATGTTTGACCACGGGTGTCCAGTGGTGGAAGTCCACAGAACAGTGTCTCTTGTGGTGTAGTCTATCTGATTCAACTCAGCAACTAATTATCAGGCTCTCCGCATGTGCTCAAACAGGTGCAATTTATAGGTTCGAGTCCCATCTGGGGTGTTCCGTAAGCAGGATGGCGCAGTGGAAGCGCAGAGAAAAACTGCACTCTGCAGTCCTGTGGCTTTTCAGGTTTGGATCTGATTATAGTTCACCAACAACAATGCTACAATACTACAAAAAGTAAAATATACACTATGCACAATCTTAAACTCCCAGTGGCCGTCGACCATTCCAGATTTACGTTCCTCCCGCTCGTAACTACATACCTTTCCTATTAGTTTCACTGTAGTTACTGAATAATTTATAGAATTTATAGAATAATATGCTTTAAGATGAATAACTGGATAACGAGGCAAGAGTTTAAGGGGTTAACATAAACTATGGACTTTGTAAGGTTTAAATCCAGCAGGGTAATGTTTGTCCTTTCAGTTCTCCTATAGTAAGCTGATTGCGTTCTACAGTTTTTGTCCAGTCTTTTAGTGAGAGGCCAGATCTGTTACATTAAAATATGTGTTTGTGTGAACACATATGGGTGTTTATGAATCCTGCAGACCTCAGACTTCTTTTCTCCATGAATGCTCTGTACAATCTATCTATCCTACTTTCCTTTGCTTATCTGCTCTGGTCCAGAATGTCAACCGAGACAGCAGAGATGCGCAAAAAATCAATTGGCAAGTATGGTGTAGGGAGCAAGAGGCAATTATGGGGGACCAGAAACCATACAGAAAATGCAACTTCACCGTACTGAGAATGGTGTGTTATACTGATTAAGATGACAGATAGTTCCGATAGTTCCTCTTTAAAGAGCTGAACCTGTGTGGGTGAAAATGTTAATGCAATTTGGCCCTAAAGGAATTTCTAAAGAAATACTCGATTGAATATTTCAAATGTGGTGTCAGCAAGTGTTGTCTGCCAAGAAATGCAGAATCTTGAGTGTTTCTTCGAGACAGAGACTTACAATGGTCTAAACATATCCAATGGTAGCTCAGTGGTTAAGGTTTTGTGCTACAAACCAGAATGAGTTCCAATTACTGGACTGCCAGAGAGCCACTGTTAGGCCAATGTGTAAGGCCCTTAAATGTTAACTACTTAGCTTGTTTTATATTCTGGCTCAATTGTAAGTTGCTTTGGATTTGGAAGTATTTGCTAAATTAATACATGTAAATGTATCTTAGAAGGGCAATGCTTTGGTATTCAAAAACATGGTCTGTAGAACTCACAACAGATCTAACAAAAACTTCTGTAGTGTCACATTTACGCTGTACAACATGTGAACAATGTTTTGTTTTAAGCTCTTGAATTGTGCATTCAGAACATGTAAGACCACAGAGATTTGCTTCTGCTGAGCTCCATGTTCAGTGCTGTCAAAGACAACGTTGATGAAATTATGCTGCCATAAAGCACACTGGGTTAATATGTATGAATAATTAGTATGTGGAAATTGACAGATGTGTCTGTTATGTGTGATGTATGTGACACACTCGTGTTGTTTGGAGTATAAACTTCTTTTACTCTGGTTCTGCTGTTTGGTCATGCAGAGCGCAACTATCCCCAATACTCTCAGTTCTTGATACCCGTCTTAAATGACAAAAATGCTGTCAAAGGACAAGACAGCCTTGTTGTCTACCTTTGGGATTTACAAATGGGAGAAAAAGAGACACAATGACGAGTCTAAGAGAAACAAAGATGTGCATGCGATATGCGGCAACAATTACCGTATCTTTAGATCCACATTTTACCTTGACTCTTCACACATCTCTAGCACAGCGAAAAAACAAAAAGGTAACCTCTCTGTAATATGTATATACTACAGGTTTAAAGTAATTTTATTCCATAATTAGAGGTCAACACAGATGTAGATGTTAACTGGGCCATTACGCAAAAGACTTTGAATGATGTGACCTTGACAGTAAATGACTTCTTTGGATGAGCATCTCCAAAACCCATTTCAAATGGAAGTGCAAATGGATCTAATATAGGATTTCCCCACATTCTTTACAGACCTTTATCACTATGTGGAATGGGTGTGTATAATTCTAACAATATACTGTAACTATTTCAGTTTTCCTTATCATGGTTTAACATAACACTGGTATAATGTCACTCACCCCTAAACCAGACACAGAGTTTTTATTGAGGTTGTGATTAAGTCTTGGCCTTGTCGACAAGAACCTTTTGATAAATGCAAGGTTAACAAGATTCTAAGCAAAGTGACCAAATTATTCATGTACAATGGGCACATATACTGGGCTTCTTTACAGATTGATGTTTGCAGTTTTAAGACGAGAAGATATACAGTACATAGTTAAGTTTTCATGCCAAAGGATCAGATGTCGTGGCTTAAGAAAGAGACAATTAATGAATAAAATCAGAAAGCAGCCTCACAGGGAGAATTATTCAAATCTGGTCTCTGGAAAAGAAAAAAGAAGAAAGTTGTGTAATCCAATCTGCCCTTGAAGAAGACTTTATAAATGTTAAAATCACATGATGTATACAGTTCATATTCTCAGGTGTTTTAATCAACCCTCATTCAAATCTATACCTGATTATTCTGAAATGGCTACTATCTGTTTCTTTGTAAACAGTGACAGAAATTGCATTATAATATTTACCCTATTGGATGCCATGATGCCATGAAAATGACATTTCTCTAAAAAATTCATTCGAATGGCAAAATCTTATAAATCTAGATTAACTGTTAACCTCAAAACACCAAAGAACGCATGACACTAGAATGGAAAAATAAACTGGAAATTATTTTATTAATGACTTCAAATCCTAAAATAGGCTTCTTATTGAGGTAGCTGAACTCCTGGTTAGAATTAAAAAAATGTGACAGTCTTTCATCCATAGGCAGTGAACTCACAGTGAGCCAAAACATCAAACTGCTCTACACCTTCCATTGTGCATTGTGCCCATGTTTTGAGTCACAGTCACAGTTCTTGCAGAAAGGATTGCCTTGACATACTTTTCACACTACCTTCCTTTTCAACTCACAAATAACTGACACTGAATCACTGGAAAAGAAAAACAACACATCTCTGTTTACTCCATAAAACAAATATGCAGGTCTGTTAAACTTGTTGCTTTGTCTCTACATTTAAGGTTGGCATTTATGTGTGTATGCTTTGCATTTCGAATAGTGACCTGATTAAGGAACAAATATGCTGACATGCAGATCAACCTGAGTAGTTCTGAAAAGCTTCTGCATTTTCATTTCCGCTGCCTCATTAAAGTACTTCATTGGACTAACTATGTGGACTGAAAATTAATTTTGGCAATTGCACAATTATTCATTTTGTTTTTATTCAAAGTGACTTACAATTTAGGCAGGATACAATCTAAGTATGTAGCTAAGAAGCTGAGGGTTAAATCTGGGATTTAACTCATTTGTTTAATACAATTGTATACAATTGAAATCTTACCACTCCAATAGCTTACACTATTACTCCAATAGTGCAGAATCATCATCATCATCATCATCATTATCAACATCATCATTATCATCATCATCATTCATCTGCCTAAAAGCATATGCTCATCAGTGTCACATTTTAAGATGTTTAGTCCAGATGTGAGGATCTCAATGCATGGCATTCGGTCCCATTCATCCAAACGTAAGAACCACGTAAACAAACACACAAGAACAGCTATAATAAGTGACTGCTGTGAAATGTGAGCATAAGATTAATTGCAGCAGGCTGTCAATGGAGGCCAGGAGGTCAGTAATGGAAACTGCACCACTCTATTGATAAAGAATGGCACATTACTGTTCTCCACACTACCGAATAAAATGCTCCTTCTATTGCTTTAAAATGCCTCATGAACCCGTTTCACAGTGTATGCACTTTCACTATCACTTAATCTATCACTATCACTATCACTATCTCTGATCATACATTTAGTTACAGTAAACCATTTGAATAGTATTTGATCATTTAATGCAATACTGCCAATTTTGGTGTTCTGTTTTCTGGAGAAAAGAAATGTTTGAATGTTTGCATGTCCTGTCATTAACTATTAAACTATGACCAACTATTACCAAAATGTTTGAATGTTTGAAACAACATATTTCCGTTTTTTGCAAAAATCTGTTACCAGGTATCAAGGTTAATACCGTCCTGAAACGCTGGATCAGTATCAGATTTGACATCTGATCCACAAACGTATTTGATGTCATGAACACGTATTATGTTGACTAACACAGCACAGATCTTGCATGTGAACACTGTACACAAATTGCCTTAAAGCATGCCAGTGATGTTTTGCATAACTTGGCAACAGAAGCTTGTAGAGAGTCGGCTCAAGGATGTCAATACTGGATCCCTATCGGGTAGCTCTCTGGTATCAGAATCGTATTAGATCAGAAATGGAAAAAAAAAAACCCAGTGGGATTAGTGCATTTCAAAAAAACATGTTTGCTTAATGTGGAAAAATGCTTTTGGCGACAAATGGAATTGCCATCATTTGACAAATAAATAAAGTGGTTGTGATATAAATCAGGTGTATAGAAGATCCAGCACAAAAATTCAGGATACTGGCATGGAGAATCAGAAATGTGACCATTAGCTCCAACCATACTTGCTCGATATGATTAACCTGTTCATCCAGTCTATCTGTGCAAACCTTCCCTTAGTAAAACAAGGGGGTGACTTATTTATTGGCCTCAACGGAGCTGAAGGAAAATCAGACGCACGTACTGTATTTGTGACAAATTAATTTGTAAATTCGACATTTGGATGGATGCGTGGCTTGTGTCTGTCACGAGCCAGTGCGTAAGGATCTATTGCTGCATTACTGATGGGCAGCGCGGTATTCAACTCACTACGGGAAACGGCGCTTAATTGACGAGCTCGTGCGCCGCCTGAGCCTGAGCAAGTCGTGCCAAACACCGGCGCTGCTGGACTTCCGCGGGTGGGCGTCGACCGCCTGTGCTCGTTGGGGATTCCTCTCATTTGGAAAGTCTTTAAATGACTTTTTTTATTTATTCAGTTTGTAATATTTCTCATTCGTCGCTCCTGCGTAAGTGCGTCTTCGGGGATTTACATCTCAGAAATGTCGGTTTTGTCCTGATCGGTTTTTGGATTAACACGAAAAGAAAGATCATGCCAAACGCATACGCCTGAGTCGACGCTTCTGTACGCGTGTTTGAGTTGATTACGAGCATGGTAACGTCTCCGTTTTTGCGTCGCACGCGGTTCGAGGACGGCTAAAGACTTAAATAAATTTAAAAAAAAAAAGAGATATATATATATTTTATTCTGAAACTCTTCTGGAGATGAAAAACGGCTGTTTGGAAACGCGTCTCGCGCGCGCGCCGCTTGCGGTCACTCGGGATCCCGCGGGTCGCGCGGATCGAAACTTCGCCGCGTCCTGGACATTACCGGAGGAGCGAGCCTCGGGAAGACGGGAGCGCGGACACCGTCTTTCCCCCGAGCGCGTCGTGAGCAGCAGGCTGTGTTGAGGGATGCCGACTCCGGGGATTTGGGCTGCGCTGGCCAGGTTGGCGCTGCTTCCGTTCCTCGCGCCGGGCGCTCTGGTGCTCATTTTGACGCCCGCGTGCCTCCTCGCGCATCCGCAGCCATGTCAGATCCTGAAACAGATCGGGCACACGGTGCGAGTGGGCGCCGTGCACCTTCAGCCCCGCGTCGTGAAACACAGCTCCCTCAGGAGGAAAGGTTTCGACTGGGAATGGGACGCCGACAGAGAACCGGCCGACGGAGAGCTTGAGTTAGTCGTGAAAAGTGTGCAGGGCGCACAGGGCGCACGAGCTGGTAGGACTAAAGGCTCAAATGCAAACCAACCAAAAGGCGCAAAAAGTAAAAACATGCTCAAACAAGTGGAGAGCGCCTTTCGGCCCAGAGACTCCATATTACTGACCGCGGAGACTCTGAACCGACGACCGAATCTTTTACCGTACAACCTGTCAGTGGAGATAGTGATGGCTGTGGAAACAGGGCTCGGCGAGCTGCCAGCTTTCTCGTTCTCTGCTTCGCCTTCGCCCGTGTGGTCCGACCCCATGTCCTTTCTCCAGAGTGTGTGTCACACGGTTGTGGTTCAGGGCGTTTCGGCCATCGTGGCGTTTCCTCAGAACAGAGATGAGTTCGTCAAGTTGGAGTTTGTGTCCTCCACGCTGCGCATTCCGGTCATCAGTGTCGTTCAGAAAGAGTTCAGACGTCAAAGTCGGGTACAAGTCTATTCTCTTTTCTGATGTTTTATTACAATTTAGTTTTGACATCTCTTTTGGAAACGTTGTAGGCTATCGCCCGGCAAATTCAATCCTTTTGAAAGCGCATGTCTGATATCGCGATTTTACGCACTGGTGACTTGTTTTGAGACTGTACATGATAAGAGACAAAAATAATAATAATTCTGTTGCTACACATTGCTTCGCGATGTGCCTTTAAGTATCGTCGCTGTCAAATGAAAAACGCGTATCTCCAAAATTCCAATTTTTCAAGAACATGAAAAAACACTTTTTCATATCATTAATCAGACACAATAAATCCAAAATTCACGGTGTGATTTGTCAGCTTTGCATTGGTCATTTAGATGTTAACTGCTGTGGGGTAGATAGAGGTTTTTTGCCCACATTCCATACATGATCAAAAAGTACAAAAACGCAAAAAATGGAGATACGTGTTTTTCACTGTACAGCGCTAATATATTAAAACAGTGGCATATCCAGTTTTTTAGACATAGGGGGCAAAAGCACACTAAGGGTCACACCACCTAATTATGTAGCCTATAGGACAAAGTTGCAATTGCAGAATATCGGATTTGTTCCTTGGTGCAAAATGAATGGCCACAGTTGCTTTATAGTTTCTAATACTGGAGGGATTTGGCCAAAAATACCTGCAACATTACAATGATTTTCTAAATCAACATGAGCTAGATATGATGCATTAAGTCTGCATGAATTGCATAGAAGTAATAGCCTAAACCTCGAAGATATGTGATTTAAGGTAAGAGTTGTTTTGGCAACTGGGATGACAAGGCTTATTTCAAGGGTGGCAGCTGCCACTCTGTGTCATGCATGTGGCCACCTCTCAGATTAAAACAAAACTAGTGAACTCAAGTGTTTCATACTTAAAGACTGGCCTAGACCTCTGATATTGCAGAATGCTCACAGAACAAAATAAAAGAAATTGTGGTTTGTTCAAGTGCTTATTTTCATTTTGCAGGCCACAGCAGTATTGCAATAACTGAGTCATTCTATAATTAGGGGTACATTTCACATCAACCATAAAGGGCAAAAATATGTGGACTTTTTCACAATACAAAATAATTGTTCCTGTAAATACTCTTCGAACATGTTAAAACTCATAACGCCCAGCTCAAGCTCAATTTCTTTTATAGATATATTCATTTTAAAAGGCATTAGCCTGATCCTGGACTTTTTGACTGGGAGACCTCAGTCCATCCAGATTGACAACACCACCTCCAGCACCACCACACTGAACACCGGCGCCCCCCAGGGCTGTATCCTCAATCCACTGCTGTTCACGCTGCTGACTCACGACTGTACTGCAAAGCACAGCTCGAATCACTTCATCAAGTTTGCTGATGACACTACAGTGGTGGGCCTCATCAGCAATAATGACGAGTCAGCATACAGGGAGGAGGTGGAGCGGCTCACAGACTGGTGCAGAGACAACAATTTATCTCTTAATGT
>JAOUQW010000009.1:1392949-1412223 GCA_028565825.1 Olivaichthys viedmensis
CTAAATGACCAATGAAAAGCTGACAAATCACACCGTGAATTTTGGATTTATTGTGTATGATTAATGATAAGAAAAAGGTGTTCCTGAAAAATTGGAATTTTGGAGAAACATGTTTTTCATTGGACAGCGACGATATGCAGTTACATGGGCCTCAACATCTGCTGCAGCATTACCAGTGATGCAACAGGTTAAAAAACACCAAGGACAACTAACAACATTAGTATTCACCATGACATAGAAGGATTTATTATAAACAAGGGCTCTCCCAAAAATCTATATGCAAATTTTATAAATGCACCAATTGAGCATATTTGCCTCCTTCAAGAGCTAAATATTTAGATGCACGTTTTCCATAAGAGAGTGACTCAAAATGAATGAAGCTGTTATATGATTTTTGGAGATACATCCAGCATGTGCTCATGTAAAACCAACCCTTTTCCATGGTGGTGAAAATTCCCCACAGGCGTCATTCTGGGCTGACAGTCCACTTGAAGTTAGCACCATCTCCTGGTCAGACAGCTTTGTGTTTACATATGTTTAGGTGAAAGCAAGTCTGAATTCAATACAGTGTCTCAGTGTACATCCATCAACCCCAAACAGCAATTAATCTCTTGTCAGGGTTGAACTAATCTTGTTTATTGACCTTTGGTTTTGTCTGGTAGAAACAGTGATTGTCCCTTTTTTAATATAGACAGAAGGCACTAGGTGTTTAGGAGTCAAGATCGGTCTCGTTCCTTTCAGATCTTCCTTCTCCAGTGTTTATTCATTCTGAAGTGCCACCTATGATGCATCAATAAAGTGCTGTGTGGCTAATGTAGCATTAAAATTATGAAAAATGAAGGATCTCAAGGCTTTTTTGCACTACTAGGGGCGTACTGAAGGCTAAGATTCATCTTCTAAACAAGTCATATTCTAGAAGTTTCCCTAACCAAATCATTTAATACTTGCATTGACTCTAGTGTTAGGTCATTTAACGTTATCCACTTTTAAAATGTGAACCTGTAAGCAGATACCATGATATACCAAAAATGTGATATTTAGTTGTACAGTTTCACAACGTAAATTTGTCATATTGTTCTACTCCTAGATTCCATTTAGCCCAAAAAAAAATGGCCGTTGTAATGTGGATTGTTTTATGGACGGTGAGCTGAAGAGACATAACAGGTACCCATGAGACACTTTGCAAAAGCAACAATATGGTAGGAGAGACAAGATTCACCGGCTTGTAATATACTAACTTGAGTGAGGAGATAAAGCCTGAGGAGGATCGTCAATAATAATAAAAGCTGCTCAAACGGCCCTAATTCTATGTTACAATGGCCATGAAAAGCTATAGTTCTTATGACTTAAAGCCTTATTCTTTTGTTTAATATGTCAATAAAACTTGTCCTGATTTGCTTTGCAGGACAAGGCTTTTGTCGAATATATGGCATTGTAAATCCAGCACACTGCAAAATATCTTTCGATTTACATTTATTCCTTTTATCCTAAGTGACTTCAAAGTGTTTACAATCGATGCTTAGAGCTAAACAGCTCTGGATTAAGGCAGTCCGAGGATTTAAACTCTGTTTTAAAAATTCATGGAAAATGTTTACATTATAAATGATTTAATAAGAAAGGGACCCCCACAGGTGTCTGTTAACTGTAGGTGCTAATTACAGTTCACCAGCAGACTGGATCAGTGGGGTATGCTTCATAATAACATAATAATAAGTGATGGGAAAGTAAATCTTCCTTTGTTTGGAGGTATTTAAATAAATCCATGAAAATGTCTTTTTCAGCCAGTTATGTTTAATGTGTTTTCTGCTGCCACTTAAATATTGCTCCCCCTAAGGGAAATTAAACAGGTCTGCTAAGAATTTCATCCAGCCGTCTCGATGAGGGACTTAGTGAGGTGGCACAGGGTTATTCAAGAGTATTATATCTATTAAACCTTCAGTGTTAGGTTAATAAAGACTGACATTTGTAAATATGAAGAAAATTTCAAATATTACATTTAATTTTAATGTTATTTATTTGCTCCTTGACACATTGTTGTATATCTAATGTGTGGTTTCATAGGTTCCATAGATTCTATAGAGGTATTGAGTGTTGTAGAAGGCTCATTAAATATGACCACCTTTTGCCTACATTTATTCATTTGGCAGACGATTTTATCCCTCAGGCCTTTAGGCCTTAACAACGTTCATCCATATTTAAATTCCTTTAAAAGAAAAACATAAAAATACCTAAAATAGAAACAAACATGGATTGGTCCAATTAAATGTATTATTACCTTCTGCAATGGAATATGGTATTTGCTTATATTCTCTTTGAATACTGAATGCGTCAACCTCACACAATAAGATAAAATTATGCTTTTTCAGTGGTAATGGAGACACTGTGTAAATAGATGAATATAAAACCTTTTGCCGACTGTTTTTAGGCAGCCGATGATTATTCAATAGTAAAACAATAAGTGGTTTATGATGATCATTGAACCATCCGATACACCAGATGCCAGTGCTGATCGAATATGGTAATATGATACAAAAAAGTTTGCGTCCACTTGAAAGAAAAAGTGTAAAAACTGTGAGTTTTTACAATTTCACTCAATGGGAAAAATGGGCATTAATTCATGAAAACATTTCAGAGAAAGCTGATAGTCCACTGCTGCTTTTTACTCTAATGGAGAATATGAGACATGCCTGTCCTTTTTTGGCTCGGTTTTTCCCATACGTTTTCCCTTTCATTCCCACCCAACAGAACTCGCTCCATTTCCAGATGGCCATGCAGAATCCCCAGACTCCTCAGGCCGACCTTATCTACTCCCTCCTTTCCATTAATAATTGGTACGACGTGAACCTGCTCATTTGCCAGAAGCTGAATATTTCCCGATTCATCCTCCTGCTTCGCAACAACTCGAGATTTCACCTGGGCACCATAGTCGACATTTCCACCAACAGCAGCAGCAAAAGTGACTTTCAGACATCCTTGCAGGGTCACCTGGACTCCATCAAGGACTTAACGTCGACCATTGTAACTTTTGGATGTGACATTCGGGACATAAAGAGGATCTTTACAACCGTAGCAAAGCTTGGCTTAGCACTGCCAGACTACCACTGGATTATAGGGGACTCGCAGAACGTGGAGGAGTTAAGGACAGAGGGGCTGCCGATGGGCCTTATGGCACATGGGAGAATGAGGCAGCCTGCTCTGGATCACTACGTCCAGGACTCTTTAGAGTTTATTGCCAGGGCCGTTGGATCAGCTGCCACTGTGTCTCCAGAACTCGCTCTTATCCATGGCATCACAAACTGCATGGTGATCGAGGAGAAAAATCTCACCTCAGGAAAATATCTGTCCAGGTAGCTTTTTATGCATGATCTACCTTCGGCATGCTTCCACTATGTTGTAAGCTTCATTTCAGGCATTATTTAATGTCCATGACTGTATTTTCTCATCCAAAAGATGAGAATTTCAATCCTACTAATCCTGTGGTGTTGTCAGATAATAGTTAACTTCAGGAACAGTTCCTCTGGAATACCTTGTTTTAGTAGTTTAAGTATACAAGCAGCATGATGGACGATTTTGCACTAGCCTTACTTCAGAAGTGTATTTTCAGGCACATAGTGTCATTTTTATTTATTTTTTGTACAAATTCTGACATTTCTTAAGTTTTAAGATGCTGACAACTTGTCTTCACATAACTTCAGAATGTTTTTACAAAAAATGTGATGGCAGTAGGTGCTTCCATGAGGTGCTTTTCATTCTAATGGAAAAGTGCAGTTATATCTGTAATTCCATAGAAATGTATGATATTATTGAATGGGTGTTCTTTACCATGCTTGACTGACATTACGCTTATGATTGTATGCCTATGCATCCGCAAATGATTATCATCTACATGTAAAGGAAAAAAGACGTGACAGATTTTAAAATAGGCTCTTTCTGTAAAAGCCAAGAGGTGAAAATGACAACCTCATACATGGAAAGTGTTATCGCAGTGATTAGACAGAAAGCTGCTAGGGAAAAACATGAGGGGCTGTAGGGCATGACACTCTAAAGGGCAGTTGACATGCTCATAGAGGCAACAGAGCAAAATCACCATCTCAATCTGAACCAGGTCTTTTTGTGCAACTGCCACAGGAGCTTCATAGCAGATATTGAGCTCCATTCTCATTGCAGATACAACACGTCTCCAATGTTGCTCTTTGACCAAGGAAGAAACGTGAAAAGTGAAATACTGTAGAAAGTAAAAGAAAGAAAACACAGCATTTCAAATAAGGCACTAAAATTGCTGTATAATTGTGTCCTAGGTTCATGGCCAACACGTTGTTTGATGGGCTAAGTGGCGACATTCATGTTCAGGATGGATCTACCATTATCTCCGAAAGCCATCACTTTATTTGGAATCTGCAACACGATCCATTAGGGAACCCTACGTGGACGCGGCTTGGTAGCTGGAAGCAGGGTAAAGTGGTGCTGGACTATGGAGTTTGGCCTAGCAAGAGACGCTCATACCCAGGGGGCGATTGGAGACATTCGTCCAAGTTGCACCTGCGAGTAGTGACGCTGGTAGAGCACCCGTTCGTATTCACACGAGAGGTGGACGAGGATGGCCAGTGCCCGGCTGGGCAGCTGTGCCTCGACCCGCTCACCAACAACACGGCACTTCTTGATGCCCTCTTCCATGGCCTGCAGTCTGGCAACAGCACAGTGCCCACCAATCTCAAGAAGTGCTGCTACGGCTACTGCATCGACCTGCTGGAGAAGCTGGCTGAGGATGTGGGTTTTGACTTTGACCTCTATATTGTGGGAGACGGAAAGTATGGCGCCTACAAGAATGGCCGCTGGACGGGCCTGGTGGGCGACCTGCAGAGCGGCGCGGCACAGCTGGCTGTCACCTCGTTCAGCATCAACTCGGCTCGCAGCCAGGTGATCGACTTTACCAGCCCCTTCTTCTCCACCAGCCTGGGCATCCTGGTGAGGACGAGAGACACAGCCGCGCCCATCGGCGCCTTCATGTGGCCTCTGCACTGGAGCATGTGGCTTGGCATCTTCGCATCACTCCACGTTACGGCTGTTTTCCTTACCCTGTACGAGTGGAAGAGTCCATTTGGGATGACGCCCAAAGGGCGGAACCGGGACCGTGTCTTCTCCTTCTCTTCAGCACTCAACGTTTGCTACGCCATCTTGTTTGGCAGGACGGCCGCCATCAAGCCACCCAAGTGCTGGACGGGCCGCTTCCTGATGAACCTCTGGGCCATATTCTGTCTGTTTTGTCTCTCAACGTACACGGCCAATCTGGCTGCCGTGATGGTTGGGGAAAAGACATACGAGCAGCTTTCAGGTATACACGACCCCAAGGTAAGACCGTCCTTAGTTTTTTTTTCCAAAGTGATTTGTAAATGGCTCAGGGGTGGACTCATGATCTGAGATTAAAGGTCAATGCTACTACTAATAGGAACTATTCTCTTTTTCAAGCTCCATCATCCATCACAGGGTTTCCGATTCGGGACCGTTCGAGAGAGCAGCGCTGAGGATTATGTGAAAAAAAGCTTTCCAGAGATGCACGAATACATGAGGCGATATAATGTTCCTACAACCCCCGACGGAATAGACCACCTTAAGTGAGTCATAATCATTATAACAAAGGACTATAAATTAAAGCCTGATTAATGTAATTTCCAGACCACTCTAGAGTTGTCTTGTACTGTGTTTTACTAAATAACTCCTGGATAGCAAAGTAAAGAAAGAGTTACAGTGCGACTTGGGAGTGCCTATAAAACCTAGCTGTGACAGGACTAGATAAGCCTTATCATAAACACAGGGATGCACAGACTGCCATTTAGCATTCACAAGCAAATTCAGTTTTCCTGACTGCATCAACTGAATGTGTTTGGCTGTTCTGCTTGGGTCAGGGTAATTCTTAGACCTGTGAAGTGCTCTTTTGATCTCTCACATCCTCTGCTGTTGGACTTTGAGGCTGTCCTCCAAATCACATCACATGTTTCCAAAATTCTGCTATGGATTTTGAAAATCCCAGCCACAAACATCATGAGGTTCAGGTTAAAATGTAGTGCATGGCATTTTTTCTAAAGTCCAACTGCAAACCATGTTTCAAAGACAGCATGCTGTTGAATTTGCACAGGATGTATAACTGCATCCGAGAAACTCGTTTTGTGACATCTAATCCTTTTCTACATTTTGACAGATAGATTTTTTCGATGATTTAAGCTATGGAACACATTCAATCACTGCTATGTCCTGTTTTTCAAGAACATTTTGTGCAAGTCAGTATACCAAGGTGTGCTTTTGTGTCTTTTTGAGAGAACTGTTGATTCATAAATCACCTGCTTGACATAATTTAATGTAAAATGGTTATTTGATGTATAATTGCCATATTTTATATATATTTTCAGGGATGATCCTCAAAAACTAGATGCTTTTATTATGGACAAAGCTCTCTTAGACTATGAAGTGTCCATTGATGCTGATTGCAAAACTCTCACAGTGGGGAAACCATTTGCAATTGAAGGCAAGTAAATCAGTGGTTCTTCTGAAGGACATAATTATGGCTCAAGTCGCCAAGGGACTAGAGCTGAATTCACTGGGCTCAGTTTTTCAAAAGCAATGTTAAGAGAGAGAGAGAAATTATTCAAACAATATGCTTTTCATTAAAATATGTCTGATGAATTCAGTCCTACTCAACAAACGTATAGGGTTCATTCTACACAAGTGGTGCAAAAGAACAGAAATGGTCCTTTCTGTTTCTCTGCTTATATTTATGCAATCTTTCTGTTCTGCTTTTTGGCATATTTGCCTCTCTTTAGGTGACTCAATTTCTCTCACGGTGAAAAATGTAACGTTATGATATTTTAATATTATGTACAATGTAAACTGGTTTACAGAGAACCTGAATTGACAACGGAACATCACTACTGAAACAAACATGTCAATACCGAAAAAAGCACAAACTTGTTTTGGTAGTGAAAAAATGTTTTGATATTGACTGTTTTAATTGTAACAATTCAAGCTATTTTATCTCTGGTACTGTTCCAGCTCCTTTTTCTTCTTCATGGCCAGCTTATCTCTAGCAGCCATTGATTTTGTTAAGTTATGAAAAACATTTCATTTTATGGAAAATTTTATTTGGATTTTGTAAGACTAACAAGATGCTCAATAGTGACACTTTTTTAAAAATCACATCCAGATTTTCGGATATTAAATTAGTTTTATTTCAAAATGTTGATGGATCTCCTTCCCCCCCCCCCCATTGTAATTTCACACGTTTTACGGGGGGACATCCAACTTTCAATAGAGACGAACATATAAACCCATGTTTATATCAAATTTATCAATTCATTGTTTAAAATGTTTAATTGTGTCTGTAAGTACTATACCTGATGTTTATAAACATTTTTTTTATACCAATTTATACGTTTTTTTTTTTTTTAGGTTTTCTAGGGGGTGCAGCAGCAGTGTTTTGCACCACCTCTGTAGAATGACCCATTAAGTCTGACTTTAAAGACAAGCTGAAATCTGACATTTTTTACCTTGTTAGCGCGCGTCCTTGATCAGATTGTTGCACGATTCATCTGTACTAATCACTTAAAAGACAAAATTCTTCTTTGTCCGTAATCTTTCACGAAAGTGCAGCGACCTTTTCCCGCCTCTAAACGGCCTCTGACATATTAATTACATCACGATAAAACTGAGTTAGCTCACGCTAACTTTTCACAAGCCAATCAAATCTCGATGGATAAAATCAAAGTCTCGCCCGGCCAAATATGCCGTTTCACACAGAAATACGTCACTTTGCGGGAAAAAATGCGCTGCATAACAGTCTGCATAACAAACATCACAGGCGTCATATGTATAAAGACTGTATACTGATTTGCAACATAAACATAACAGAGATGATATGTATAATGCTTGCATAGAGATTTATAAAATACGGTTACTATGTTAAAATGTCTACATACTGTAGTTGCATCTACTTCAGGTTGTTTTTATAATAATTAATAACCATTGACCTGCAAATAATTGAATTCACAGGCTATGGCATTGGTCTCAAACAGAACTCGCCTCTGACTTCAAATATCTCTGAGTTGGTCAGCCAGTACAAGTCGGATGGATTTATGGATATGCTGCATGATAAGTGGTACAAAGTGGTGCCCTGTGGGAAAAGAAGTTTTGCTGTGACAGAGGTAGGATAATATACATGATAAAATAAAGGCCAGTAGCAGTATTTATCATGCATTTTATCATTGATGCTGAATTTATGGGATTTATTTTCTCTCAGGATAATCTAATGTATACTTTGTTCTAATATCCAGACTTTACAGATGGGGATTAAACATTTCTCAGGGTTATTTGTAATGCTGTGCATAGGAGTCGCTTTGTCTCTTCTCACTACTATTGCTGAACACGTTGTCCATCGCTGGGTGATACCCAAGATGCAGAAAAAGCCACAGTACAAGTACTGGCTTCATACAAGTCAAGTGAGTATATTTGTTGTATTTCACATTGACTATATTAAGTATAATCCAATTTTATTTCAATGATGGATTAGAGCATTCATGAAAAACTGAGTCAATTAGAGATAACTATATTACCATATTCCCAACTGGTGTCTCCACGCTTTCTTTAATATGACTTAATATGATTGCTCTGTCAGAGATTGCATCGAGCACTTAATCCGACCTTCAACGAAGACAAATTATCAACTGTTGCAAAACCAGAAAAAAGGTAAGGAGCCATTATTACACAGCGTGTACTAAAATATTTATATCTGCCCGCTAACTAATAATGTAGCCATTAAACTTGTTGTTCACTTTCTATAATGGAGTTGAATATAAATCTTGGTGACTGTGTTTACATGCAAAGATTCTGAAAAAACTCTTTTACGTTCCCTAAACTGAGCAATCTGTTGAAAATGTCCATTTACATGTATGTTATATGTTGTATCTGAGTCCAATTTATGTGCATACGAGTAACGGCATTTTGTGTCAGCGTTGCCAGAACAACCAGAAGCTTGTGAGTCCTGTCAAGGCGTAACGAGTGGCTAACGTTCAACACGTCACCTCAGTTTTCAAACGCCCATCTCACTTCCATACGACTTCGAAATGATTTGGACCATGAACTTAGTTTCCTCACAGGAGCAGTTGTTTGCAGCTGCCATGTTGGTCTGGGCGTTCTGACGCAAATGCACAAATGCAGTATGATATTGATTAAAAAAGTAATTGGATTAAAAAGTTTACATGCCGATTTTTCTTAAATTATTAGTAAACGAATTACGTCTTTCTTTCAATTAGAGAGAAATTTAATTCGCATTGACCTCAATCAGTTTACTCTATTTTAATTCAGGTTTGTACATTAATTTTTTTATTTCCTTCCCGATTGGGTATCAATCAGATTATGATTATTATTATCGGATCATTAGGCTGCAAATAAACGCAGCCACTTTAATGTTTTTTTGTGATTATGACTATTTCTTTACCCAAAAAATGGCAAAAAGTAAACCTTTTCCAATGATGCTTTCTCACTAACCGTATGAATGTCAGCAGCAAATAGCTTTTCCATATCCTATGCAGTATTTTGAACTAATAAATGTTGAATTCATGCCTAAATCAATTTCAGTCTCTCTGAAGTACCTGTATATCTGCTCAGTAATTTGGATAGATTACTTGCTCAAATAAAATTAATGGGTTTATCTCTTTTCAAAGGCCAAATATTGCAAGCTGTGTAAGAGTCCTGCAAAGCATCAACTCCACTAGTTTCACCTTGTTGGGTTCTGCATCCTGCAAAACTAGATATTTATGGTAGTTTCCACAAATATAGTTTAACCCACTACTGTTTTTAAAAGCAGTACAATATTAAATAGTATTTATTTTTTCTGTGAATATTTAAGAATATTATACTGTGACCTAGGGTAAAATTCTAAAAAGTTATTTTTACATGAACAAAAAGCCCCACAAATGTCTATACAAAATGTAATAAATAAAATATTGTATTAACATTGCACATGTGATACCATCTGGTGCAATGATATGCAAAATAATGTTAAAAATTATCATTTTTAATTACTAATTTATTTTTTAGTAATAAGTAGTAATAACCCCGTGTTTCTCTATTAAAAACAGTCTATATTTCATGATAAAACAGAGTTTTATCATCAAGGTTTTTTTTACTTCATACCTGGGAGAGAAATATGTACCCTCAGCCATGCAACGTGGTCCCAAGTTAGCTAACGTCTCAAGAGTAGAAGCTAAGTTACCCTTGTTACCCAACTTAAGTAGTAATAAGGTTGCTAACCTCAAATTTTTTTAATTTGAATATCTATATAAATGTATTTATATTCATATTCTCTAACAAATTGTTTACAACAAACTGAAAATAGGACATTACTTATTATACATATTATGGACTAGCATACCATGATTAGCTTGCTTTTCTTTCTTTCCTTTATTTACTTGTACATTCTTTGTTGAATTAATCATTCGATCTGCAATGTCTGTTTAACCCTGTTACTCATTGCAAGCTTGTTACCCAAGTTTCAACCCTGTTAATCAATCATTCTTGCTGAAAAGATTTCCATGTTTTTTAAACTTCAACTTTTCTTTTTCATACCAATTTAATAAACCATTCAACAGAGTTACTAATTGCAACAAAAGCTACCTATTTCTTAAACATATTATTGTATTATCTTTTACTTAAAATAGTCTTAAAGCATCCAATGTTTCCAATAATCACACTTTTAGGTTGGAAAAAATATTTGTAAAATTTAGTTATAACATTATATAAGTCTGCTAAAAAATAATGAATTCACTTGAAACAGGCACCTCCTTTCTTTGATACTTTGTTTAAAAAAGTGTGTTCCTTTTTTTATTTTAAAGAGTTTCAAGTTCTGTATGAAATCTATTCAGGGAAAAAGTCTTATGCAGTGATTGTTTGCAGAATAAACCAGAGAGCTTTGAGTTTGAAGACATCTTGATATGCATTTGCACTAAGCCATCCTTTTACCCATTTCCTCTATAAAAAAGGTGCAACATTGGAAATAACCAGCAAAATCTGTGGAACGCCTGTGAGAACTGCGCTCGCCATCGCCTGTCCAACCAGGAGGAGCAGCAAAACAATCTGGAGTGTTTACAGTGTAAAGAGCTCCCTCCTGCTCCTATTCCTCCTCCTCCTCCTCCTCCTCCTTCTCCTCCACAGCTTAAGAGACAGCTACCTCTGCAGTCAAATGGGAAAACAGACCTACTGGGGCTGGCACACAGCCCAATAGTGCAGGAGCTGACGGACCTGGAGACCCACATTGAGATCATCAAACAGCAGCTGCAGCTGGCCATGAAGAAGAAAAAGGAGCTGGAACAGTACCAGAGAACCAAAATGGCAACCAAGCCCTAGAGCTTCTGGAGCTGTTCTTGAGACTTTTGTGACCCTGCAGCATTCAAAGACTCGAACTTAACGATGGATTATTTTGCTTCCTAAAGCGAAGCTCTCAGTGTTCCTCTGCACATATGTTTTTTAAAAGGCAGTGTTATTTTTCTCTTTTCTCTTCTTGGTATCTCACTGGGTCAATTGTTAACATGTGAAAAGATGGACAGGGGGAGTGAGAAATTATTGGATACAATGCATTTCCCAGAGCTCTACTTTAACTGGAACTACACGTGTTTGTGGAATTGCACTGGGCAGCGTGACAGTCCGGGGGGGGGGAAGCGCTCTGTGCATCAGAGCGATAGCCATTTATTTAAGGTGTCAGATTGTGATGTATGATAGCACCCCCTGCATATCAATATAAAGCACTAAACCGTTTTATATAAGGAAGCATGACTGCTATCTCTTGGGTTGCAATGAGAAGAGTCTTCACTGTGAACTGCTAAAAGGTTCTCATAATCTCTTAATTAAAAAGAAGCTTTGAAATACCTTAAAATCTCAGAGGCTGGATCCCATCATTAATCTGTGTTGCACTTGTCCCTGGTGGATTTATTTGGATTCCTGGCTACATTCTATTGGCAGGTTTTACTACAGTGAAACACAGACTTACACTTGGCCGTTTCATGCATCTTGAGCTTCAGGATTTTCTATACAAAAATAGAATGCTATTTATTGTCACATATACATATACAAGTACAGTACAGTGAAATTCATTCTTCGCATATCAGTAAGATGGGGTCAGCCATGATAAAGCACCCCTGGAGCAGGGAGGGTTAAGGGCCCAACAGTGGCAGCTTGGCGGTGCTGAGGCTTGAACCCACAACCTTCTGATCAGTAGCCCAGTGCTCTAACCACTGAGCCACCAAATGCAGGTGCAAATGCACCAAAGACTAGTCAGATGTTATACAAGTATAAATCTCTCCAAGCTACATTTCACAACCAAACCCCTCCCAGTACATTACGTCATAACGCACGTGGTCCAAGACGGGCAAACTTGGTGACTTGGTGAAAACACCAAGATTTTTGATGCAGCAACCATCTTTTGCATTAAACAATTGGAAACTAGGAACAACACATGAAGTTGGTGGTCAAGTGTTGTAAGCTGATTTACATATTCTTTCCGATACAGCAATCATATTTCAATCCAGCTAATCTTACATTTGTCTACAAGTGTAAATAAATTGATGTAGTCAAAATCTTATTAGAATGCAATCCAGACGCTGGACGCATGAAGCAACCAGGTGTAAACAGGGCCAGAGCCCTTATTTCACAGATGCCACAAAAAGTCATAAGCAGTTAGGACATATGCCACCGCATATGTGCTATAGTTTATAGCAGTATTTCAGTGACTATAGATTTTAAAGCTTCTGCATCTCAATGACAACAATCCAACCATATTTATAACACAGTCTTTGCATTTTAACCCCATAGCTACGTAGACATCAGGTTTAACTTATCATCTTTAGTGTGGTATATAAGGTCACGCTTGAAGCTAAGAGCACCAATAGTGAACAGTGTGACATGCTGGTATCCATCAATGTAAATTCAATTCAATTTTATTTGTAGAGCGCTTTTAACAATAGACATTGTCACAACACAGCTTTACAGAAATCCGGATGTAGATCTAGATCCCTAAAGAGCAAGCCAGAAGCGACAGTGGCAAGGAAAAACTCCCTGAGATGACATGAGGAAGAAACCTTGAGAGGAACCAGACTTAAAAGGGAACCCATCCTCTTCTGGGTGACACCGTATTTTGAAAAAAGGTTGCTTGTTCTAAACCGAATCCCCTAAACAGGTTCCAGAGTTAGTAGATGCTCATATCTCATATGCCAGAGTCTCACAACGCAACAAGGTCTGAAATCAGCAGCAAAGCCTTTGGCCTACACTACTCTTAGTTGCAAGGCTCACAGTAAACAGAGCAGAGTTTTAAATATTTTCAAGATGAAACTGCATAAAAATGTTTTACGTCTTCATTGCAGAGTCATTAGTAAGCCTGTAGCCTATGCAAAAAAACAAGTGCAAAAGAAAAAAAAGAGCATAAGGTCATGGTCCTGTAGACATTAAAGAGACATTACAAATGGAACGCAGACAGAAGGCTGTAGCCTTAAAAAAAGAAGAAAAAAAGAAAAAGAAGCATAATTTCTTATCTGTAGCTATGAAGGTCTAAGACCATCTCTCTTAAGCACACATTATTTATATAAGTTTATTAGGGTACTATATTGACTGTAGACACAAATGGATAAATGCGTACATCCCACAATGCTTTTCTCAGTTCTCACAAGTTCAAATAATGGACGATTTAACGCTGTAACACTGAAAATTGTATGTAGGCACCTTTTACAAACTGGACAAACCTTTGGTGAAGCAACAAGTAAGCTCATTCACACAACTGAACACTGTGAGTGTTAATACAACACTGGGGGATTTTATGTTCTGTTTGTAGGCCACACTAACTGTATATTATTGTCACTGTATTCGAAAAGTCCTTTACCCTACCTCTGAAAAGAGGCAGTGTTCTCCCATGGATGTTTACTGTCTCGTCTGAACAAATATGATGCCATTAAATAATGTAGTAAAGCACCATCAGATCGATTTATTGATTCGAAGCACTCTTCAAATAACTATGGAATTCAATGAATTTAGGTGTATTTCTTATTAGCACCATATTAGGCTTCAGACCAAATTTTGTTTCATATTCAAGCCATCGAACCAGTAGACAATTTATAAAACTATCTAAAAGTCTTTCTACTGAATCATACTTTGCAAAAGCCAGCAAAAGGCCTAACGCTAATATAATCCCCAATTATGCACGAGTATCTACTGTGTAAAAAAAAAAAAAAAGCCTCAGTGCAAGAGTTCAGCTACAGACTATTTATTTGACAGACAAATCAAAAATATATATTTAGCATCTCAAATGAAATGCAAACCTCAAAAAGGAAAACGATACACAATTCAGAAAGGATGGAACAGGTCGTCAAATGTCTGTGTACTTTCATGCGGCAGTAATGGCATTTTAAAGATGGCATTGGAGGGGGAAAAAAAATAAAAAATCACTTTCACAATTCAGTGTGTATCTTTTTATATTTTACATCAAAAAAATAGCAATACCAAAAAAAACATTCCTGGAAAAAACAGCAGGCAATGTTGATCAAAACCTTTTATACAGATAACAAAAATAATACAAAAAAAAAAGAAAAGAAAAAATTGACAGGATTTAAAAAAAAAAAAAAAAGATAAAATAATTATTTGTACAAATACCACATAACATTGATAGTTCAGTAACATCATATATAGACTGTATTTGACTTTGTGATGTGAAACATGACAAGGAAGGCGTAATTCCTGACGTGTAATCGGAGATAACAGAAGGACAAGCTACAGCACTGTCTTTTACAAAATGTACAAAACATCTGCCCCTAACTTGGTCCAACATAATACTATTTTCTTTGATTTTAATTTTTTTTTTTTACAGTATGCGACAGTACAAAAACATCTTGTGCCTAGAAGTGTTGAGGTGAAGCGAAGGTGACTCTGTGCCGGCCCCTTAGTCAAGTAACTTCAGTCATGGACGCCGAATGGTTCTGAAAGACAGAAAAAAACTGGATTCAGAGTGATGCACACCAGGGACGCTGTTTCATTTGGTGGGGAACACTTCTCTAAATCTTAGATGCTCCCCCGATCCCTGATAACACATCAATCAGAAGGAGGAAGAAAAGAAAAAAGGCCAAATGCAGTCGTCTTCTTCGACCCATTTCTTCTTGAATCACCCATTTCATCTATCTTGCTCATCCTGATAAGAACCAATGACAGCATGTCTGACTTCCTCCTTCCCCCTCCCCTCCCCAAGTGCTTACCGCATATGTCGAATTCCTGGGCATTTCTTGTAACAGCCCATCCCAAACTGCGCTACGCTGACGAGTTTGTGTCCTTCACGTTTGTCAAAAGTACGGCCGCAGTGTGTTAGAGCAGCACGGCTGTTTCGCTCGCTCGCTCTCGATAGAGCTGTCTGGTTAGATTTCCTTTACTGCACACGGTGGCAAAATCAATTTGGAGAAGAATGATTGTATCTCCTGGCTGTATATCATAAAAACGCAGGCATCCGTATCCCTCTGTCCAGCTTGAAGAGTATTAACGTGCTGGAGTTTAACAGATGGACACTGAGGTGGTTGTGCTTTAGAGCTAAATGAATATTGCATAATTCATTGCATAATGAATAATACAGCCAATTAAAATATGCCAAATAAGGCACATGAACTGAAATATATTCATTTAAACAAAACATTATTGCTGCACAAATATGATGGTGGAAATGCCGATGTTTTCTGGACTACAGGATCGGAGTGGCTGATATGACAAAAATATAAAATCACAACACTTGAAGACATTTTCACAGTACACAATATATATCACGATATTTAGCTTTGCTAACAAAGTAACACCAAAACAGTAGTGCCAGATAAAAAAATAAAAATAAAACGTTCATGCAGAGTTTACTAATACTTTTATTTCAAATTTACAAAATGACTTAACATCTAATCAGCTACTTGTTACCGTGAGCAACAATAAAGTCAGTTGGTGTTATAAAAGTACTGATGATACTCGTAATATCTCAGAAAAGTGTCACGGACACGCCGCCTCGCACCGATTATTAATCCGTCATAACTTGACATATGATAAATAGTCTCTTCATGAGTTTGTCCTATATGCCCCCCACCATGTCCCTTCAAACTGATCCAACTGAGGAGATGAATGTGGAGCATGTAAAACACGATCCACCCAGGCAGGAATACATAAGACATGTGCTGTTATAAGCATTAAATATGCCTGTATTAGTACGGAGATGTGGGTGAGGAGGGTGCTAAAGGCTCTACCTGTGCACTGAGGGTCTCCAGTGGGCTCTCCACACGGGGGAACGTCATGAGTGGGAGGCCACGGTATTCCTCCTTCTTCCGTTTGGCAGGAGTCGAGTGAGCGCCTTTAAAGTTATTCACCACGCACAGTCCCTGTAGAGCAAAACACGTTTATCAGGCTGATGAACTGCCTTGGTAAATGCTAACGCAGCCTGAAGTGGACACTAAACATACTGTAGTGGGAGTGATAAGTTTATGCAATTTGAACTGGAGAAGATGCCACTGAATTATCGGTAATACTTCCTATGAATCCTGTATTCATAATGCATTATACATGTATTTATAACATGTAATGTGGCATACGTAATACTTTAAAATGCCTGGCATAAGCTGGTATAAATGCTCATAAGTAGTTATAGTTACATGCATACCACTTTATTATACATGAGTATATGATGTCATTATGTCAGGTTACATGACGCATTATAATAGCTGTTCTTGAGCACAATCCCCAGGCTTAATGTCAATTTATTGTAAACCTCTAATGACCTAGCATAATGGTGTATTATATGCTATATACAATTTGAGAATGTTTGTTATAATGCATTATAACTAGCTTATAATCTTATATTATAACTAGCTTATAGAGCCTGTGTTACAGTGCAATTCAACATTACTGTCTACAATATGTTTTTAGAACAAATATCATAATGCCTCATGTAACCTGACATCAAAAAATGACTACATGATTTACTAATGACTGCATTTCATTAAAAATACATTTATATTACAGAGATGATGATCAGCTCATTTTGGCTTGAAAGTAATTTAATTTAGATTTAATTTGCTTTTAGTCCCATTCCCTCTATATCTTACATGTACTCCCACCTGACATCAGAGGATCCCCAAGCATGGGAATAGTTTCTGTGGGTTTAGAAGTATATTACTATATAAAATCAATATATGGATACATTTTGAAGTAGATTTAACAATTGTATTACTAGAAAATGAAAAAAGACAGTCTGGGTCAATGGGACCTCTATTGCTAAGTAGTGAACAATGAACTAACAACATTACTTGTCAGTTAAAGTAAGACTAATAGTCTAAGTATTATGCATGTAACTAACTACTTAAGGGAAATTATACAGGCTTATTTTAGGGATTATAAGATATTATGTATGCTACATAGAACATTATTGCAGGACTGTCATAGGAAGTGTTACTGAAATATCAATTCCATTGCACATTGGTGTGCAAATTTAAAATTTATACAAATATATGAAAAAAAGTTTTTACTTTTGGCTGAGGTGGAAAAGTTATTGAAAGTGTTTTGATGATGGAAGGGGATTTTTTTTTATAGCCATGTTCAAAACCGCATATTACCATTTGTACAGCATGTTAAAACAATATCATTTGTGAAATATGTCCTTTAACAACGAATTTAGCAGCTGCAATAGAGCCTCTCCATTTACCATGACATCTGAATCCAAATCCAAAACTGCATTGTAACCATCATACTATTTTGGTATGTGTTTTTGGATGTAGCCAAATGACTTTTTGCTGGTGCCTTGCGATAGTCCTCTTTAGAATATTCCCATTTTCCTTTGATTACTTTTTGCTTAAAAGTTGGAACGTCTGGACGGAAACATATCTTATAACAAACATCCTTTGTGAGATCCACATTACAAGCTAGAGATTCATGAAATGCTGTCCTTTGTAAAAGTCATGCATATGCCTGTCACAATTCTTACATAATCGCCTAATTGAAATTATTTAAACTGATTGTGATTAACTGTTACACTTTACAATCATGTTTCCATATAAATATATGTAGTCAAGCAGAATGCATCGGCAAACACAAGGTTCATTCTCCATGGAGTTCATTGACAATGTCTGGACCATCATATTTGAATGACTATTCTCGGTGAAAGGCTTTGAACAATGAACTATTTGCAACCGTTTTGTCATGTAACACAATAGTGGACTTGTAACTTGGCCATTTTAACTAAAACTTGTTGAAGATGGCAGGGTATGACCTGTTTTTGCCATAGTACATTATTCATTTACGTAGGTTTTGCTGTAGTACATTGTTTACTGTTCAATAACTTTAACTCTGCGTAACAGATATTATATATTTATATGTATTTAGTTATTTGGGTCATGTCTTCTCTTTGCAAGAAATTAAATGACTTGGATAAATAGCTGCTCTTTATAAGTGTATGTGCAGTATTACACTACTATTATTAAGCCAACAGAAAGGACAATTAAAATGTTAATCGCAATTGTTTGTATGACAATTAATAATGAGCCAAAAGCCATCATTGTGACGGATCAAGTCATGCATTAAATGTCCATTAAACTGACCAAAAAGAGAGCGATGGAGGCTCCTAGGATGAAGCCAGCGACGACATCTGAGCAGTGATTACGGTATTCTGACACCCGCTTCAGTCCGGTAAGAAACGCGGCACACAGCGTCCCCAAGCACAGCACAGGCTTTGCCAGACGACTGCTCTTTGTTCTGATCGTGCTCGTGATGTACATCTGAAAACGCACACATTTACATACACAAGCATGGACACATAGACCACGGAGGGTTTTCTCCACTGGGTGACTAAAGAATCAGGCTTATGTAACTACATAAAGCTTGCACAACCTTGAAGAGATCATGTTCAATTACAGATGAAATGTTGGGAGCAAATAATACACTTGCGTTCCAGAAGGAGATGTCCAGCACAGCACTTAAATCTAAGCATGTCTGGCAGAGTCAATTCTCTGAAATGTGTTGGTGCACGGTCGGTGAATTAACTTTTATGCAATGCCATGGCTTTTCCCAGCACTGTGGCATGCAGGAATATGGCCAGCAGTGCTGCAGCAGCTCACGCACACACACACCTTCCCCAAACCTCGCTCACACTCTCTTCACTATAAGCCACACACACACACACACACACACACACACACACACACACACACACACACACACACACACACACACACACACAC
>JAOUQW010000009.1:1430129-1440328 GCA_028565825.1 Olivaichthys viedmensis
TTGTAGCCCAGTTTTTGATAGTGATATTTTTCATTAAATATCTCATTTTATTATGTAAACAATGTGAGATTTTATTTATGTGTAACCAATATGAGGTTATATTTGTAATAATTTTTCAAGACTTAATTTCTTAATAAAAATAACTGTTTAACATGTTCTTCGAAATTCTAAGGTTGTCGTCATTCAAGTCAATTTCTTTTTTTCTTTTTTTTCGTTTACTCAATTAATCGTCAAATTAAATCGGTAGATTACTCGATTACCAATAAAATCGTTAGTGGACAGCCCTAATTGCGATCACCTCAAATAATCCTGGTCAGCTCAAATAAATGCAATTAGGCAATTATGTAATGATTGTGACAGGCCTAGTGATAACCCATGCGGTGCATGACTGCTGAAGCTGGTGCCGCGAAATTAAAAAACGGCACGCAAAAGTTAAGATTTATGATGTGGCAAGCATCATCTGCGTAAAACAACTGGAAACAAGTAACAGCACAGGAAGCTGGTGGTCGAGTGTTATGAGCTGATTTGCATAATACGCACAATACAGCAATCAGATTTCAACTCAGGCGAGCCAGAGATGCTTTGACTACAAGTGTAAATGCATGTGGTTAAAATCATATGAGGATACAATCCAGATGCAAGATGCATGAAACGAGGATGTGTGAACGGGGTCATAGACTAACGCTCCTCTAAAACTAAGCACTGAAAGTCTTTCAAATACCACAGGAATTCTGAAGTTTGCCATTATGCCTGTCATTTTACCAGAAAGCAAACATGGAATATAACCACATAATCACAAGTTAGTAATTCAAGTGTAGGTCAAGCTAATGAAAGCAGAATATCTATTTGCATTAAATAAAGTCTAACCCATTCGTATCAATATGGATTGCGCCATGATAAACTTTATGAATTCATATAAAAAATATTTTGTTAGTAATAATTCTTTATCACAACCCCTGCAATCCACAGCATCGGTTTCTCATAATCTTGCTGTACGCAGTGTTATGATCCAGATGGTGTCAAATGAAACCGGGGATGGTGTTTTTACACAGGGAGCTTTATGGCAGAGAATTACAAGCAACCAGAGCCTCACTAATCAGTCTGTGTGTGTGTGTGTGTGTGTGTGGTTTGTGTTAGAGACCAGGCAGCACATTTTCCTCCAGCAGGGGTCAGTATTCGACTAAACATGGGAGGCAAAAAAGTAGAGATAATAGTAAAAAAAAAAATTAAAAAACCCCTCATCTGGCAGAATGTCACCTCACATTCTTAAAACCCAGTTTAGCGTTAACTGCAATGACTATCTAAAAATGGCAGATGCACGTCTCTCCTTAAATCCATACGTTCACACTAATCAGTTTCTCTATTTCTCTGTCTGTGTTTGTCGTACACACCACTGTATTAAGACTTTGGAGGGTAAACAGCAGAGCTCAGGGCCATGTGGGGCTGGATGCAGGTTCAGAGATAAATAATTAACTCGGCGCACTGGAGCGCAGCTGTTCTGGGGTAAACAGCTCAACTGTAGCGAGCACTGAAGAGAGCTCAGGCAGGCTGAAGCAGTGTGAGCAGAAAAACATGCTTCACATACCTTGAACAAAAAAAAGTGAGGATGGGATCAGGCTTCCTGATGCCCCGTTGTACACACTGAGAACATTTTGTAAGGGGGCAGAGTCTCTGGATAGATGATACGTGATCAAACAAGGTTTCCTTGTAGTTTGATTCGTCGAGTCGTGTGCAATGAACTGAGCATCTGGTGGACATTCAATTACAGGGGGACTTAGTTCCAGTCATAGCCCCCTAGTTATCACCAAAATCAGACCGTGGGGGTTGGGGGGTAGCATGAATGAGCTGCCTAGACAGTGATCGCAATGTGGTTGTCTTCTATAAATCAACTCGCCACCGCAACCACGACCTTCAGCCTGTACCCAGCTAACAATTTTAGATTAGTTTTCTGAACGTTGCGGTTCTAGGAACCTTTGGTTCAAAGAACGTTCAATCTGTAAACGTTCCTACAACATTTTGAATTGTAGGCAAGTTAACACTAAGGTTTCCATCATGTTAGAACATTGCATCGTTAGAACCTTGAATGTTACACAGCCTAACCTTCTTAGAAACCTTTTGAATATTTACTGAACGTTCTAATAACGTTCTCTGTTAGCTGGGTAACGTCATCTCTCTTGTTCCTGATGTTAAACACAATATGCGAGTTTACTCCTGCAGTTCGTTTTCATTCTCTTAAGTCTAGCCTACAGGATTTATGCCTGTTCTCTGGCACGTATCGACCAGTTACATGCTGTTTCTGTCGGGCTCGGTGTTGGTGTTATTTAAATCCCCTGTTTTGCTTATTAGCCTACAATAAACAGTGCGTAGGCTGATGTAGGTCTTTTTCTAAATATGGTACTGAGGATTGTAAAACAGGCTGTGAATAATTGTATAGTACCCCACTATGTATTACCAAAATTACTGTGATTTACTATAAAATCATCAGCTTTCACACCTCTGGAGCTTCAGTATAATTCAAACACTGGCATTTGGGAATGCTGAACAGGCCTCACACATGCTATGCCATCAATCAACATACTGCAGTTATTTAAATAGAGTAAGTAGGGGTGTGTATCTGTCTTTCCGTCAAAACATAATGCGTATCTCAATACGTGATCAATAAACCGATTTATAAAAGATACAGTTAAAGAAGCCAGCAGCAGATGCAGTTTAGAGCCGTTTCGATGCAACATGATGCCTTGCTTTACAATGCAAGGCTGTATTTGCTAGAATTTTGAGTTTCAAAACACCTAGCTCCAGCCAAATCACTGTCTATACCTTTAGTTTGATCATGTTTCTAAATACTAGTATACGAATAATTAAATAACTTAAAGATACATGTGTGGTATCAGGCGGCAATTTCTGTATCAGTAATGTCTAACACACGTTATTCTGAATCGATGCAGCAGTACTGGAAGTATTGATTCAAATCTGTAAATCTTTACACCTTTAACAGCAAGTAGTCTAGACCCAAATAACGATGCCAACACTATATGGGCTATAGGCATCCTTTGTTGGAATTGTCCTGACAAAGTTGTAGAGACAGACTCCACATGCAGGTCACCTTGAAACAGTTGCATTGTGGTCACGTGATACCTAAATGTTAAATCTTCTGTGTTTTCGTTTTTTCTGCAAAAACGTATTGACACCAATACAAAAGCACTGCTTTTGCAAGTGCAAAAGAGATAAGGTTGGATGCCCATTTACCTACATTTCACCTGGACAGGTAATGCAATCAGTAATGTTATAAACTGGTGAACTGTTTGGATCATCTTTATGTAAAGAATCAGTTTGTACCACTTCATTATTTAGTTAGCTAACCAGATAAAGCAATGACTTTGGATAAACCACCTTAATAGGTTGTAAGGTTAGATAATTGCCGTTACTGGTGCTTGTAAACTAGATTAACTAGGTTAGCTACCTCCAGTAATGAAGGCTGTATTTGTTAGCAGCTAAGCTAACAAAGACCTTGGCAGCTCCATGGTAGGACTAAAGTGGCTGCATGGCGAAGTTAAAGCAGAAGGGCTAAAGGAGGCGTGGTTACCATGTCTGGTGTAAAATGAGCTTTACGGTGGTGCTTGTAATCTAGCTAGGTTAGCTAACACTGACCAAGCTGTGCTAATGAAGGCCAAAAACATAATTGGGATATTGTTGTGCCTTGAATTCTGCATTAAAGTTTGTGTGTTTTAGTGTTTTGCCTGTAAATGTTAAGTAGATTTCACGGGAGGGGGTTGTGAATGGCAGCTGGATTTGAAGGTCTCTCCAGGCTCTGAGTCCAATTAGCAAGCAGATGAAAAAGTAGCTAGCTAACTAAATAAGTATGGGTGGCAATTGGAGTAAACAAACTGTCCCAGTGGTATTGTACTTCACCTTGTAACCGTTGGAGCTCCAATTCTACCCAAAGCCCCTTTAAAATGGATATTGTGTTAAATCGCAATGCCTTCTGGGCAAGTTCTGTTCCTGAAGTTCACAGTTATGTTGACTCCATCTCTTGACCCTCGAAGGGCTCATCTAATAAACTTTGCTTGAGCTGAAAAAGTAATGATTGGCCCTGTTAAATTGCGACAGGGACCCTCAAGGCGAAGTGGCGAGGGGAAGTAATAAAACAAGATGATGGCAGTGCTAAGGAATCAGCTTCCAATTAAAAATCTACCAGTGTCATGTGCTACAGTTCTGCTCCATTTCAAGCCGCTTCAAGTCTGTCTGAAAGGCAGGCAGTAACAGATGGCTCAGGTAGGCTGGTGACAGAGGCTGTCATTGCTGGCAGGAGTATAGCTCAGCAGTTTGCTGCTGTGTCAACGCCTATATTTTGTACATTTATTTATAGAAGGCCACTGAATAGGCAATGCTCTTTTAAAAACCTGCCGTGCCAGAGATGGTGGGTAGTGGTGTCATCATCCAGCACCCTCAGGGGTAACATGGGATAAATTCCCATCCTCAAGCAAATACGAGCAGTGGTCCAAGGAAGGACATATGAACCATCAACCCTCTAGCACTAGATGAGCATCCATAGTGTCCAGCCTAGGCCCTAGAATTGAACCTGGTTAATAAAGCACTGAGCTACTGCTACTCAAAAAAAAAAAAAAACACATAATTCATGCGCGATCAACAATCTGTGGACGCTCCGAAGAATGTACATAGACTGCTGAGCCACTGATTGCAGAATCAGAAAGACCAGAGCCAGAAGATGGACAGCCTCCAACTCCTGCTCAGCAGTTTTCTGGAGGGGAATAAAGCTAACATATGTCACCATATTGCTCAGAGTTTTTCAGTCAGGAGGCCATTTCATGGGTAGAAAAATTCTTCAACCGAGACAGTAAGTATGCAAATTAAAATGTAATATGATATGTAGTATTTGATCTCTATTTTTAATCTTGGCATTGGAATGCAACATATGGACCCAAGCTGCATTACCATGTTAGTCAGATTTTTGCCTTTTTTAAAAACAGTAATTCATGAATAGAGGGTCACAAAGATCAGGCTAACCTATAGTTAACGCTTTAAAATCTTAACGTTCTTCTATTCTGCCAATAGTCAGCCATTTTTGGCACGTGGGTTCTCATATTGTTTTTGTATATAAAAGTTTTTAACATGTTGAATTTCTGTAATTAATATTTGAAATGTTGCAAGTGCAACTACACCTGAGAGATCATGTGAAATATAGCATTGTCCTATCGCACGCCAAAGCCATTGCTGTTTAAAGATTCTGCATGGGAGGAAGGGGGGTGTCACTACTTCACCGATAAAAAACACATGGACTGGAGTTCATGTTAATCTAGGCTATTTGCTATTTCCAAAAAGACACGGCTACCAGCCGTCAACTGGGCCATGAGCTACTGGGTTTTACTTGCCGGTAACGTCGCATGACTAGCCTATATGCTACTATATGCATGTTTATTTATACTACTAGTAGCCCACAGTACAGATTAAAGGAGGAAGATGGCGGACGACAGTTTGGTGAATAAGAACGTTAATTTTGTAAGTCTAAAAGGTAAAACAATGTGCCTAATTATCATAAATCATGTTATCCTATGTGACCAATAGCGACGAATTAGCCTACTGCTACCAGGTCCTTAGCAAGAAATGCGCATTAAATGTCTTGGACCAACATTACATTAAAGCTGAATGTTTTGTTGGCTTCTGGCTTAAGATCTATTAATGTACACATCTTATGAATATTTATGAACATGGCTTAAAAATCCTCTCAGAAATCCTGTCAAGTTAGCTTACGCAAGCTAGCTGGCTAGGTGTTAGCAGTGAAGTTTGCAATGAAGTGTGCGCTAAGGCTGTATGCGCTACATAACATTATTTGATTATACAAAACACAGATTACAAGACAAAAGTATGTGGGTATTTTTATTTAAGTGTACCTTAAATCCACAACAGCATGTTTTTCTGGCATTAAAAAAAATCATCTTGGCATCAGCAACCTGATGTCTGTCGTCATTAGACAGAATCCATCGGAGCTCAATAATAACATCGTCAATCAGCTCAGCTCAAGTGCAACCTAAAGTCAATACTTCACTCTCTCTGGCATTAAGCTTTGGTATTGGCCAATTATCATGACGGTCACAAAAAATGCATTCAAACCTCCCTGTCCAATCTGGTGTCTACACTAAACACTAATCAACTGCTGGGACAGAACAAAGATCACATATAAGCTCACATATAATGTTTTGTCAGTGCTAACTACAGTACGTTTCCATTTCTGTTTTGCTTTCAGAGCTTTAGAATAAGCGTCTCCAGGAACAGACCAAAAGGATGAAGACGAGCAGATGAACAAAAAACACAACCGTTTTGTCAGTGCTTGTGAAAGCAAAGCACGGCTCTCACTGTCACAGTGTTAGAGGCACTTCAGCAAGAAGCAGCAGTGCGTTAGTCGTTTTTGTGACAGTCTATAACCTAAACCTCTGTGCATAGTATCACATACATACACACTACATCAAGTTGTTTTTTTACTCACACGCTTTTATCAAGTCAAGTCAAGTCACCTTCATTTATATAGCACATTTAAAAGACAATAAGTGTCAGCCAAAGTGCTGCACAATAAAATCAAGTAATTCCAAACAAAATATCACTTAGCTAGGCTGGCACTAGGACAGCTTGGAAAAATCCGATCAAAGTCAAATGGCTCAATTTTCCATCTGGGTACTAAAAGGGACCAAAACCACTGGTGTCTGACAGCTGGGTTTTTCTTTTAGGTGGCAAAAATCTGAATCAAAAAATTAAAACTGAAACTATAGGGGACTATGGTGTCTGCATGCTTTTGTGTGTGTGTGAAGACATTCACAGGACTGCCAAATGCCACAATATATTAGCATCCTACATCTAATCCCTGCAACTCACTCTTAACAGGAGTTGAAAATGGCTTGGCCTGGGTCTAAGCGAGCAAAGCACGGCACTGTACAGCTTTGCATTATACAGCTTTGAGTTTTTCCCCTTATGCTCTCTTCATAAGCATGCATATCGGGCACAAAAACCTGCTAGAAGTGAGCAGCCAATATGCGGAGCGTGTCTCTCGGTGAGAAGGCAGCTTTGAAGTGTCGACAGTTCTCAATGATCAAGAGGATTCAACACAAATTTTAATTAAACACCCGGCCAGTACTGTGAACATTGTCTCAGGATTACAGACAATGTCTTTAACCCAGTTTTCAATGTGCAGAATATAAAAAGGGGTGGCAAGACCATCCACCGCCAGTAAAACAGAGATTAAAAAACAAATTGAAAAACCAAACCATCAGCGTTACTTTATCTCTTGCCATAACCAAACACAGAACTTACCTCCACAAATATGAAGCATGGTATGATGGAGTAACTACGCTGCGTGTTGTCTGACGCCATTTCCCCAACTCGGTCACGATCCCGTTGATGACAATCTAAAGGACAGCACAGAAAATGCAGTCGAATTAATGCAAAAAAACGGATAAAGTATTTTATAACAAGATCTTCTGGAAATGACTGATATACCATGAAATGCCAAGAGACAGAGGAGAATGATGAATAGAGGGGAACCAAGAGAGAGACTGCAGGAATTTGTCAATGGGAAACACCAATTAATTAAATCAGGAATTTAATCACGTACCAGGGCTAAGTTGAGAGAATTTCAGTATGAAAAAAGCAAGTCGTGTTCGCTGTGAAGTTTCAAACTTGGAGATAACCGACAAAGGTTAAAATGACAAGTTCTAAGCCTCAAAGGTCTACTGACGAACAGAAAGGATGAGAATAAAGTAAGACACCCAAGTGCGTCAGTAAAAGAGACTACATGGTATAAGTTGGACACTGGGCATTATGCAGCTGTGAAAACACTATCCAGTCTCTAAAAACAGCAGGGAAGATCCCAAGCAGGCACTTAAGCTGATTTAGTTTGGATACTTCATGCTGAGGTGCACCAAAGTCTAGCTAAGCGTCCCTTCCTCCAGGATCCATTCTCAATGATGCTGATCCACTGTTTCATTACCGAACTCAATGTGACATTTAGTCATTCTCTGCTGCAGGTGCTGCGCTTCAGTGTGTTGAACCCAATGGCTCTACAAAGACACACAGCAATGTCTGGCAAACTTGCTCCCACTGTTCTGCCCACAAACATACATCAAGAACAAAGTTTGGTGTAGGTTAATTGTAAATGCAGACTCCATGTCAGCATTAAGAAATCGTTGAAATTACTTTTTGAATTTGAATATTGGTAGAATCTATGAAACTTTCAAGCATGCTCTTAAATGGCAGAACGACAAAAGGTCGACAGTGGCATTTAACTTGTAGACACACTAAGTGTGAAGTGTGGTGGAAGAACATTTCGTAACGTGGGTTGTGCTGCACCCTTCTCCGCCACGCGGTGTCCCAAACCAAATAATGCAAAGTAGTATGCCTAGTAAAGCCATGATACGGCACCCCTGGAGCAGGGAGGGCCCAACACTGGCAGCTTGGCAGTGCTGAGGCTTGAACCCACAACCTTCTGATCAGTAGCCCAGTGCGCTAACCACTGAGCCACCACTGCCCCATAGGGCCTACAGAACAGAATAAACCAGCCGCCTAACGTTAGCAAACTAAAATATAAGCTTTGGTTGAAAAGGGAGGGGTTGCTTTGCTGTACTCTCAAAGAGCGCCGTTTGCGCAGGACCGCAGGTTGACTTGACTCACTCGCCCCAGGGCTTAGAACAGATCCGAGGCCGATGGAAGTGAGCTAGCCCGCTAAAATACAGTGTCCGTAATAGGCGTGTAACGATACACAAATTTCACGATACGAATTGTCATTTTTGCACCACAATACGATACATTTTCGATACAGAAGTAAAAAAAAAAAAATGGCAGCATTCGTTTTGCATTTTTTGTCACATTGCCAAAACAAGAACACAGTGCCTAATGAAAATCTCATTAAGACAAGTCATTTTATTAGAAGATATATACATAAATAAATCAATGAATAAATATACTCAAAGTGTTAGTAGGGAAACAGAACAGTGATTTTGTGTTCTCTTATAAAGTGTAGGTATTACCTTCTGCCTGATAAGGGTGCTTGTGGCGATTTTCTGACATGGCTAAAACCCTTGCAACAATCTCTACAATCTGAGTAAAGCCCATTTTACATCAAAATCGATGAGGCACGCACGTCACGCCACGACCCATTGCAGTGCTTTTCAATTTACACCGGACGTGAGTCACGCACGTCAACGTAGGCAGAGTGTGGAGCATTTATTTCTGTGTTTTCTTGCTCTGGGTTAGTAAATATAACATGCAAATGGCCGTACTGACCGTTGGATTGTTATGAACATGTGTTACCACGGTATATGATTAAATAAAGTTCTTTAATCCAGTGAGATTTTCACTCCAAAGTTCAGTGGCAGTTCAAAGTTTGAATTTTAATCTACGCAAGGGCGCCCACTGCTGCAGTAAGACTACAGGCTGAAATGTAGCTCATTTACCGTTTAAATTATGAATATAGAATATAGCATGAATATTATATTTTATAGTGCTTCTAGTTATAAATTACTAGTGTGACGCTTGCGGCAGAAATAGAAATGAAAAGTACACTTTGTACAAAAGCCGCACGCGTATAGTTTAAAAGTTCACATTGATTAACATGGGAAGCGGGTGCGCTTACCGCCTCTGATGTAAAATGGGCTTCATGGTTGCAAATCGGAAGATATAAATATCGCTATGCCGTGAGTTCTTTGTTTGGCCCTGTTCAGAATCTGCACTAAGGGGCTGCTTAAATGCTGTGGAGAGTTGCAGTTGTTACGAGTTGTGTTTTCTTCGGTGATGTCGCATATTTGATCATATCATATCATATATGTAGGCACACGGTCACCGTTCGATAGATCACTGTTGTGGTTACCTGGGAAACTGTAGTGTTTTCCAAACAGGAGATGTTTTAGAGCCATTTTAGAGAGCTTGTCTACTCCAAATAACGAAACCACATAGCAGTTGGGAAGGGGAAGTTTTTTTTGTTACAATTGTAGTTCTCTTTTAGGAATATCATGGGGTGAAACAGGAAACCATTCCAACTAATGTCAGATATGTCTGATCACAAATATTTTTTAGCATAAACTCTAACTGTAATTTACACTCATTGATCACTTTATTAGTTGCTAATATACTAATACTGGGTAGGGCCTCCCTTTGTAGCCCATCCGCCTCAAAGTTCGACGCATTGTGCATTCTGA
>JAOUQW010000009.1:1447021-1466322 GCA_028565825.1 Olivaichthys viedmensis
TTTTTCTTTTATACGAGTCTATCCATAACGGAGACTCAACACCAACTTAAACTGAGTTTATTCATTAAATTGTGGGTTTTCTTTAGATGAGAGCACCAATAAACCAAAAGGTGGGTACAATTTTATTCATTTGAAAACTCGAAATTGCAAATTGAGAGCACGAATTAAGTAAAACGTGCCACTAATTGCGATTTTATGACCTTGATTTAGTATCTCGTGGTCACATTTTGATACATTGCGTGCACGGGAAAAATAATACATATGTTAATGGCCTCTCCAGGACTCCGTACCATTCTCATTAGCCAGTTGTTGACTTGCTGATCATGTTTTCAAATATTGATATATTTGCCCTTTCAGGTCAACATCGAAGCGCACCATTATCTCAGACAACTAAATCCGGCTATAGTAATCCAATTCCTATGTGCAGTCAAAAAAACGAATTAGCCACTTTGTTATTATCACGATTAGTAAATCTGGCATATGTCATCTTATCTTCTATTTGTTATGCGACGTACGAACAATGAGGCCCAAGTCTTGCATTTTCAAAGGTGCATTAAGGTCAGAGCAGACCAGTCAAAAGTGTACATTCATTACATGGATTCTCTACATATAAAAAGGTGGAGGAGAAGGTTTGAGTTCAGCTGGATGAAAGAAAAAATAAAACTCAAGTTAACATCCTCTTCGTGTCACAAACTCAAGATCAAATGTTTTACTAATAAATTGGGATGCACCTCATATTTTGCATCCTTAAAGCCACCAGCATTGTAGATGACTCCTCAACTCCCCATCATGGACTCTTTACACATCTACCTTCTGGCAGGATTCTCAACACCCTGCTGCCCCCAAAACCCACCTTAACTGAACTGATCAATTTTATATTAAACAGCCCTCCCACCCTAGACGTGATAACATAGCATCGATTCACAGGCGCCTGGAAATTGAATCGGTCTACCGTTTGGGAAAGGGGTGTATTTAAAATACCAATTCTGGACTCATGTCCTTGTTGCTACTATGACAGTTAACAGTCTGATATTTTAGCACAGTTTCAGCTTTTTCACATTCACATGCTAACTTTATGACTATTATACCATTTGCACAGTTTTCTCATAGCTTTTAGTACAGCAAAGCCCACCACCTAGTTCATCGTCAGGCTGCTTCTGTTGTCTGTGTTGTTGGTGTGTACTGTGTACTGCACGGCCCTGTGTATGGACTGCATTGTTATATATGTTTTTGCCTCACCCTATTGCTTCTTGTCTTTGCACTTTATGCAGATCCCTGGGCCGTGCTTATGTATTGTTGTGTGTTGCACCATCATCCTGGAGAAACAATATTTCGTTCCACTGTATATGAGTATATGGATGGAATGACAATAAAGATCCACTTGACTTGATGTTAGATTAGCCCAGGTTATTATGAAAATTGTTGTCTTATGTCAGTCGTCAAAACTGACCAGCAGCTATACAATGCTACACAGCAACGCTACACGCAACTCAACTTGTTTGAGATCAAGCTAGACCGACTTTGTTTAGACAGGAGCACCATTAAACCTTCAATTACAATTCAGTGATCACTTTAACACACAAATTCAATCAAGTAAAGCAGGTTCCAAAATCTCATGCTCTGACAAGGGATGGGTCTTTTTTTCCCAAAAAAAATGTGGAACTCTTTTTTTTTTTTATATATATGTATATATATATATATATAATTTTTATTTTATTTTTTATTATTATTATTATTATTATTATTATTTGTCATATACATGGTAAGATGCCAGCAAACACACAGTTCTAGCAGCTTTTTGGTTGTTAGAACTTAGTGGTGTATTTTTAAATCTTCGAATAAAGCTTTTAGATGGAGAAAACCCTATAAATTAATATGTACGATACTTCTCACACCTCATTAATCAAAAGATATTTCAAGAGTAAAGTCCATAATTTTTTTTTCCCCCCAAAGGATATTATCAGCAAATCCATTCCAATACGAGACCACATATGGTGACAATAATCGGATCAGTTAATTATAAGTGCAGAGTACCTCTCGGAAGCCAACCTCTGACTTTGCTACTATTACATTAACAACGGCAATTAGGTGGGCCTGTTTTTTCCCCTAACCTTGTTCAGCACTTTGTCCGCTACTACACAATGTACCTGTTCTAAGAATATCTCAAATTAAACCCAACAAAATTAATAGACTACAGATACTTTCACTGGCCATTTGATTGACATTGCAACCGATCAACCACAGATGTTTCCCAGAGCACATCGGCAAACTTGCTAGAGAGCGTCACGTTTACTTGCCACCAACTTTCTCAAACACTCTTAAATAACTTTCAAAGATGGGATGCAGTGACTATATCTCTTCAAAAGAGCACAAAGTCAGCCAAGGCTGCTAAACTTTATCCTTAGCCTGTAGAAAGTAACCATGTGCTGATATAAAAAATTTCATATCACGATAATTGTCATGGTTTAGTCTATTCAAAAAATTAAATAAATAAATACATGTTTAAAAGTTGGTACATGTATAAACATAATTATGTTTAATATAATTCATTTTTAAAATGCTCTCTGAAATAATTTATTTATTTATACTAAATGCTTTAGAAATTGAAGTTTTTAATTAATTACTTTCTTTTTTTTAATCAAAAAATATTTAAAAAATTACGTTTTTGAAAATAGATCCAATTTTAAAACAACCTTAAATGAATGAATTGATTAAATACAAAATTTAAGAATTCAAGTGACAACCGTGTCCTCCATGACGTTCTCAAAATGAGGCGCAAGGGAGTGATGATATTTTGAAATGTCCACGATAATCTTGTGTGTGTATCAAATATCACAATATGCTGTATAATCGGAAAGACATACTAAAACATCATGATTAGAAAACAATGCAAACAAAACTGCTGCGGTGGTTTTATGTTCAAGAGTAAATGTAAACAACTTGTTCATTAAGCTGTTCTCTTTCTAATTACATAGCATCGATTCACAGGCGCCTGGAAATTGAATCGGTCTACCGTTTGGGAAAGGGGTGTACTTAAAATACAACCCTGTCAGATTCCTCTGGTAAATATAAATACTACAGAGATGTGGCAAGGTGAGACCTTCAGGCATTATTTAGGCCATCTTAAATCCTGTAGATAATCTGGACTGAATCCAGATTTCAGAAATCACAGTTGGGACTTGACAAGAAGACGAATTGTAAATTAAGAAGTGACACCGTAGCCATTTGAATTCATTCCAGAGATCAAATACACAATCTTGAATGTAAGACCGAATGTAATGCCCGGTATTAACAGCCGTCTCGGGTCATCCGATCACAAGTGGACTGCGCAAAAGTAAAGGTGTGTGAACAGGGTTAACTGTGCCTTGGAGACGCATTGTGATCCGATCACTCAAACCACTTTTGGAAGTTGGACAGGAATAAATAACATTTGTAGTGTGAACGCCAATGAGTATAGAGAAGTCAAAAACAGTTCAAATATGTTTACCTAAAAAATTTTTTTTGAAAAATAAAGTAAAAGCAATCCTCCAATTAATGACTTGAGTAAAAGTATAGTATCCAATGAAGGAAAAAATAATAATACTCATGCTGCATGGTATTCGTTACACAGAATTGTAATTACTTGTAAGTAAGGTTTAGTGTTTGAATGCGTTTAAATATTAAACGAGCCTATAAGGTTATACTGCCACTGTCAGAATGAACATTAGCAGTAGTGCTACTATGCATTCGCATAAACCCCGGAAGGGGACAATTGAGCCGCTTACTATCATGATGAGGCTACATGACCTTTAACGTTGCAGATTAATTTATGTACTTACGAAATTCCTAAAGGACTTTTTCTACACATGCTCACTACATAGGGTATGATATAGTGGTGTTCTAGATCCTGCAAGGCACACTACATGCTCAATAGAAAGGCATTTGGGATTCAGCCACAGAAAAAAATATGGAAAGTGTGAACAGCTATCCATCTTGTGGTCGGATCACTTGAGACAGATGTTAATACAAAGTTTAAATGGGACCCAAGATTCATTGGGGCAGTGGTAGTTTAGTGAAGGTTGTTATGTTTGAATAAATCGCAGGACTGCCACAGAGCCACTGCTGGGTCCTTTAGCAAAGCCCTTAACCCTAAACTGCTCAGCTTAATGTCTGGATTATATTCAGCCTCAATTGTTAATCACTTTAAATAAAAAAACGACTGCCAAATGAATAAATGTAATTATTCATAATGCTGTTATGACTCACCGTACATAATGCTGACTGTTATCATGATTGCTTTACGTTTTCCTGGCACAGCTCCAACAGAAAGCTTTTGATCTCCTGTGTGACACAATCCACATGTTGGCTCGGATTTAAACTTCGATCAAATGTGTAATGTGTTGAAGAATTCACCTTCTCGCCCCACACCCTTCTCTCATCATCTTAACCGAACCGCACACCACCAGCCAAACTTTTTCGTTCAACTTTATTAGCCATGACTTGCTTGCATGAAGTTTCATGAAAGGTCTAAAATATTATCTTCAGAAAACGCTCTGCTTCGTTTGATGAAAAATTGTACTAGCACTCTGGATTTAGATCAAAAAAGCCATCATTTTGTATTCCGTCCTTTGGGATAAGATCCTGCAGCTGTTCAAGACAGATTTAGCAGGCCTAGTTGCTGTTGCAAGGGAAGAACAGCATAAAAGTCCTATTCTTACTACGCATGTTCATATTGCAATAATTGCCTAACCTTTCCTCACAGTTTACGATATTATCACAATATTGTTTTTTGTTTCAAGGTTCATTACTAAGAACCAGACTCAAACTACTTATTTAACTGAAGGTGCATTAAGCCCCGCCTCCTCTCTGTTTTCATTGGTTACCAAGCTTAACTATTTGCCTTTATTTCTGCCCCAAGGCTTGCTCTCACAACCAGAACGAGAGCGAAAGCAAGAGAAAGAGACTATTTGCGCTCAAAGAGAGTTGAACATTAGCAATGCAGCTGCAAATAAACTATCGAGGTTTTTTTGAAAGAACATTGATAAAACAAATGAAATGTTGGTATCGGTGAAAATTTCAGTGAACAACCAGCTCTTCACAGGAGCAGTAACAAATAGGAACACTCAGGATTAACAGGGTACGATGCACATTTAGGTTGGGATTTCCTCCAAATCTCCATGTGCGGTGTGATTAGATAAAAGTCATCCTTTGACCCATAGCATTCCCCAATGATGCAGCAAATCTCTACGCCCGTCTCTAGAGGAAGCCTGTATCTCTCCTTCTCTCTCTGATCAACCCTTCCCCCAAGGGACCGGCCATGACACATCTCCCGTCTTGACCCACATCAGTCTCCCTGACTACCATCAGGGTAATGCAATACCAGTAAGCAGACAATAATGGGCTTTGAGGTTCATGAGCCTCCTTTAACGGACAGCTGGCATAGAAACCATGTGGAGTGTAGACAGATTTATTTATTTTTCCTTTCAAATGTAGTGCGGGACAATAATAGCAGGGTTTCCCTGGAGCAGAAAAGGCGTCCAATGGTATCCCGTGCAATTGTGCGCCTATTGTCTTTTAACAATCATTTCACTTACAATCATGTCCTGTTGACTTTCTCCAAATCAGTCAAGCATTACACTTCCCATTAGCAAATAAATACTGATACATTAAGAACCACTGTAATGTATTTAGAAGGGTAATAAGGATGAAATGTACAAGGTCTATGCTGGCAAGTATGACATCAAAATTACATCATGATGACTGCAATCATCTACCTTCTTTAGTCTGCTTGTAAAGTAGAGGGTATATAAGATCAGGTCATCAATCCTGAAAAGCTTGAAATACCTTGAAAAGCTAATTATCTGATAAGCTGAATTGGATTAGAGGTGTTAGAGCAAAGAAATATCCTAACTTGCATAGGATTGGAATTAGGTTCGTGTTTTAAAACAAGAATAAGCTAAATCTTCATGTTTCATGGAGGGAATCAACTGTAATTTCAGTCCAGAACCACTGGAACAATAGTGTGAAATGCTGTGTGTATCCATGTTTACGAAATGAAGGTATACAAATGAGACCTTGGGCAGTCAAGCAGAATTCTGCATAAATCTTATGGCTGGCGTGAATGACAAGGTCTGCACCTGAATAAAACGCCTCAAGACCTCTGTACATCAATATCTATTCACATTCACCTCCAACTAACAATAAGAGAAAATCCATTACTGCCTCACAGGGAAGACAACATGTGCCTGGTAAAGCTATTCTGCAGGGAAATGCAGCATCTCGTATGCAGTTCAAGTACTGAGTAATTAAAATCTTGACTGAGGTGTTTCAAATTATCTGCCTTAGAGAATTAGTGTGCGAGAGAGAAGGGAGGGACATTTCGGTGGACATGTAAAACCTTCTATTGTGCAGACTCAGTGCCATTAATCATCTCGTGTCTAGTCAATGTTGCGCTGGACTTCACACCTGAGGAACATTAGAGCTTGCTTTATCGCATTTCCAATACGGCTGGGGTTTTCATTACGACTGAGCCATCAGGGATCGCCCAATCCATAAAACATGTTCTTCCAACAATGTGGATTTCGACGAAGTCCCTGCCTCGGCAAAACTGCAGTCAGTTATAACACAACAGAAGCTATATCGGCTGTAGGCAGTTTGCTGTATGTTAAGTCAAAAAGCATGGGAACGCCAACAAGAAAATAAAAAGCAAGCACATTTTGTCGTAAGTAATAGGTGTGTTCAAACAGTGTCGCGGCAAAGTACGCCCCGACATCCCATCATTGACCGTTACTGCCACCTCGTTCAAAGCCAATTCACCATAAGGTGGCCTACCCGAAACTAAACCCTGAATAGCGGATTATTATCCAAAGTTCAATAGTTCAGTGATAATGTAATGTTTAAATGCATGAGATGACAGCAGACCCCATTAATGGTATACAAACAAATCTGACTTTTGTCATCAGAAACTTATTCAAACAGTGAATTCTAATGCATTGTTGTTGATGTTTAGTTCCTCTGCTGTATGTTCCAAGTACCATATGTAAATACAGCCACGGAAAAAGTGCTTTTACTTAACATTAAGTACATCTTATCACTCAGACTATTTCACAGTGGAGTACTTTGACTTCCACTTAGATGCACTTTGCCTTAAACACATTCCTAGTTAAGAAGAAATATTCAGTACGGTGAACCACTGACAACCTGTATCTTCAAGTACAATGCATAAAACCGTTGCTTTACCGTTGTTCACTTTTTGCCGAACCGCTGAGAGCTTTTTGCCGACCTAGACGAGTTAGTTTACTAACTAACTGACTCGTGCTGAACTCTGGACACAGTTGGGCCTACCTGATGTGTCATATCCATTATCAGAAAAACATTGTTCAATTAATACTCAGCAGTAGTTGCTGAAGAAGAGAATTAATTACTCTCCAAGAGCACAATCTTGTTCAATTCACCAACTTATTTTGTTGATGTCTCACAGTCTATAGAAGGCAACCAGAATAATTCAAGTCTTCTGTAAACCAATGGCCATCAACCCTGCTTCAGGAAATTCATGTCCCTGAAGAGTTCAATTACAACCCTAACCGAACACATCAGATACAGACAATGGCCCTTTATACATCAAAGTTGCGTAGAAACGAGTGCAGATTCGAGAGCACGGAATGACATACGAACGAATCTGCGTCTGATTCATGAAACTGTCGTATGACATCAAAACAAGCTGTGATTTGAGCGCAATTAATTGAATCAGTTTCAGCTGCGTGGAAACAAGCTCCCGCCCAATAGTCCCTTATTTACATGTTATATGCATGTGGCATGTGGTTTTGATTCATTTTAGAACTCGAATAAGTCTGATTTCATTAAAGCTTTATATATAAATGTAGGTAAGCAAAGTTTCCATCCTGAACCTCCGAGGTGCTAGAGAAAGAGCCACATAGTGGCGAGACTCGCAAAAGGTCCCGCACGGTTCTGACTAAGGAGGTGCTGGAATGGAACGCTAAAATGACATAACAGAAAATGGATGAAGTAATCGCATCCTTATTTCAAATATACAAAACACTACAAGAAATTAATCAAACACTAAAAAGCAGGCTACCAAAATAAATTAAATTGCATCTGCCGTGTTTTAGTGTTGATAAGAAATTATGGAGGCCTAATAACCTCAAATAATGTGTGATGGGGCTCCTGAGTGGCACAACACTAAAGACCTATCGTCTGGAAGTCGCTAGTTCAAGCCCAGAAAATGCCACAGCCATCCGTGGCCGGGAGTCTAAGAGAGCGTAATTGGCCCTGCTCTCTGGGTGGTGGGTGGAAGGGATGGCAATACACTTTCTCTCCTGTCGATCAAAAAGCGGCAACAGCCAATCGTGGGCGACTGTGAGCTCATGCATACGGAAGAGGGCAGTTGGTGCTTTCCTCCGAGCGCGCGGGACTGCCCTGTGACGTTGCATGAGCAGCAGTTCGAAAAAATGCAGTGGTATTCATCTGTCTCGGAGGAAGCACATGATAGCCCCACCCTCCCCAGTTGGTGGCTGTTGTGCGATAGGAGAGAATTAGCTAGCTAGTGGGTGGGAACTGGCAACGACTAAATTGAGAGAAAAATGTGATGAAAAATATGTGATGGTATCCATGCGTCTTTGAATAGACTGGGCGTGTAGTTGACATGCCCACAGTTCCACATCCAGGTCCTCAGCTCAAGACAGCGATCCACGGTGCCACTTGTCCAGAAATGCGCCCATTACTCAATTGAAGAAGTAATGAGCTAACGAAGATCTACATCATTCCTGTGAACCTACTACTGCACATTTTCCACTTTTTTCCACTACTCTCAACACACCTGATCCAGATCATCAGTCTACTTAACCTGCTGGAGCAGGTGTGCTGGATTCAGGCTGGAACTGAATTCTGGAGGAAGGCCATGATGTGCCATGATGTGCCATGATCTCCAGGAGCATGGGTGGTGACCACTGCTCTAAATCAAGCTATAGGCCAGAAGTTCCAGTCATTGAGACCCACAATCTTTCAGGTTTTCTTGATCCAACACACCAGATCTAGATCATGAAGGTCTTGATTAGTTGGATTGAGTGTGTTGGGAGCAGGAAAACAGGGCACTGGGTCTCCAGAACTAAAACCGAAAACCGCTGCCTTATGCTTTAATTAAAGTGTTCAGGGAATGTCATGATTGCCATTCTGGTAAGGTTGGCCACTGTTATACTTTTTTTTTTTTTTACCTTTTAACAATTTAAAGCAATGGGAAGGCTACCAGAACCATCAATCCCAGAACAGTGCTGCAAGGCTCTTGAATGGTTCTGGGCTTTTCAGAGGGTATGGGATGTTAGGGGAATGGGATGTACTCATCATTCTTCTGAAGCTTTGCATAACTTGGTAACCGAACCAAGTCTCTGCAAGCTTCTGTTGCAAAGAGAATGTCAGTATCACAAATCAGCCGATACCCAGAGCACTAATATCGGTATCATAGTGAAAATGGAAAAAGTGGGATCGGTGCATCTCTAGTTAGAGGAATGTTCTCTGAACTTTGATCCACGGTGTAAACTGAATATTCCATTTCCATTAAGATGTTTGAACAACTCCTGTTAATTGTTATCATATCGCAAACATTTCACGTCTTTAGAATTGAACTAAACTGACTTCATTTATTCCCAAGGAGACAATCGTTACTAGGTATATATTGACCATTATCATCATCAACACCATAGAAAAAGACAGACATGCATAAAAGCCATTAGACGTACAGCACGGGCAGCAATGTGAATAAGGTGCAGAAAGTGTTTCAATAAAAAGAGAACGCAGGCAGCACAGGCACGATTTTTACACGATGCTGTATTGCCCTACATTTACTGAGAATGAATGACTATCATACAGCACCCATCAGTACTACATGAGAGGAAGTGGGCATTGGCACTGCTCCATGGAGTGTAAATATCAGGGCTCATGCGTTTAAGAAGCGTGAGGAAGCCATCATTAAAAGCCTTACACATGGAGCTATTGATTCGCAATAAACCCTTTCACAAGAGTGCTTTTAAAGAGAGTCCAAGTGTTTTCAAATGTTGGCTACCAAAAATGATTGACATACATCTAGCATAATGCGGTCTGGCTTAACCCACTTTTCTTTTCTTTTTTAAAATAATTTTAAAATATTTGGATTGGTTAATGGTTCTAGCTTTGTAAAGAGGTTCTACTTGGAACCTTTTGTGAAAAGGAAACCCTCCGTTGTAGGGCTCTACATAGAACCTTTAAAGGTTTCCCCCCCATTGGGGCAAACCGAAAAACCATTAAGGGTGCTAGATTTAACCCTTATTTCTAAGAGCGCACCAAGGCTTGAAGAGACATTGTGATGTTGTATCAAACGCTGGATTGTCTATAACCCGGAAACATGCAAAAGTGCAGGTGATCAATGGCACTCAGTAAAATCTTCCATCACTGAAGCTATGGAGACAGGTGTGTGCGCACGCGTGCAGATCTTCCCCAGTCACACAGGGGGGAAGATCCATGGGAAAACACGCTTGTCTTCAACATGTAGGCTACACTTATCGCTCGCATGAACAAATTACTTAAGCGTCCTGCTCCTCAATAATATGTTGTCCTGCTTCTCAATAATATGTTGTCCTGCTCCTCAATAATATGTTGTCCTGCTCCTCAATAATATGTTGTCCTGCTCCTCAATAATATTTTGTCCTGCTTCTCAATAATATGTTGTCCTGCTCCTCAATAATATGTTGTCCTGCTCTGCTCCTCAATAATATGTTGTCCTGCTTCTCAATAATATTTTGTCCTGCTCCTCAATAATATGTTGTCCTGCTTCTCAATAATATGTTGTCCTGCTTCTCAATAATATGTTGTCCTGCTCTGCTTCTCAATAATATTTTGTCCTGCTTCTCAATAATATGTTGTCCTGCTCTGCTTCTCAATAATATGTTGTCCTGCTCCTCAATAATATGTTGTCCTGCTCCTCTATAATATGTTGTCCTGCTTCTCTATAATATTTTGTCCTGCTTCTCAATAATATTTTGTCCTGCTCCTCAATAATATTTTGTCCTGCTCCTCAATAATATTTTGTCCTGCTTCTCAATAATATGTTGCCCTGCTCCTCAATAATATTTTGTCCTGCTTCTCAATAATATTTTGTCCTACTCCTCAATAATATTTCCCCTTGTCTAATTACACAAATGAGGCGATCTCCTGCAGCCCAAGTCGCCCGATCGTATTAAAACGGAAACTGGAGGCATCATGCAAAGGACGCGACGCACAATGGCAGGTTGCAACAATCACAACACCGCTTATGTTCTTCCTCCTTCTTCTTCTTTCCGAATCATTTCGTCCCCCCGAGCTCGTGCCTCATCTCACCTCTCAACTCACCGCGCTATCGATGTATCCTTACACTCCAACCAAGGTGCACAATCCATCAAAGAAAAATGAAGAACTACTCCATGGTGTTTTGGGTGCCACAGTGTTGCCTCCGAGTCTGAGCTCGGTGATTAGAGGCTGTGGTGAACGCTAGAGGAGCTGATATCCACGCACACGCACACACACGCACACACGCACGAGGAAAGAGTGGGGAGGGGGGGGCGGGAGCGCGCGCGGGGGCGCGGGGGCGCGCGGGCGCTCACACACACACACACGCACAGCTCACGCACACACACGTACAGCTCACGCACAGCTCAGGCACACACACGCACAGCTCACGCACAGCTCACGCACACACACGTACAGCTCACGCACAGCTCACGCACACACACGCACAGCTCACGCACACACACGCACAGCTCACGCACACACACGCACAGCTCACGCAAGGAGACACAAACGACGAGAGCAACCCCGTGGTGCTTTCCGAAAACCGAGATACAAAAGCGTCACTGAGAATGACCAGTCGTTTCCCAGGACTGATAAATAATCGGTCACACCGTAGGTGAACTTGGGGGGGGAAATTTTTTTTTATTTTATTTTAATATTTATTTTACTGGCGCGTGAATTAAAACCCGGATTCAGAAGGCGCCCAGGTTTGATTGCTGTCCAGGAAATGATTCGTGACTACAAACGACATTCCCGCGTCACTTTTAGCACGAGGACGCGCCTTCAGGCCGTTTCATTCCGTTTCAATGTGGACGACGCGCGAAAGAGTCGGTTCCTTGCGAACGACTTTTTAAAATGAGTCGGATGAATCGTTTCAATTCGGCGCGAGCGCCGGTGTCTCAAATCGCGTACTACGACCTTAAGGTATTCATTCATTCATTTGAGACACAGCCTCTCGTATCTGCACAACAACAACAAAAAGGCATGGCGTGATGAGTATGTGTGCCTAGACGTTTGAGTGATAGTCTATTTCTGTTCCCCTGACACACATTTGGGATGAAGACATGCGTGCTGTACACCTGCCAATCAAACGCGCACACTTCGATTCACTTTGTTTCAAAGAGTCGAATCAGGAAAGTGAGTCGGAATGGCCATTGCTCCAGCAGTGGCGAGGACAAAGAGCGCAGGAATGCAGATTAGCGCGTGTTGCTCTCTCTGAGCGAGCCACGCCTCCAGGCCTGCCTTCAATGCCTCTTGAACAGGGGGTTTCCCCTCCTTTGTGCCTAATCATTAGCCAATGGTTGGTGGGGTCTTGTATCCTCAGGGCTAGATCCAAAAGCGCACAAATGCGTATTAAATAGTAAAGGTCGCACTTCACCATGCACCTATTACACTTTGTTTGTGTATTGTTATTGCGATATCACTGGCCTTCACAATTGCAATATAGCAGAATGCAGCAATATGCAAGTGAGCAAATGTGTGCTGTGAGCATAGTGACCAATTTCAGACACTCAAGATGAGTCTTTCTGTGGGGATTTTAATGAAGTTTAAAAAACAAAACAAAAAACAAATGCAGGCCAGTCTCTACCAATGTCACATCACCAGTGTGTTATAATATATTGCAATTGCAGTATGTAGCAATGAGGCTGCAATATAGTATTTTGTTCAGATCGTGCTGCCTTACTCAGGCTGTCATTACACACTAGACTTTCACAATAAACATATCACCATAAATTCTTTTTATATGCCTCGTTGTCCGTATGAATTATCCCCAAACCAGCTATGCAACTTGTAACAAGATGTAGCCTACTTTATCAAGCTGTTGCTGCCAATGGCTATTTAGAGATAAAGCCCAGAAAGGTTTTTCACCTGGTTTTTATTTTGTATTTTTTTTTATTTACGTGACATGATTGTATTACAACTGTAGCCAAAGTATAGCCTTTAAATTACTGGTGTCACAACTGGAGATGATCGAATGTATGTAAAGAGGAACGTGTGAACTTTTTATGATGGGCTTTTAAGGGACAAAAGTTTAAAGATATTTCAGTGCCAAAACCTTTGGTAGATGGACATTAATTGAGGAATAAAAATGTGTAAACTAGAATGAGAGCTACAGAAGCCAGTTACCATTGTGCCAGTCAAAATACTTTTGTATTATGTGTAAAAAGTGTTAGCAATTAAGCGTGTGTAAATTTAGCACACCTCTTTACCCAAAAAGTGTACCATTCTTTGTGAAGATGAATAGACCCGCCTGCTGATTACTAAAGGTAAGCAGAATACAAAAGAAGCCTCATTAATTTTACAGGGTATGTTCAAGGTCACAAACACTGCTGGAGAAAACCCAAAAGCAAAAATTCATTTTTATATACTGCCAACCACTCTTTTGTAAGACATGTCTATTGTTATGCTTTGTACATTTTAATTATCCTGGTTCATGATCTGTGTGCTTTCAGCACAGAATGGATATAAATGATGCCATTTGAAGCTGACTAAATTCAGTGAAGGAATTTCATTACTCGCTTTGTCAAGGTCAGGATCAGCAAGACCAAATGGGTAATGGAATAATGGATTAGTCTTAGCTGAAATTAAAGCTTAAGTTGGTATTTTTCAAATGGTATACATATTTCATGCTACATTTCATATAACAACAATTTCTCTTAGCCCTTTCAAACAGAAAACAGAAAATTCATATTATCCGCTATATTTCGTTACCTCATTTGCCAGTAAACCTAAGCTATATCTAGTGGCTTTATGAAGCTCAGAACTTCCAGTGGGTGGGGATTATGGTGTTGAGATGTTCCCATTATATATGCAAATCTGAGCAAATGCATTCTAATCCAAACAAATTTGTGTCACAATAATGTCAGCAACTGGGATACAGTAGAGTGCTATACATTATGTTCTATGAACTCCTGTAGGAGGTGCCATGTTAGCTGTATTAAAGAGCCATATAAGAAATATGTTAAGTACATCTGATGTCTATATTTGAATGCTCACATCCTTAAAAAAATTATGTGATTAACAATCAAGGTTTATATCTTAAATAAATAAAGAAATTGTAAATTTTTTACAAAAGGTGATTCACAAAGTGGAAATATTAAAAAATGTCTATTTTTCACTGATTTCCTTAATGGCTCAAATTGAACGATTGAATTGTTGTAATTGAATTGTTAAGAAGTTATTTTATTTTACAACGTCTAAAGTTTGCTGTAAAAATCACCGTAATTCTCACAAATTCGACTTGTTAACACATCTTTTGTTATCAGTGATCATTTCAAAGCACTACGGTGGACTATCCTGAAACAGCATATGCTTTCTATCTGGGCATGAATGTTGTCATTGGATAACTTTAGTTGCCATCTCTGCCAGAAACACACAGTGCATTGATACACCCATAACACTCTCTGGGGTATTGAAAGAGCCTCCATTATGCAGTAAGTAGAAATCCATTTGTATGATGATGCATAATATATAGCAATATCAGACATAGAAAGTAACAAATTATGCTACAACAACTCATTACATTACTTGAGTGCATTTGAGACTGTAATGGCACATTTTAAGCATCATTAAATCATAGTACTTTTACATGAGTTTATGTAAAATTAAAAGATCCCTGGGGTAAAATGCTCAGAGTCAAACAAAATGATGCAGCACCCTGCCTGAAAAAAGCTAACCTACAGTTCAGGCGCCAACTGTGTGTAGTCAGTGCAAATATGTTAAAACATACCCAGAGCATGCATATAAGAGGTAAGAAATCACTTTATTAAGCCTACTTGTTTTAAATGTGTAAATAAAATATAAGCCAACATTAGCTAACAGCCAAACACAATCGACATAGCTAGCTAGCACAGTTTTTTTTGTCTACAACTTTGATTGGCAATTGGCAGATGATTAATGAATTTCCAATTGCTATAATAGACTTGTGCCAGTGTGGAAATATTTAAAACTGTGAAAACCCCAAAAAAATTTCATCTTAAAATGTAAATTTATAAATATATGGTTTAGAAAATCTTCACAAGTGTGATTAGACCTAGGTGTTTTTGGAGATGTATGCTGACAACATCAATTTGGCTTGTTCATAGAGCTGGTTTATTCAGGTCTTTTTAAGAAATCATAATGCATTTTTCTTCCATAATGTGAACTTCAATGCATTTTTGCATGATGATAGCTTGGGGTATGGGAACAGGAGGTAAAAACATGGCATGATATTACTAATAATGATATCATTCCCTGCCCCGTAAATGCATGGTGATGATATCAAAAATTTAAAAGACGTTTAGAGATGGGTAAAAGTCATTGTATTTTGATGAAGGATGAAGTAAAAACAGGAATTTAGCCTTTTATTGGTACTGATAAATTGTGCCATGACATGAACTAACAAGGTAAAAAGGGGATGTCAAGTTGTCTTTAAAGATATTGTCTATGTCATTTCAAGAATATTTTCCAATTTTTGGAGGTAGTGCTGTGTTGATTTTGTAATTATGTCAACATTTGTAATACTCTTTCCACTAGCAATGTAGAGTACAACTATGCTCCACTTGATGCCAGAGATGCCTCCAGTAGGTCACAATGACACTGACTTGAGTCACTACTTAGACTCTAGTTGCACTTCATACCTCGTTAGCAAGCTCTTCATGCAAGGACATGGCATTTGCTGGCCTTCCTTGTGTAATAACCTTTAGCTACATAACATGGAAGAGGCTGTATGTCACACACAAAATGGTCTTTGCAAAACATGAGAGACAATGTTCATGTCATGAACTGTTTCATTGCAGTTTTGTATTACAGTGAAGTTTAATGTTTTGAAGCGATTACTGCTTTCATCTCAATTTAACACCTTAAAGTTCCAGCTTATTAGTTAGTTAGTGATCAGTAAGTACTTTGAATTATTCAGTAACTACAGTGAAACTAATAGGAAAGGTATGTAATTACAAGAGTGAGGAATGTAAATCTGGACCCACCTGTGGGTCCTGGGAGTTTAAGGGGTTAAATATTCCCATGTGTGTATCCTTAGGAAGTGACCACAAATGAAGGTGCATCTGGTAATATCCAACAAAAATGTACAATTATTCCCAAATATTATCCAAAACAGCAAAGTTGAGCTACTGACCAACTGCTCTGGCCCTCACAGAACAAAAGCCTTGGTAGAAAATAACGGCTTTCAGTCAAATCTAAAAATATGAAAAGCTGCAACAAGAGTATGTATGCATTGATGACTGTTGATTCTGAGAAGCGGCCCAGGAACAGCAGAATAGTGCATGAGTCAATTAAGGGCTGATGACTTTCCCAGACTAAGCTCCAGGGCAATCCATTTCATTTTTGCAACATCTAAATAATGTTTTAATGCAGGTCTGCATTATATACAGTGTAGTCTCATTTATACAGCTTTCAAATGGCTCTTGCACTTCCCTAGGAAACCCAGCACTCAATAATAATCAGTCTATACTCAGTGTAGTTAGTTTTGATTTAGATATCGAGTGTGTATGGCGTGCATCTCAGTGGTCCTGGTGCTGAGCGGTTACCATGGTGATACACGCCGGCATGGGCAGAAGGATCTCTGGCCTCGGCTCTAAATCAATGTGGAGGCAGATGTGGCTGAGCCAATATTTTGCAAACGAGACTCTGGAGACACAGGCCAACCATGACAATGGGGATTTTTTCATACACATTTCTCCCTCATACCCGCTCTACATTTAGCATTTTGTCCTGATGCTTTCTTTATGAAGCTCTGTTTTTTTAAATAATGCTTTATTGTGTGCTTCGGGATCACTCCATTCAAACTTTGTCCTGTTTAAAGCAAATGGAACAAAAAGTGTAGATTATATTAGTTTTTTTAATTGTTAAATTATATATAATGTGATAATATGACTAATATCGTACATGTTACTTTTTTCATTATATATATATGCACACACATGCATACACCACTGTTAATTTAGATATTCAACAGTAATATTAGTATTGAATTAAATATAAATCTGATAAAAAGCATAATACAATGACAATGATAACCACGGTCACACCAAGACAGATCAGGGAATTTTCTCCATGTGGGAACGCAAACATGTTATGTAAATAAATTAGCTTTCCCATGATGCTGTAACAAGCAACCCCCTGTGTGTCTAAAATTAGGTTTGCTGAATTTGTGGGTTTACAGAGCATGTGAAAAGAGGGAAAAAACAAATACCATGGGAGGAAGAGTGAAGAAAGATATTTGGGAGAGACAAGACAGTAGAGAACATTCTTCTCTCAGTGATTGTTTTTTTGTCATTTTGTTGGAGGGTACAGAGAAAAATTAATACAATCTTAAAAACACATTTAAAGCACTAATCTAGAAATCTCAAAACACCATAATGACCACATCAGCATTAACCTCAGTCACCAGTATCGTTTGCACATGTTGCAGCAGTGAACTAGAGTCATTTCCATTCCACTTTCATTTTATACTGGGGGACCATTTTTTATATCCAAATTAGTCCTTTTCCTCCACACAATCAAATTACCACAGGAGCAGGACAAGGTAGGATTTATTGTTTTGAGAGAAGCTTGGTTCCATCATGACAGATGTCAGCAACAAGACAAATTCAGTCCAGGCTGTTCCGCAATGAAACTCTACTAGATTCAAACATCAGATGTCAAATGACAAGATTTCTCTCGTGCTTGCTCTGAGGTAACTGCTAAAAAGCATAGTAAACATTGCAAAGCATGGGTGTTTGAAAGCCTTTTGTTTTACTGCCAATCATTCAGCCAGAGGATAAACAAAAACGCTTGGGTCTAAATCTGTGTTTGCCATTTTATTTATGATTACATTTCATACAGGTTATATGCATACCACTGAAATGTATGTGTTGTGATAAACACTTCCTGTGTGTCCTACTTGCTTTTCTCCTGCTCTGCCTTCAACCTGACTATTCAATTTAATTCAATTTTATTTGTATAGCGATTTTAATAATAGACATTGTCACAAAGCAGCTTTACAGAAGTCTGGATGCAGATCTAGATCCCTAATGAGCAAGCCAGAGGCAACAGTGGCAAGGAAAAACTCCCTGAGTCAGCATGAGGAAGAAACCTTGAGAGGAAACAGACTAAAAAAGGGAACCCATCCTCTTTTGGGTGACACCAGATAGTGGGATTTTGATCATTACATTATACAGTTGTACAGTGAAAAAGACAAACAGTATTAGGTATGATAAGAGCATACAGTAGCTTACAAGAGTGTATAATGTGATCACTATACCATAGCTGGGGGCTTTGTGGGAAAAAGATCTGCCCCCTCCTGTAGTTTTCATTATTCTAGGTCCTGATAAACAACCTGTAACTTTTGATCAAAACAGACATGGCGGATCATAATAGACCAAAAGTTCACTCAGCTACTGTGGGGCGAGACCATTTAGTGTTTTATAGATAATTAGTAGTATTTTGGAATCAATGCGAAATTTAACTGGGAGCCAGTGTAGTGTGGATAAAGTATGGAGGTAATATGGTCAAACTTTATGGTTCTAGTAAGTAGACTGTACATTCTGGATTAACTGGAGCTTGTTTATGTACCAACTGAAACATCCAGACAGCAAGGCATTACAATAGTCCAACCTAGAGGTAAACAAAACAATAAATGTTTTTGTTTTTTTTACGCAACATGTCATGACAAATTTCTTAGCTTAGCAATGTTTCTGAGATGGAAGAAGGCTGTCCTAGTAATGTTATCTGCATGAGCTTCAAAAGAGAGACTGGTGTCAATTATCACACCAAGGTCTTTAACCGCTGCACATGGTACAACTGAAAGGCAATCAGGAGTTACTACATAATCAGAAATCTTACTTCGTCTAGAATGGTATATAAGTATTCAATTTGAGCTTGTGCTTTCCTAGTTTCCAGAGTTTTATTAATTACCCAATTTTTTTATTCCCTTGTTTTCCAGTTTCTTATCTTTAGTCACTAGTTCCTCATGTACATTTCCTGATTTTGGCCTTGCCTGCCTGTTATATAACTTCTGCTATACACTCTCA
>JAOUQW010000009.1:1469739-1481673 GCA_028565825.1 Olivaichthys viedmensis
AAGTTATATAACAGGCAGGCAAGGCCAAAATCAGGAAATGTACATGAGGAAATAGTGACTAAAGATAAGAAACTGGAAAACAAGGGAATAAAAAAATATCTGCACCTAAATGCAACTGCCTCTGTGATGCATATGTAAATTTGTATGTGTATAATAAAATGCTATTTTATACATACGTGTATGTGACTGCAATGAAATGAATCTTTATAATTCCACACCAATAACTTGAAAATAGTACTTGACTGTGTGTGAAGTGTGACACAGTTCAGTACATCCCCAGTACACAATCTCGTTTGCATCCCATATGCACACCAACACTGCAATCCTCCTCTTCCCCATGTTTTCATGTCCTCCATTTTTGGCTGCCGTTTTTTGGCACAAGTGCTCCTCTCTGAGCGGAGAACATATCGGCTTGTGGTGAATGCTGGCAGATGCTATAAATAACCTGGGTCGAGAGGAGGTAGCCATGGTAACACCACAACGGATACACCGGTTAGGGGTTCTACACAAAGCATGGCTGAATTGGAGAATGGGAATTGTGAAGCTCTGTTTTACACACACACACACACACACACACACACACGAACTGATGCGCCTTCATCACTGCATGGATTGCTGTTGTAGCCTATGGTGTATCACATAGCCTATAATCCATCACGCAGGCCATGGGAGATACGAGCATTATTACAGATTACAGATACGAGCATTATTTCACCTATAGAGGCACATCAGCCATCATGAGCACAGTTTTTAAAAGGCAGTTAAACATACCAAAACATTTTTAAATTTAGAATGGTGGCTAACGTACTGGCAGTTTATTACTGGTAAAGCTTTACATTAAGGTTCCCTTAACATTATTTTACAGCATTACTTACATTAATAAACTTCAGCATTAGTACATCATAAATAATGGTAACAAAGTGACAAACTAAGTTAACATATGTATTAATTGATGTTTGTTTAAATGTTAACCCAATACACCTGTATTAACTAAAGTTTATTCCATACATGAATAAAATATGTCCACATAAATTAAATTACAGCATTTTCCCAATGTTGGTAATCAGCTGAACTTGGGTCTCTGGGTGTAAATGTTGAAACACCATTCAGCCTCACTTTTTTTTTTTTTATTACCACCAAAAATATATTTTCTGGTAATTGTTTCATATTGTTTGTTTAACATTAATATTAATTAATACAAATGTTAATTACTTTATTAACATGAATTAGTATTAATGCTGAAGTTCAAGTTAACTGTAAATCATTACATTATTACCATTACCACAGTATGTTTTCCATTATTCTACATACTATTCCTTTATAAAATAAAAAAGGTTTTTCATATAGATCAGCAAAATATTACTTGAAGTGTATTTTGTAAAATTACAGTACCTTCCCAATTTACACAAACATTTACACAAAATGTTTACACAAAAAAATTTCAGTTAACTATACAGTGAGTAGCAAGTTTATAAGTTACACCTACAGTATCTGTTGCCTATTAAACATCTCAGTGTATATTGTTCTTTTTATATATACACTGAGTTGCCAGTTTAAAGGTACTTGGTAGTGTACCTAATAAACACGCAACACAAATCAGCTCGAATTTTACTCTCTTGTTATATAGACATTATCATTTACCAGGCTGTGTGTTTGGGTCCTTTACAATCAGTGTCAGTTTCACCAATGTAGTTGAAATAGTTGCCTTTTATTGGTACGCTCTGCTTTCAACACCGTTCCACTGATTTGGTCTACATACTGTAAGTGAATGTGCCTTGGTTTCTGAATTAACACCCAGCTTAAAAGGAAATCTTATACGGAGCTCTAATTTCTGTTAAATCTGAGAAGATTCCATTCTGTCCCCAGGAACTTGGTGTGTATCACACTCCTTTTGTGCTGAAAGAAGTGTGTTAAATCTGCATTATCTCTCTTCTCTTGAGATTACTTGAGGTTTTGGGTTTTATGCCTAATGCTACATACATGAATAAATCACATGAATATTTTATATTGTTCCTCATTTTGTAAGATAATTATATGACAAACAATGCAATCTTTTAACAAAGTAATTCTGACAATTTCTTTTTTCTTTTTTTTTTTGTGCTACATTAATGCTGGAAGGCTGCTTCATGTGGAATGGTATAGGGACCTACAGACCATGCCAAGGTTCTTTTTTCTTTAAATAAGATTGAACCTGATGTTTTATACAATAATATTTGGCACTCAGTTACATTAACCACCTTAATATAATTTAAGGCAGTTCAAGACTGGGGATTTAGCAAAAAAAAACAAAAATCTCTTCTGATCTTGTGTAAAAGATCTAGCCATACTTAATATTATTAAAGGTGTAACATATGCCATGGATTATCATCATTAACATTAAATAGAATAGTCCCTCACAATTAAATGAATATAAAGTTATAAAGGCCAGCTTTATTCTGCCTCATTTCTTTCCCTACTTTGCCTTTCTTAGTTTCCAGTCTTTTCAATATATCAAATTTTCTCATATGACAAATATGAGAGCTCATTTCCAGCAAGCGTGAAATCTGCTACTACATCTCATCTTCTCAGGCCATTTCTAAACCACTCACCTGTACCACATGATTATTTGGACCCCAGAATGACTCATTATATTATAAAGAAAGGGGGGTCAAAGCCAATTACATTCCCCAGGACTCATTCATACAAAATTGCAGTTTTAAGATGCATGTTTGCATTATGTACAGTGTTTTCATCAAAGCTCCTCTCCTTATTCTCCTCTGATGGATGACTCACACTCATGAAACTGTGTGTGATGAGGCATGTTGCTGTTGTGTGGGTCACATAAACAAGATCTCGTCTGAATCATCTGAATCAAATCTTTTGATTTCAGCGCCCTCAATTTATAACTTATCTATGTATCTATCATTATATTTAATTTCATGCTTCATCCTGCCCTGAGGATAAAACATGCTGCTTGGCATTGCAGAGATAAAAACATATTTAGGCCAGGCTATGTTCTTTATTTTGCATTTTGCTCGCAAATGTATTTTGCAAATAGTAGTGCTTTTACAGTTTATGTCCACCAGGTCTCAAGGCAGGTGTAGGATAATATTGGCATATGCAAATTGCACAATTTCTCTACAGAAGGCTGTGTTATTGTCCTTGTTACAGTTTACTTTGAATATCATTATGCATGCTGCGTTTTTCCTATTGCACAAATAATTATATATTGGTCTGCTGGAGCTCCATCTTGTCTGTGGGGCCTTTTGCCTGTCTCTCTTGTTGTTGAAAGTAAAAAATCATAACAACCTCAGGATTTCAGTTTATGTCCTTGTTTATCTGCCTCCATCTGCCAAGTGAAAAGGATGGCTTTTGAAAAAATAGAGAAAGAGAGAGACTTACTGCAAGATGTGCTGAAAGAAAGACAGAGTACAAAAGAGAATGAGAAAGAAACGTCCTCCAGGACCCCTTTCTCACAACCTGATGGTAGCACTTCCTAGGAACAGACAATGTCTGGACAGAGAGCACTCACACACCAACCCACCAATTTATCTGATTCAAATCACAATTTAAATAAAGAAGGAGCAGCACTATTAATCTTCATTATGGTAGGAATTCAGTGGAAAAGAGGCAAGGCTTTGACAGAGGACTGAGCAAACAGCGCCGTGTGAGTTATCAGCGCAAATGAACAATGAGTGCAGCAGCTTAAAAGAGACGCCGGGTTCATTTAGAAGACCATACTGCCATTGAGCAAATGAAGTTTGTCATTATGGATGTTTTATAGTGCAATCAGTCGCTTCTCTTGGCAAATTACGCAGATTTTTGTAAATGGCAGCTATTATAGGATTTAGATATTATGTAAATCCTGCTATTATATCTCCTAGAAAGGAACTGTGGATAAATGGTGTTAATGACTTTTTACGTGAAACCTGTAGAGTCGAGGGCGAGGATGTTGTTGCAGCCTGTACCTCTTAATAATGCATTCATTCAAAAACCCAACACCTTTTTACATTAGTGCCGCTCTGCACCATGTTGATCAAGAAAATCACAAAATGATGCAACGGCACAATCTTATGCCTTGTTTTTGTCTGTGCACCATGATCACAAAAATAGGCCCTCCATGTTTTCCCTTTTCATGAAACAGTTAGGGGCCTTTAAAAATTTGCAAGAAAATATTGTCTGGAAAGTTTAAAAAATCAATCTGGAAAAACCTTTTAAAAAGGTCTGGATTTTTTTCATGAGGAAAGGGCAAGAACTGAGAAGTAGACTACATTTTCAGAGTATTTACCAGTTTAGGTGACATTTTGCAATGGTTGAATGCTCAGTTACAGGATACATTAAAGCTTCAGTCTTTAATTTATTCATGATAGCAGTCTGATTTTTAGTAATTGAAGATACTTATATAGTACCTTATATGTATTCAGATCTGTTTGTTGTAGCCTGTGGCAGCACACTCTCCCCTACACAGCTGTTGAGCCGATTATAAGGAAAAAAGGGAAAGAGTTGTGGGTGCATGCAGAGGTTATAAATAATGAAATGCTTGCCTTCAAAGTAAATAAATAATGTAATTTAAAATGCTATTTGCTTCTTTTTTTTATCGGGAGAGCTTTGAACGTTTTTTTTTTTTGGACTGGCAGTCAGTCTGGCTTTTTAGATTGCCTAGTTTACATGTGATGTTGTTTTATTTGGCTCTGGAATCTACTCAGATGACCTGTGTTAGTGTGCATCTCTAACATTTGTGGCATTCCTGTCATGGTCTGGTAGAACTCAAAGGCAAAGCAGACTTCATCTGGCCTCATAATGGGGCCACATTTATCCTTACAAAAGCGCTAAACAATGAATCCACCACCCTGGGGGCTTAAACTGAATACGTCAGCACAAACAAGTGTAGTCAGGCAGCACAAGGAAAGCACCTCTGGGCAGCAGATTGGAGTGGGGATGGACTTCAACATCTCTGCCAGAGGAAGTAAAAAATTAGATTCCAACTGTACAGGTTCATTAGCAAGGTCTACAGCAAATAGATGGCCTCTAAAAAAAACTATTTAAAAACAACTTGATGTGTTGTTCGAATGAACTAAACATTTTTCATCCCTCTCCAGATGCCTTATATGATTATACATTTGGTATGCATATATTCCGGACTAATAGCTCATCTATCAAAGGTGAACAGTTTAGAAAATTGCAGTCACATGCTCTAGCAGCTTGAGGCATACATTTATTTCAGATTCCATATTCAGTCCATTCCCCTTCTAGGAATCATTCCCCCCCACCCCCCGTCCTCCATTTGTAACCAATGCGATATTGAATTCTCACTCGCATTCGGAAGTGGTGTTTTTCAGCAGCATGCTGTCCCTCATTTTAATGGCACATTACCCATGGGAATGCAGTAAACCAAACTACCATATGTAGTGATCTGTAGGGTTTTCTTATGGTAATACATAAAAGTGACATATTTAATAAATATCAATGAAATAATGTACTGAAAACTGAAGGAAAAAAAAAAAACACTATGATTACTCAGCACTGTTTCCCAACACAACCTATTTTTAAGTGCAGGAAAATTATGGTACTGACCATGTAAACCCTAAATGCCACATATTAATTGAGTTCCAAGTCAACACCATAAAGCTAATGGCCACAGAACTGCGGTGGGCACCTTATTTATAATTTATAGATTTGATTTTTCTAAGAGACCATTGGTCATTTCACAAAAATTAAAATATGTAGCAATTACCCGAACCATTGCAGTGTTGATGCACTGGCAATTTGGCAAAGAGGTGTTGTGAATTAAATTCTGGTTAAGCTGTCTAATGCAATCAGAGTCAAGGCCGGTGGGGCGCTTAAGGCATATTGCCTACAAGCAACAAAGCAACATTAACTTTGTTCAAATGAGCATGACAATTGTATTTTAAGATAATGGACGAATGTCTGCAGCAATCGTGTACAATTAACTGAATCTAAAACCCCATTTTTAACTGATTCTTGTTTTCTGCATGTATTTAAAATTTACACTGCGGTCCAAGTGATATAATTGAAACCTAACTGATGGACACCTTTCTCCCGTTATTCTTTGTGGGTTTTTTACTCTGAATGGAAAAATGGCAGCAACTGGCAAATTTGAGATCACCTATAAATGTAGGTAAAGTTTAAATACGGATCATATTAACATTACATTTAGTAATAGTAAATTCTAACTATGCAGAGGAAGCTAATTACATTTCGCAACTTGTAGCTATGCTTATATCTGTTGATCCTTTCAAAACTGACTTATTTCTGCCATTAGACTAGCATTTTACTTTCCCAACCTTTTAGCTAGTTAGCTAACATTAGATAGCTAATGCTACCCAGACTACAAGTTGTTGTTCATTATCAATTTGCGATACTTTTTCTTGTTTAGATAGAACATTCACAAATGTGCAAAACATTAAGGTGTGCAAAATTAAGCAAAGAACATTGGATGGTGTATGATGTTAAATTACTGTATAATAAGATAGGATTGTGTCCTATTATTATTTGTCCTATTATTATCCAATTATTTTACTAATTTACATTAGTGTCAGCAATTGTGAGACAGTAGTACATTGACTTCAGCTTCAAAAAATGGCGTTGAAGCCATTCCGAATGACCGTTACAGAGAAAAATAGTGGAAATAGTGGAGCTACCATTATACTTCCTGGTTAGGTTCTCCTCCCTATCATGTGTCTCATTAAGGGAAGGGGCGTGGACTCTTTACAGTTCTCTAGCCAGGGCGTTTCTATAGCAAAGGTTTGGGGAGCTGTTTTTAAAGAGTCCAAGAAACTGAGCTGAAGGAATAGCTTTTTCCCCCTTATTATGGTTAAATACAGCTCTGCGATTTCATCTGTACTAGTTTCTGAGTGTGTGCTTTTCAGAGTCCCTGCTTGGCCTTTGTCACAGACTCGTCAAGGAGAGAAAAAGCAGCCTTGTTGCTCTGTATTGCCATATCTGAAAGAAAAATACAAGTACTATATGAAAGCAGATGATTTATTTGCTGTGCCATTTGACCTTTCCCGAGTTGCAGTGTAATTAGGGGCAGGCAGTGCATTATAAAATCTCAGCCATATTACACACGAGCTAGTCTCTGTGCAGTCTTGGCTTTCTATCTTTATTGGGGACAATGGGAATATTATGCACTAGATTAAGTGATAGTGTATCAACTGATGGCTTTCAATGAGTCAATATGTGCTAGATTTAGTGGTAATGTAAATAATGGAGATGTAAATTATGCATTATTCAGCAAAAAAAAACAAAAAACACATGTATATGAGCAGGGTTTGGTCATCTGCAAGATGCCATATACAGCAAATACTAAATATAAAAAAAGCATGCAGATGTTATGCAAATGTAGAAATCTTGCCAGCAATCTAACCTTAACCCCCCAACAATTATATTCAGCTTTTTCATTAAAATGAATTGAATCCCTCAAAAATACATTTGAGGGATTTGCTTTGCTGCAGAAATACCAATGTGTATCTTAACACCTACAGTTTGAATATAAGGTCTTTTATTAAACAGTATGAAATTACTGTTCTGGCTGGTGGCTTGCTGGTGTTTTGGATGAACTTTTCACCCCCTGGGGGAGGCAGCTGATGGCTGCACCATCATTCTGTCCATGTCTGCATGACTAATAGCTTATGTCTGCTGTTTGATGTTTCAAGACATTTCAATACTCTAATCACATCACTGGTGCCATAGCTGTCATAGGTATTATATAATCGATAACATGAAACACTGGATATTCCACCATATATGTATATAGTATATATATTGGTATATATCAAATATACCTAATAAACTGCATAACATCTGATACATTTTAGAACATTTTTTATTTCTTCTTCTTCTCCTTCTTCTTCTTCTTCTTCTTCTTCTTCTTCTTCTTCTTCTTATTATTATTATTATTGTCATTATTATTATTACTGAAGATGCGTGTAAATTTAGTAAAGTACCGAGGCCGCTCCATCCATAGAGCCAATGACTGCTTTCTGACATCACGTCACTGTAATGAACCAAATGAATGCAGTTTGATTTACAATGCCACAAAGCTTTCATCAGACTTTTATTGCCTGCTTCACATCCATTTAGCTCCTATCATTATTTATTCATTCATTAGGGATCCTGGGTTATTGCACTTTCTCTGTGCTTTTTACTGAGACATCACAGTGGGAGTGATTATCAAAATGATTTTCTTTTCAGTGCAAAGGTTTCACACAAGTCTCTCTATTATTGGTTTTCGAGACTTACAAGAGACAAGACAGCTTAAATAATTCCAAATAATATTTCCATGGTTTGATAATTTCCATGTAGTGTAGCTGATTGGATTCTTAAATGGGAGCTATGCCATAATTACAAAATGGCATTTTTAATTTAATGTACTTCAGTACTGCTGATTCGAGAAAGAAACACACACCGTATCCAGTCATTTCTCATGAACGCAGTACAGTAAAAGGTACCCCAGCCCCTCATTTCCATTAGTACTGTACCTTACCTACAGGCGGGCTTGGAAGTCCCAGCTGGAGAAAGCAGAAAGGTAATTCACTTCTTATCATCTCCGCTTCAAATGGATGTCAGGGGACCGTGAAAGTCCCAAAGGTCAGCTGGCTGCCTTGCTGCATGCTTGTTGATCTAGACCATTGCTGTCCAACAACATGGTCTCACAACTGCCAAGGCATAAGAATTTGTATGAGCCAAGTCATATGAAGAGTTATTAATAGTTAAAGTCAAGATGTAGCTTTCCTTACAACCTCATTTGTGTGAAATTCCAATAAATCACTCTTGAATTCCTATGAATTTTTCACGATTGCGTTGGTGGTCAAACACCATGGGCCAATCATGCCATAGAACTCTAATGAGTTTAAATAGGAATAATGACTGAATGGGGAAATAAAAAATTAGGAATAGAAAATTGTAGTAATAAACTGAGATTTATTACTGGAAAGCCTCTCACATCAATACACATAGGGGGAAGGTCTAGGTAAAAACTGTCTTTAAAATATATGTGCTATGTTCCTCTGGGTGCAGCTATAATCAGTAATATTTCTCTGCCTCTCAATTCATGAATATGACACAATTTTCAGTTATTTGGTACAATCCAATTAACTTCAGTCAAAGAAACTTCTTTTTTTTTTTTTTGCATAGATTCAGCTTTTCCCTATCTCCAGAGAAATAACGAATATCTCAGTGCAGTATTAATTAAGAACCACTGACTCCTTAATTTCTTTCTCCCAAACTCACCATTAGGTGAAAAAGAAGATTAACATAAGCATTTAATTTTAAAAAGTTCTCAAGACAAATCAGAAAAAGCAAAATGGCTCATTATACACTGATATTGAAATATTATTCAGCTAATAGGCTATGTCCATACTAATATGGATACATTTGAAAATGCCGTTTTCATAATGACATGTTTGTTGTCCACATTGGGGTTTCTGTATTGTTTTCAAAAAGTTTTTCGTCCACACTGGAACGCAGAGACGATAGGAAAACGTCTTTTTAAAAACCTTGAAATTGAATTGAAATAATGAACACACGCAACCCGAACCAGGAAGTTTACTCCATTTACACAGTTTCCGTGGTTTTATGTGATGCACGACAGTCAAATATCTCAGTTTTCCCCAATCCACACTACAATGCAAAAACACAGTTTCAGTGTGGATGGAAGGCCAAAACGCAAATAAACTTTCTTTTATCAAAGGTATTTGTGTTAGTGTGTACATGGCCTAATCTTTTTTGGAGGACATATATTTATGAACTTGAGATAAACTTCAGACAAATTCAAAAGTATTTTAATCATGAGACTCTGAAGTCTAAGAACAGATGAAAATATTCACACATTCCTCTGCCTGTAGGTGCAAAATGTTTGGCTTGATGATAGTTTAATTGTATATGAAGTCTGACTTGAGGCTATGAATGTATTTGTAATACAGCTTTAAAGTTTGTATGCATCAATGATCATTGGAAATTCTGCCTTCATAGTTGAACCTCTGAGGTGTAGTCATGGTATGTTTTAGGAAGACAAGAGGAATACCAAGAGTTCTTTTGAGCAGAGTTGGGAGAAAAGTCTACTTCCCAACAATGGCTTTGCTAGTGCATAGTGTATAATGAGGAGGTGCACCATCCCACAATCACAGGCTGAACATGAGCCAAATCATACTGTATGATATATTTGTGCTGAGACGCAGTTCTCAAACCTAGCACATGGTTCATGCAGTTATACATTGGCTATGAAAAGATCAAGGCTATCTGGGACCTGCAAAGACAGAAGCAAGTGAGAGCCAAAGTCTGCAGAAGAAGTGTGTCAAGTTCTCCAAGATGCTTAGAACAACCAACCAGTCGATTTCCGTATAAAACTGCACGACAGTGTGCCTAAGAGAAGGGAGGTCACACCAAATTAGTTTTTGACTGTTTACTGTTTTTTACACTATTTTATTTAACTTATAATTTCATTATTTTGGAAGGCATCTTCACTTTACATAATTTCTACATCATACATACTGTGTCCATAATTGTGCACAGTACTGTATCTCTCTATACTAACATATAGCACTAACATTATTATCTGTGTGGCATTGCAAAATTAATCATGCACATGACCAATCAGCACCAGGTACAATGGCAAAGATATACTTTTTGTGACCATGTTGATACATTTGCTATTGTACCATAGATCATACTTGCTATGAAGCGCTTCTTCCATCACATTAGTCTAAATAGATAACTGAATACACATGCTATGATGTAAGCATCATTAAACTAAATTCCGTTTGACTACTTAAATCATTAGATGTAAATTATCAGAGCCCAACTTTGCCGTGTTTGAGGATGAGAGTTAGATAACAATAGGTCTGATTCAATTATTCAGACCTATTATTGAAAACCTCAGATCTTAATGCAAAATGGTCGGCGGTCAGTAGAAAAAATCTGTTATAACACTATCTGCAAATAGCTTTTAAATAGATCTAGAGTGTCCTTCTGACTGCTGAAGCACTGAGAGTAATTTAATGTGAAGACTCTGAAGGCATTCAGGCCATCATGCTGCCTACTAAATCAGGGCATGTCATGAGAACAGCCCCCTTCATACATATTCATGAAAATTTAAGGGCAGAGCACTCAGTGAAGGGAAGCGAGTTTAAATACTTCTTTAAAACAGGACAGCCAGGGCATTGAGGAAGCAGAATAGAAGAGCCTGGGAAAGTTTCCACCAGTCCTTTGATGGGCCACTTTGTCTTTACAGTAAAGTGTAAGATTTATTTGGTTAGAGGAGAGCTACATAGAAACGTGTGGGGGTGGGAAAACTACTTTGGGAAGGACCTTTGGAAAGCACTCAATAGCACAGCCAGTGGATCACTTGGGGGTGCGTCTTATTGATCCAGACTTGGGGAAATCAATGTTAATTTTCTCTGCTTGTCTTAGGAGACACATTTAAACCCCATGGCTGAATTGGTCAGGAGTCTATGTGCCCTGCTCATTTTCCAAAAAAGCACAACTTAATATGACATATTTCCAACCCATGACCTTTTCCCAAAAACTTATTAAAAAATCAAATATATCAAAATATGGTAGTAACAGGGTACCAGCACCAGTGTGGTGCCAGGCATAAAACTAAACATTTGATAATAATAATAAAAAAGCACAGTGTATTGAGTACTATGACATGTCAATTGATTTTAATATTGATGTTGCACAAGTGGCTTGTATAATGCATACTAAGCTGTACGGTTCCAAAGGTCAAATCGATTGAGTATTTTTAAGATATAAGTGGGTTCCATTAAAATGAATCAGAGAGAGAAGTCACTGTCCCACAGTGTTTACAGACAGGGCTGTGGGTTGCAGTTTGCCAGCTCTTAGTGCAGTGTAAAGGGTTGTGTGTGTGTGTGTGTGTGTGTGTGTGTGTGTGTGTGTGTGTGTGTGTGTGTGTGTGTGTGTGTGTGTGTGTGT
>JAOUQW010000009.1:1481773-1493182 GCA_028565825.1 Olivaichthys viedmensis
CTAGCCTTCTTTTGACAGTATTTTTGCTGATTGGAGTCTCTCGTTCTTTATTCAGCACATTCTGTATCTGTGATGAACTTGCTGTTCTCTCTCTGTTCTCTCTTCTGATGGTGTGCTCACTTTTGGTCTGCCTGATTGTGCTTTGGATACAACTGATCCAGTTTCAGCAAAGCGTTTTAGAGTGCCATACAGTGGCAATGAAAAAGAATCCCAGATTTTCAATGTGATCTCAGACTTTTGGACCCCACTGAATGTTGAACAGTCTGTCAGTCCTTGATACATTTTTAATATCTATGACAGTGCACAAAGGGGTTGACTGAGGGCAAATGTGATAATCTGACAAAGCCAAATAATACCAAAAGAGTGCTCAGTTGAGACACTTTATGAAATATTCATTAGTATTTACAACTCCACCTCATAATCTGCATACCTCAGGCACTTTAAAACAAACAACATTTGGGTATTAAAAATGACACGTTGACAGTGTGACTGTAAAGTCGCCACTGTTTGAAACAGAGCTTGAAAACACAGGCATTGGCTCGCTAGTGGTGTTTGGCTTTGAAGGAGTTTGAGGACCATTTGCTGTGTGTTTATTTGGTCTCCGATTCCCAGATTTTGCACATCTGGAAGGCATTAGTCTGCATCGCTGGCTCGTGGGATGAAGTCACTGTGCCAGAGTAACAAAGTTGCTTTTGTCTGTTGATGACGCCGCAGCCAGGGACTGCAAGCAGGAAGATAAACCAGCCAATCAGAAGGGTCTGTTCACAAGCACTGAGCGAATGACATACTGATCCTCAAAGAATAATCAGAATGAAGGACTTTCATTTGACCCTGACTTCATTTGTAAATCTGTGGGCCACTAATTAGGTCAAATAGGTATGATTCTCCTAACTCTGGTGTTATACACAAATGGACAAGTTTAAATGAAAGTACTATAGTTCTTATGAGGATATCAGAATAAAAGAAACTCTCTTTTGCCTGCTAATTCTTCCAGTTTTCCATCACATGGCATGGTAGAATGTGGTGCTGACAAGCCAGCCTACTGTACTGGGAGTTTCAACACAGATCTGGCCAAACAAGCCAGCAAAATATGTTACACAGGGGCCTGTTGAATGATTTAACTTCCCGTTCTGCAGAGTCGGCAGACTCACAAGGCCTCTTAAGTGGGAGACTGCAGTGTACGGGAGCTTTATGTTTTGTGGCTTTTAGCCTGTTTCCAGTTGTTACGTGAATGACCAGGAATTTCCTCTCCTCACCAATGGTGACTGCCGATGCAATTTATGATCCACCAACCATACAGACCTGTTTTTAAAAAAATAGTTTATCATTGCCATGTTTTCTGTTCTATTCTGTTCAATATGGATGTTCAATAACACTTTTTAGTCAAATATGGGTGGTGGGACAGTCAATCTCCTCGTCGTATTAACACAGCACTCTTTGGCACTCAACCGACAGGCTAATGTTTGTTGACTGATGCTAGACATTGGCTGGGAGAGATGTCCCAGGATAATAATTACCTAACATTATTAGCATCCCCTCTCCCTCTTGGACGATCAGCCAAATGGCTTCTGCCACTCAATTATTAATGCTACATTAAGAATTACCTTGTGGCTCTGTGAGCTTTGGATGCTCCCGATTAACTTCACTCCATCAGCTCACATTACGGTTGTGGCACATTCTGTGTTTAGGTTTTACTTTTCCAATTCCTACATTTCCTTACAGAGCATAAATCAGTGTCAAATATTATATGCTCCACACCACAGCAAATGAGCTATACGAGCTCAATGACTGTCCCATGTGCAACATGCAGGCAAATATATGCTTAAATGGTTCATTCTGGACAGTTAGATGAATAAGATTTTTCTTAAACTCAGGAGAGGCAAAAGTGTCACTTTATAAAGTTGAAACATTTAGATTTCACAAAAGTTTAAGGTCATGCTGTTGAGTAAAGTTTATAATTACTGATCTACAGCCTCTATTATTCGAAATAGCTTTAGCTGGTTAACAACATCGAGTGCTTTGCTGTTAAATGCTTGAGCAGTCATTAGCATGGTAATGTTTGTGGCTGTAGGATGCTACAGAGGCCACTTCTATGTTCATTTATAAAATATTGAGCATGACTGATAAAACTAGACCTGTGAATAATGCATGGAGAAAAAGGCAATCCCCCTTTCTTTTTTTGCTACAGCATAAAAAGCAGTACATTTGTGTTGGAACCACATCCAGTGCCTTTCTAACTATTCCCACAAGCTTTCCACACACACACACACACACACACACAGAGAGAGCTCTCTAGACTGCAGCGCATAGCTCAGCCTTTTCCATATAAGGAATTTTAGTATTCCTCCCTCTGAGAGCGTGGATGGGGGGAAAGGAGCCGGTCGGTCCCCCGTTCTCTCAGACTGCTGCCCCCCTTTGGCTTCACGGCAACAGTAGTAAAAATGGAATTCAGTAATCATTGGGAAGCTGTTAAAAGTCAATGGCTGCAACCGACAGAGTCAAGATGTTGGCTGCATTCTTGCTGCTGTTCTCAAAAGAGGATGACTGACCCGTGTCTGTAAAGTTAATACAGTATGACATGATTTACAAGTTGATTCAGCCATTCCTGTGTAGGAAAGGATTCATGGGAATTCAGGGAAGTTTGTGATTGCTATCTTCTCAAAATCCTTTGTTATACAATGAAATAGAGCTGGGTGATATGAAAAAAAGAAAAAGAAAATACTGACGTAAACATTTTAGACAACTACCCCAATAACCATTATGTAATGAAAAATAGGTAAATGGTCAAATAAGAATTAATCTGTCTTGGTAATGCTTACACATTACCTTAAACATTTTAAATAAAATATATGCTGATGGATTAAAAGGAGCAGGGAGTTCAGTAAGCAGTGATTTCAGTCCATTTCTAATGCTACATTCAAATAATGTCGTGTTTACCATTTTTACAAGATGATTCCATATGAAGTAAAAAAAATTCTGATAGCGCCGAGTTAAAAAGTTTTAAAGCAATGTTGACATTTCTTAATATGGCAGAACCCAGAGACGTCCAGTTAGCAGCCAATGCTAAGTGTAATTACAGTGTTTTAGTCGTTCTGAGTCTCTTATTAGTAATCTGATAGAAATGTTGATATTCCTAATGGTTTTGTATTGTTTCTACTGTCATTCTGCCAAATCCCTAGTGTAAGGCGCACCTCACTTCGGCCTCGCAGCAGTATCTCTCTCTCCCTCTCTCTGTTTCACACACACACAAACACACTCTGCAGCGGTAGCAGTTAGCTGAGGTGTGACATGCCGTTGTCCTTTGCTTCTTCTCAGTGACAGCCCTGCTTGTCTCCTAGCAGCTCTGTCTGAAACGTCAGGAGGAGAGAAAACCAAGCTCTCTCTATCCATCTCCCTCCCTCCTCCCAGCTGCCCTCTCCTGCTGCACATACATGGCCTGTGACTGAGAGGGTGGGAGGAGAGAGAGAGAGAGAGAGAGAGAGAGAGAAGCAATCTGGCAGGCACATGGCCAGTGAATGAGAAGAACTTGCTCTCAGCACACAGTCTGACTGGATTTGAGCACACGACCAAAGCTGTGTGTGTGTGTCCCCATCTCCTGCATTATCTTACCCACTGCTACACAGAAACACACTGGGAGAGTGTACCTTACGATTACTGAGACGTCTACCTTTGTCTTTCCAGGATGGCCGAGGCTGAACTTCACAAGGAGAGGCTCCAGGCCCTGGCGGTAAGTCCAGTACCTTTGTTACTCTCTTGTGTTTCCCTTCTAATCGCCTTCATCCTGCTGGGATAACACTGGAGAAAAACTCACATCTGTTGTAGAGTACCACTGATTAGTTCTGGAGTTTCGTTGCACCATTAGAAGTGGTGGACTTTCATAGAGTAGGTCCAAACCCCTTTGCTGTGTTGCTTTCAAATGGTGGCACAAATGGCACAAATGGTGCGATAGATCATCTAGATCTTAAAACTCACAGAGCATGCTATAAACTGGAACAAGAGTTATAGCTTGGCGTGGCTAATTTTGGCGGCAGCCACAGGACTTCAGTGCACACTGGAGTGGCGAGCAACAGATGGAGAACTATTTTCGCTGCGTCGCTAGCATCTTTACGATTCCGAGGTATACATGTCTCAAATAGAGGTGGTACTAATATTGACACGGTCGGGAAGGGCCGTATGTTCCAAAGTTTCGGTTGTTCTATAGTCTAATGCTATAGTATAGAAAGGTTCAGATCTAATTCGGGTTGTATGTACAAAAATAAACTAAAAGTTGTTCAGTCCTTCTAGTCCTGCAGAACCAATTAATAAGGTTAGCATGCAAACCTGCTAATGGCTTCAGGATGTTAACCACTATGCTGAAGGTTAAGTGTGGAGATGGATGGTGCTTAAGTGGGACAGAGGAAGTGTGAATAATTGAAGTTGGAAGGGGTCTGCCAAGCAGCTCAAGAGCCAAGAAAGGAAAGGAGGCTTTTCTCCACAAGGGTATTCAAATATTTCCCTCACTTAAGCAACAGTAGAAAACAGTCATCTCTCAAAACTGTGAGCAGGACCTAAACAAAAGAAGTACAGGGAATGACATGGATACCAAAATTATTTAGATCATTACAGTGGTTTTCTTGAGAGTACCCAGGAAAATTTAGTGTTTTAAAAATGAGAATGTGTACAGATGGAAGAAATTACCATGCTATATTTAGTGAAAACAAAGAAAAATTATTAGGCTTTGCATTGTTGCTGGAAATCATATAACAGTGATTGCAGCTGATCTATTGTGCCCTACCTCAGCTCACATTTAAGAACTTTTTAAGCCATCCAGCTCCACACACTCAGGCAGACAAAGCTGCAGAAATATCAAAAGTCATATGAATCACATTAGCTCAGATTGAAATTAAATAGATAGGTTTCCTTAATTTTTGCGTATTGTCAGCCACAACAGCATGGTTTAGAAGCTGCCAGATGTTTATTGCATTGCCTGTTCTCATGCCAACTCACTGGAAAAAAGGATCCACACACTTCTTTTAATGGTGCATGGCAGCAAGGCTGAGTTACGTTAAATAACACTAATATCAAGCCAAACATGTAATGCCAGCTAATCAATTCCACATTTACTGCATTGTGTCAATGAGACTTCCACACTAACCTCTCTGTTTATTTAATGGCATTGCTATGAAAGAACGAAATTACGAGCATTTAGAGCAGACAGCATAGCATGCTGCCTTTTTTCATATCTCACTCAACCGTCTGCTCGTTGAACAGTGATAAATTATTAAGAACTTTCCATGTGCTTGTAGAATGAGTGAGGGGCTGATATTAAGTTTCTCGACAACAGCCAATGAGGTTGGCATGGACGAGTAGCCAAGACTACAGTTTTACTGCATGCTGTAGAGAGGAGCTTAAGGCTGAAATACATCTGAAACCTACCATATTTGTGCGTTTACACACAATTAAACAGAATGGTTTATGTGCTTTATGTCGCATCGTCTTTTGATTTGATTGAGTTTTCCAGGAAGACAGTGAAGGATTATTGACTGTTTCTCTCAGCTACGTCATTCAGAGTCTATTTTACACAAACCGCATAGTTAATCTGGGCCTCCTTCTTTTCCCATGCTCTAAAGTACACCAAGGACTATGGGCTTGAAGTTTACCCAGGCTTAGAATGTACCAAGCAGTCCAAAAACGGTTGTGCTTCTGAAGCCAACCAAGTCTAAGGCTATATTTACGGGAATTTAATTTGGCACCGATTATAATTTGCAGGATTTTAAAGGCATGCCATGGTTTCATGTATTTTTTAAGTTGAGTGACATTTTATTGTGTAATTATATTGGCATTACATCACAGATATTTAGCACTTCAAGCACTGTGTATAGCATACCAAATTAGATGACTAACCGAATGTTGTCAAACTGCCTTTTTTCTCTTTGCATTTTTCAACCTGTGATTATCACATCTCAGTAGTGCTGCAACTAGACAGTTTTTTCAAGCAATTGTGCTTTATTGGTGCCTGCAGATAGACTTTCCCTCAGTGTCACTGGCTCTAGTGTATGTTTCTATTCCACAACTTCAACCCTCGGCCTGAGCCTGGGCAAAATTCAAGCAAACCACAGCCAAAACTTTGGCCAGTCTGGCCACAGAATGAGGCGATGTCGCTAGCTTAACTAGCAATCTAGTGGGTTGCTGGTTGCAAAGCACTGGGTGGAGGAGAGTGTGTGGGCTGGAAAATTAGAGTTTTCTCTGGTCTAGTCTACACACCTGCAGCAAGCAATCCAGATGTATTTATATAGATGATTGCGAGCAGCGCTGAAGTCCAACTCTCTGTAGAGCTTTTGCTAGGAAGGGCAGGGCCACTATCACAGGCAAGCTAAATTTAGCAGCAGCTGTGTTAGCCAGCTTGAATAGGCTCCAGCATATTTGAAAAGGGTGGAGCAGAGGCATGGGAGCTCCATTCAGGTGGGTTCAGCTCTCTGTAGCTCCTGGGGTTTGAGGCCCAGCTGCCTGTCTTCCATTACATGGGAGTCGGGGAACAAACGTTAACGCAACCTAAAACCTCAAGTCTGAAGGCCAAGCTAAAGAGTAAAGGACGGTATATAGATGCATTAGAGCTGTAGTCAGTAGACCAGTTCTTACAAAATTCTTTTAAAATCACATCTCAAAGAGGTCTATTACTCCTATGTAATTCATGCAGACTCAGTGCAGACATGTTAATTTCAATCATCAATGTAGCGTCGTAGGTATTTTGACAAAATCACTTTCATCAAAATATAGAACAACTATAAAGCCAGTACAGAAATGCAAAAAATCAGATTTTCTGCAAATGCAACCTTGTTCTAGGTGGCGCCACCCCTTTAGTGTGCTCTCATCTGTGTGATCAGATGAAACTCTTCATTGCTATGCTCTCGCATCATTGTGCTTTCATATTTCAATGAAAATATCTTTAGAATGTGGCTTGAGTAATTTGATTAGCAGATGACAGAGTGAATATTCTCTACAGTAAGAGATAACTTTAATCAGATCAAAGGCTGATCTGGATTGTTTGTTGCCACCTGGGCAGGAAGATTATTTTAGGCTTTGGCATTTGATACATTTAAGTCAATAACTGTAATGATGGTGCTGATCCATTGTAGTGTGAGATCCTTTGGACAGGCAAAGCATATTATAGTCGTGTTTTATATGATGGACTTTGAGCTTTATGTTGAGTAAAGGTTTTAGCTGCAACACAAAAATGAAATACTAAATGTATGTTTATTTAGTATTGCATCATATGCAAATGTATGATGAGCACTTTTGATATAAAATATGAGGGGAAGTATGTCGACAAATCTTATGTACGTAAATGTCACATTTAGGTACCCTGAGTTTTTCTGAGTCTTCCATGTTGCATCTCCATCTACTTTTAGGACAATATTTCAACATTACATTGCACAAAGAAAACTCATTTGTTGAATTATTATTTAAACTCTTTGGCAGATATATTACTGGACTCAAAGGGATATTCTGTGCAATATTTGAAATACTTCTTGGGCATTTTTTTTATTGTAAAATTCCCAATACAGTGTTTAGTATAAACTGTTTTGTACAAAATGCTGAACTGATGCTGGACAGATTTGTTATTCTCTCCCAGATTCAGCACAAATGCATGCCACGTGGATCTGATCAACTTCTATTTGCTGGTTAAAGTATGGAATCGCTCAAGAATAAACCACTAGTGTTGCATTTTGCCATAGTTCTAATTAGTTATTGTACTGTGTGTGTGTGTGTGTGTGTGTGTGTGTTTCCCTGAAATGGTTTGTATTGAGACCATTTATTTTGCTCACTGTAAGCTTTTCTTTCTATAGGCCTGGAGCTTAGTTTTATTTAGCTGCTAAGGATCATGGGAATGTTGTTAAGGTCCACATAAAAATGTTACTGACCAATAAATGTTAACAAGTTGCACCCACATCTGGTTTCTTAGCTCTGACTAAATCATTTATGATTTACTGTATATTGGAAAAGTTAACTCAGATCACTTCTAATCTAATATGAGCTGCTGCTGATGTGTCTTTCCCATATCAACTCATTTTGATGAGATTTGTCTTTGGCACTTTGTGTATAATGTTAGTGAACAGCGTGTCAGTACTTTCTCAAATCTGGAAGTGTTTCTTTCATGGCTCATATGACAAATTAAGCTTGTTTACTGTCTTCTGATACAGTAGCCACAATAAAGAGGTTTATTTGAGTGGTTAATAACTAAAGACATCTTACATGGCCTAAGCAAATATCTAAAGTACTTGTTAATATATTTAATATGCACCAAGGACTCTTGGTTCACGTATTTATGGTTTTGTTGCCTACTATAAATAGTTTTTTGCTTGGATAATTGCCTAATTTAATTAACAAATCATATATCAACAGCACAAACTACTGTACTTTCTAATGTGATTTCTTACCATTTCTGTTGTGGCTTTTTATTGTGGTTAGTGAACTCAAGTACTGAATACAAGTTCAGTACCCCACAGAGACAAAAAACATGCAATATTTAGATTAAAAAAACATATTTCATCTAAATAAACAAAGCACAGAATCTAACAAAGGCATATCTGCAATTTCCGTTCTCAACTGCTTTTAGTGGAAAACATTTGTCTGCTTTATTTTAGTCCACAGAGATGAGGCAGCTTCCCCCTGGGTGTTGTTATCTTCTACATTGATAAGACTGTGGACAGGTAGAAGTGCTCGTGACTTCTTGGTTCAAATTACAGACACAATAGACAAAGCAGGCATATATATATCTTTAACGTACAACATATAATGCTTCAAATAGGAAGAGAGCAAAGTAAATAGTGTGCAAAAGTTGACCTGTGAAAGGAAAGCATAATCAAACTAATTGCTAAATATTGGGAGACTGCTGTAATAATGTCAAAGCACTCAACCCAGCTATGGTATTGTTTTTGTCTTTATCGGTAGATGAGGGAGGGGACAGTCATCAAAAAGGTCAGCATAGTTGCCAATGGAGGCGTCACAGCGCAGAAGTTAACAATGACACATTGCAAATCTCAACTCCCACTCAATGGAGTGTGTCATAGCAGCATGTGTCAACTTTAGTGTGAAATACTGGCTACATACGTGGTGGTTCCTAATGGAACTCAGTCAGACTACAGTAGCCCCCCACTGAGAGCCGATGTATTCCATTTGTGGCATGTTGGCAGATAGTGACTGGCCCTGAACTGGCCATAGTAAATCCAGACATATACTTATGTGTGTTAATCTGTGGATTAGACTCATGATCCTTCAACATATCTTATAGTTTTGCACTCACAATTTGAAAAATGTCTGTCCAATCCTCAAGTGGAGCATAGTTTACAGCAATCGCTGCCAAGAACATCGCCGAGATGCTATATGGACGCTACGGTGGCCTGCCAAGATTTACACATGCACAACGTCGGTTCAGCTGGGTTGTAATCCTTAGCAGGATTGTGCTGGTCAGGATTTCAAACCACCGATCTTAGTAAATCTTTCTCGACATTCCTGTATTTCTCAAAAGTGACTGTGATGTTGTCAGCACAAAAAGAAGGGTGGCTGCATTGTTGCATAACAGATGTTTTCAATTTGATCCCAGAAACAAAATACTCTTTGTTTAGGCCTTATCCCCTCACCAAGCCTGGCTAATACAATTTTCTCTTGAATATTACCTGCTGTCATGCACAGCCTCTTTTTCTCAAATTCTTTGCAGATGCAGCATTCGGTCTGGAAATTAGGCATGGCTGAATCGCCTATGACCTCATTCCAGGACTGTATTTTATGGCCTTCTGGTCATATCACTGGTGTCCACAATGAAGAATGTGTCTTGTGTGCTGGTGTGCAGTGTTGCTCCTGGCCCGGTCTGTATTTTAATCCGAGCTCCGGTATGTGCCAGCGTGTTTGGCAAGAAATAGATCCTCCAGCGGTGTTGGGTTGGGAGTGGAGGCTGCTGCCATTCCACAGAGAAATTTCACCAAACACGTGGTGAAGAATGAACTGTTAAGCTAATTATAGCTTGTTGGTCAGAGGATAACCATGAGAGGCAGGTAATGGATACTAAAGGTTTGTTGTTGTTTGTTGTTGTGATGTACTGTAAACAGACAATATTATTTAGGCTTAGTTAGGATATAGTGAAATATACTAATGCACATTTTAATGAAGCATCTCGCCTTTATTTCCTCACTCATGTTCAGTTCACTCATGCTCCTCAGAAAACCCCACCTAGTAATCCATTACCCTGAGGAGCTCTTGACAATGTAAAAACTAATATTTGGCAAATTTTACCTGAGTCTGTGTGTGTGTTTCACATCTGCACTCCTGACAGTCTTGGAGGAAACATTGAAACACTTCCGTGTGTTTTTCGACAGTGAAAACAGGTTTAACATCAAGGCTGTCCCGAAGACCCAGAGTTTATGTTGCTCCTGCCAAGTTGGTAATCATCAGATGGAGTGTATAACCTGAGAATTAAACAGGGCTCAGATGTGTCTGCTAGGACAGGGACAGACTTTGCATTGGGCCAAGAAAGCGAGAGCAATGAATCAATCTGGAGACAGACTACCACTTCGGGCCAAAGTTCCCCTCTTATGCTACGGCTATTCTGTGGAATCAATAGTGCGTGTTTGTGTATGTGTGTGTGGAGTGTGATCTGTCCATGATGCTTGTTCAGCGGTAAATAATTACCATGAGTAATAAGTCTAAAATTATGAAGGCTTTCCATTTCTACTATCTTGCACTTCTAAAGCAGGAATGCTTTATCTACTGTCCCAGTCTCAAGCCTTTCCCATGTAACATCACCCAGGAATGGCCTACATAAAAAGTTAATTTTTCAGCCCACGTTTGCTCTGCGCTTACATCTGGATTCCATATTACTGCACATTCATGAGAATGTCCAAAGGAGTACATACAGCACTTTAGCTTAGGCCTGGAATGCAGCTGTGAACCGGTGTCAGCACAGTCATAGCCATTCATTCAGATGGTAGGGAACGAGAATAGCCTACATATGTGGCAACGCACTCCTTTGCTGGACTTTTTTTTTGGAGGTTGAGGACAGGAAGTGAATCATCTGTAGTGTTCACTGTGGAAAAAGACACATCTGTGGGACATTTGAACCAGTCAACATTGCAGCCCCCAGCTTCCTTTGTACACTCCATGCATATTGTGTTCATAAAGGCTTATTGGTGTCATTTAATTGGTATTACACAGAACACCAACATATTGTGTTGGGATGTGGAATTTGTTTTAAGCTTGTATTTTGATATTGTGTACTTTAAGCATAGAGGTCAAAGCTGCTTTTTGCTACCTGTATCACTTGTCACTTTACTGCACGTGTACACTTTCCATACTTATATATATATATATATATATATATATATATATACATTCACCGAGCACTTTATTAGGAACATGTACACCTTCTTATTCATG
>JAOUQW010000009.1:1493282-1508093 GCA_028565825.1 Olivaichthys viedmensis
TAGAATAAGTCTGTAATGTAATGAAATGTGGAGAAGGTGAAAGGGGTGTGCAGACTTTCCGGCTTGACTGTATATATGCATACATATTTATATCTTAGTACTTTTTCCTTTTAGACCTGTATATTTTTCACATAATTTTTTTTTTTCTCATCCCTTATATTTCTATGTTCTTGTGTATTCCTAAAATTACATGTTTATTATATGTTAGCAGAGCTACCCCAAGAATTTCAATGCCAGTAAACCCTGACCAATAAAGAACTTCATCTTTGACTTTGACTTTTTTGTTACATTTATACATTAATTGTATGTTTTATACACTGGAAGACATTAGAAAAGTGATTATTGAATGAGACCTCCTAGTGCTGCAGTACTGACTTCCTGCTTCTGTTTGTTTGTTGACATCAGTTAAATCACATTCCCATAGGAACATTAACTGCAGATTTTGACATCAAGTCCTGGCCTGTCAAGCCAGAAAAATGAGTTGAAAGAGAAATATTTGGGTTCTGAGTCCAAAGTTCCCATCTAAATCTGCCCTCTTTTGACTCATTGGAGGGTTGAAAGGAACTGTGGGAAAAACTGCTCATATGGAAACTTGTGAGTCTGAGAAAGCAGGATACAATGAGTTGTATAGAGCTTTTCCTGGAAGTAAGTTTATTAGCGCCTTGAGGTTGCTTGTGATATCATCCTACAATCTGTCAGATAATGCTGTGTGTATGATAGAATAGTTCCGTGTTTGATTTCAGTAAAGACTCAGCATTTTTTATCCTCTATAGTTGGATATAGAAAACATGCATACATGTAAGCCTCATATGTGCCTTTTAACATCTAACAGGGACAACACATGAAAATCAGCTTAACCCTGGGCTAATCCTGTCTTATTTACAGTTCTGTTGATGCTGTTTATTAATGAGAATGACAAATAAACTATTAAAATATAGATCTGCTCTCATTTTCAGACAGGGCAAGTAAGCCCACATCAAAGTATATAAAAGCAGATGGACATAAACTAAATATCTTGATAAATGTCTAATCATAATCAATGAAACTCATATCATCTTTTTTCCAGGAGAAGCGAAAAAGGCAAACAGAGATTGAAAATAAAAGAAGCCAGTTAGATGACCTTGTTCTGCAACTTCAACATCTTAAGGTAAAAAATACTTCATGAGACTTCCAAAAAAGTTACATTCAGTTTTTTGAGCACTTTAACAAGGCTTGACTACGATTTTTTTAAATTCTGTTTTGTACCAGACAGTAATTTTTCTGACAGTAATATTAACTGTATTAATATAATAATACTTTGTTTTGAATGCTGGCTGATCAATGACTGACAAGCGTGTGTTATATGTTACAAGTAATACATAAGTTGTTAGAAATAAAAATAATGTATTTTTAAATAAGTGATTATTAAAGTTACTTAAATAATGTTCTTATTTGGTAACCCTTTGTCATTATGTTAACAATCTGACCTTTGGGTGATTATTACTTTAGGCCACTGAGATTTATTTCTTTATGTACTGATGTACAAGATTGTTTACAATATTGTTTACAAGATGAGATGGTGGAGATATGACAGATTTCCCACTCTATAAGGAGCAAAGTTAACCGAGATGCCATGGTCTACAAACTTTCCTGACCTTCAGGAATGCTTAGTGTGTTATCAGATAGACAGCGGTTTGCCTCACTTAGACAGAATAGCTCTGTGGTGTAATTGCCCACATTTTATGCTAGTTTGATTTCACAAAAAACAAATGTGGCCATGTTTAGATTGACTCTCTAAAGAGTTTTTTGTTCTCGAGCTCTCTTGAGAAAAGACAACTTTAGGGGAAAGAGGAACTTGTTCTGAGAGACTGGGGAATATCTGATAATAACTGGGCCTGCGGACATTTCTAAGGAGCACATTGAGCTGAGACAGAGAATAAACAGTAAAGGTTTTCTAAGAATACAATCGATCAATGAGCTGAAGCTAGCATGCCATTACTAGCAGCTTTTTGACAGCTAGATGTCTTCTAGCTTGGTTCTTATAATAATACATAATGAAAACCGTGAACAAAGCATGAAAGAAATTTAATTCAATTCATGTGTGTATATACATTATACATATACATATACATTCAGATGTTTTGTGAAGGCTGGATGGAGTTAATCAGGGTCTAGTTTGGGCTGGAAAAGAAGAGCAGGTCCAGGAAGTGGAATGTTGTTTTTTTTAGCAGTGGGTGTTAACGGAGTCTGAACCAAGTTGTCGCTGGAAAACCATTGCAAAATGGACGTTTTACCCACTAACAGATTTGAAAGCACAGTTTTTTTTTCTAGATATTTCCATTTGGTAAATGTGACATTTGATGCCCAATTAGATTTTTTTATAGAATACATTAATTTGTTCAATAAGACAATTATGTGTAAATATTTCAAGCGGTTATTTATTACAATTAGTTTTCTATCAAAAGTGAAATATATGAACACAATGGTAGTAGCAACATTTTTTCTTTCATGCTTCTTGGATGCTTCATGTATCTAGCACTTTGAAATGGCAGGGAACAGCAAACATTTGTCTGATTCTTTACACTTTATAGAAAATGACCTGTTATGGTCACCGCTTTTGGTGTTATGACACTCTGTGCACCTGTAGCTCATAGGGATTTATCATGTAGAGCATTCACATTATCCCCTGCAAGCTAAGATACTATAAAATAGCACCACAATCCAAACCAAACTCTGTGGATCCAAACCAAACTGCTTTGCTGAACATTACACAACATTTAGTCATTTTAGCAAAGCTTTGAAGCTGCTTCATGGGTCATACCATCCACCAGAGTCGTCTTACAAAGCAAGCAGGCAGGCCTGAAATCTCAGAAGTTGCGCTCTGTTGCTGCTGCATTCCTTCGACAGCTTGTGAAATGGTCAGGAGCATTCCTTTGTTCTCAGGACTGACCGTTAGCATGAGGCCTGCTGACTGGAGGTGAGGGGGCTCATGGGGTTTCACAACTCCAGCAAAAACTGACCACAAAAACCCTGCCAACGTAACCTCACCAGAGGACCTGCTTACTATAACATCTATTATCTGTAGTAAACTGGTTTCCATGGTGTTTCCAGCAAAGATTCATATGCTGAGCCTGTGTATAATATATTGAGAGCTGGAATGGTTTTCTATGAATGTAGGTCAGAAAGGTGTGAAAGTAAAAGAGCCTCTGGGTGGAATATTGAGAGCAAATGGTTTTGTGGAAGATATTGTGCGCTGGGGCTAAACCTGGTCTAATACCAATCTGAACAAACTGTTTTTTGATATCCTCTAGTCCAAAGCCATGAGGGAGAGATGGCTTCTGCAAGGTACTCCGGTAGGGCCTCAAGAGGAAGACGAGGGACGCAGAAAACAGGTTGAGCAGGATGAGCTACATGTCAAGAAACTAGAAGACTCCATTCACAGGTATAGAAATGTTTATACACATACAGTGCATCCTTTCCACTCTCAACAGTTTGGTCATTTTTGCAGAAGGCTAATAACTTTGGACTGTTACAAAGCTGCGGCTTTTATGTCTGCTCCATAGACACGATGTTAAAAAAATATTCTTCGCCAAAGTAGTTACATTTCGGGCCTACATAGCTCATTTCCTGTAATGTTGCCCGTTTGGCAGCCACTCGCCACTTATTACTATATTTTCACTGCTCAGAGCTGGGATCTGTTTTTCTGGTTAACTTGGCTTTTAATTAAGAAAACCTTAATGAGTAGTTGGATACCACGTCATATGTTATATGTTATATATTAACGTCTTTACCCTCTGGGTTGACCCACATGTGATTGCAGGGTTCCTTCTATTGCATTCTCTGAAGTCCAAACAGATGGTGTTTTCCTTGTTTTTCTTCTTCTCTATGAATAATAACAATGGAGGTTAGTCTGTGTCCTTTAGGGCTATGAGTAATGTTACCTCTTGTCAAATGGGGTACTTTTTATATCAATCAAGATGGTTTCAAGGGCACCAACAATGGCTTTTAAATGGTGTCCCCAACGGCGGTCCCCAGTTAAGTCCAAGAACCAGAATAAACGCAGAGGCATGACTTACATACAGTAGCAAGTGCATTTCTATATAAAACTGGAGTAAGAGTAGATGAGTGTAACTCAGGTTTAGGGTTTATAAATCAACATATATTCATCATGTCTTGCTTTAGTAGCAAGGGAATCCCAGTTTGACTTAAATGTATTAAATATATTTAATTAAATGTACTTTCAAGGAGAAACAGTCATACACTGACACATACTCCAATGAAGTATGTTTGTTTTATGTTTATGTTTACTCTCTTTATGTTTGCTTTTTAAATGTACGTAGTACATTCCTCTACTCTATTTGGTGGTGATTGAGTATCCTTAAACGGCAGTAGGACTGTGAACACTCAAACAACACAGAAGCTGTTTGATTGTCAAAAGCAACTTAGTTGCCCTAATTGGGGCTCATTATTTTTGCATGTGTTTTCATTTATGTGTGTTCGGCTTGGGGAGACCTTGAAGCTCTGTGGCCTCTCTAGCATTAATTAGCTACACGGCTTAACTCTGTGTGAAGCTGATGTGTGAGGAGCTGCAGAAGATAGTTCAGCCATTGAAAAGTTTCTTGACGGCTTTGTGGTTTCTCTTCTCTGTATTAATTAGTCAGTGTTGCTCAGTATTATTTGGTGGCTAGAATCAAGTGTTATGTGTTCCAGTACTGGTGTGTGGGGAAAGTGCATGACACTCTTTTCATTTCTATTCCTGGTGTTGTGGAATGCATTAAAAACAGGCGTTTGTTTATTGTGTTCCATTTTGGCACCCTACCCACGATTATGTAAGTGGTTATATGATGAGGATGTGTCTTAGGGCGAGTCTTAATAATTACAGCATATGTGAAATCCATTGGCATTGTGTGATAATGATATATGTCATGAGGTTAAAGAGGTTGTGACACAGCATGACCTCATTGCTTGGCCATTTAGTGACATGTGTGGAAAGTGATCAATCTCATTCAAAGTTGAGATTATTTTCATTTCTGGGAGGGATTTCCTTTCATCTTAGGGTGTATCTTTTCACTACATCTGCATTGGTTACATCCACTTATTTTCCAAGGTAAACCAGAATATAATGAGATCACGTCGAAAATCAACAGTTGCTAGGTTTTTTACAGATGTCTTACAGATGTCAGTTTAATCTACTGGATTCCACACTTCAATATAGAAAGTAACGGTAACACTTTACTTGAACCCTGCGTCATAAAGTTGCCATAAAGTATATGTAATAATATCTGTCCTGAACCATACACTAACTAGAGAGCAATTAGCAAAAATTAGCATGTGACATAACCATAAAGGCTTATTCCAACAGGCATCAGGTGTCATAAATACTGCGTTTGTCAATTTTGAAGTCAAGTTGACATAACACCTGAGTCAAGTGACATAGATTTTTGTTGATAATAGGTTGTGTTATGAACACTTTCTGGGCCGACTTACATTAAAACATCATGAATGGTTTATGTAGGTGTTATGTAGCCCTGTGAACAAGCTTATATCTTAAGGGTTTATCAGAGTGACTGAATAAACATTGATTTTGTGGAAAAACATTTAAATTCATTAAACTATTTAAAGAATATTAATTCATACTCATTACAAACCATTTCCGCATATTTTCCATCCTTCTAGCCTATAATCCATTGTACTACCCTCTATTTTGGAAAATGAAAACATGCAACCACTCTCTCTTGGTGGTCACTTCAAAAAAGCAAACTTCCTTGGACTCTTGGCTTTTATCTCTTGGCTGTAAAAGGTAAGCTGTCCCTCTGTCTCTGGATGAGACCTGTAAGGTGAATGTTTCTAAGCTGAAAAGAAAGGTTTAGGCTCAATCCAGGACCAAGGGAGGAATAGAAAAGCTCTGGCACGACAGAGGAAGTGACTGCTAGATGGTGGTCCCCAAAATAAACGAGGGCACAATGAGACACTTTTCACCACCGATAAAGACATAGAGGTGGAACAGTGGAGTCTGTTCTTAAAATGGCTTGCTATGTTATTTAGGAAAGCAGCTCTTCAGAGATCTGGAAATGGAGATTATGGAAAGCATGTTTGTAACTGTATTGCAGTGGTTTTATGCAAATGTTTTCCTCCACAATATAAGTGAATGAAATGAGCCTGAGGCTTAGGCTACAGCTCCACTTATTATTTAAAATAAGTGAGAGAAGTATTTTAGGTTTTTATTAAGGTTAAACCAAAGTGCCATTGCAGTTATTTTCAGTTTCAGTAATGGACTTGACAAAATGGGCACCATAGCAGTTCATGTATTTACAGTATAATCATTCCTATGAAAGGTACCATGCCTACAGTAATTACAATTATTACAGGTATGTAAATCAATGTGTTTGGGCTTGTGGGCATTCATTTAAAACTTTTTTTGTAAATCTTAGTTTGATGTCTGGTTGTCTGTTCCCTCTGCAAAGCGACCTTGCATTTGAGAAAGGCACAATATAAATTAAACATATTATTTTATTTATTTATTTATTTATTGGTTTGTTTTATTTAATTTAATTTAATTGTATTTTATTTTATTTTATTTTAGATTATACTGAGTGGTAGAAAAATTAGAATGTTTCTCAAAGTGTGATTCACACCGAAGTACACTCTTAGAAAAAAGGGTAGCTCGAGTTGGAACCTTTTTAGAAAGGCAAACCCCTTTGTTGTGGGGTTCTACACACTAGCTAGATGGAACATTTTTTCTAAGGGTGTATTGCAGAACTAATAAAAACCAAAATCAATAAATGGGGTGTCCAGGCAGTATTTTTATGCTTTATATTGGACCACACAGTTCATGAAATTAGGATTCCAATGCTGTCTGAACAAAAAATCTAAGATATTATCATGTTTATCTTCAAGACACACTCTCTGTGTGTACTGTAGTGTGACATGATTGCCTAATATGGTAAAGTGGAATGTTTAATGTCACATGTTCCATTGAAGTAAGAGCCACTGATAGGCTGTTTAAAAAGACATTATAATAAACATTATATAATTATAGAAGGAGTGGAGAAAAAAACAGTGTCAACTATTTGTGTTCGGTGTTGCTGTGTTACGCAGCTCCTGGACTGAAGTTTTGATGTATTACAATGAATGTGGAGACCAGTTGTTTTTGTTTTGAATTCCTTTTACTACAAAGGTTCTGTTTATATTGTGGTTATGAATAGCGGCTCTTAACATTCAGACATGCCGCGTTTAGTGACTTACTGCACTCTTGTTCTACCGAGTATGCCTCTACTAAGATGACATATTTTTTGTAAATTAATCATATCCAATCATCTCTTTTAAATGACCCGATCTTGTGGATTATTTGAGACTGTCTGTAATGATTACTTCTGCCTGTTGTCAGTAAAATCCCTGAATATCATCCCTAGAGCCATTTTGATCCAGGCTTGGGATAACTGGATAGGAAATGCGCTGACCCTGTCGTGGGAACAGAGGCTGACTCTGCTGCTTGTGTCCTTGCTGTTAATGCTCTGTGGGTGAAGGATAATAGTCACAGATCTGCTGATCCAAAACTAGGGTTAGGGTTTTTGAAGTCTGAAGTTGGAGTGAAGCACACTGATCTAGACCAAAAGGCTTGTCTAGCCAGAAGACTTTCTCTCCCTAAAGCCCAGATGATGACATAATGTGGAGGAGGCCATTCCCAGTGGCTGCTCCTGCTAATCAGAGCCAGCTGGGCCTAATGCCGCAGGCAGACAGGAAGTGGGAGAAGCAAAGCAGGAAGCCAGGAGTGGGCATGGAGCAGTCCATAGCCAGATGAGCCTGGCAGAAGATGGCCTCATGCCCTCTGCATGCACCATGGAAAATGAGAGAGCTGCTCGGATCAAAGAATCCGAAACGCCCACTCTTGGATATGAGCTCAGTGGCACTTGGAATATACGGGGTCTCTCACTAGCAGCTCAGAGGAGCCTTTCTTCTGGCACGTGGGCATAGCGTGCTTTTTAAAACGATCCCCTACTGGATGAAAAGGGGCATTGAAACCAGGAAATTCTGCTTTAGCAGTTATTAAAGATAATATTTGAGTGTTGCACAATCCCAACCTTTTTTAGTGTACACGGTTCACTCTTAAAGAGGCAGTAAAAGAATCACTGTATGCCATTTACAGCCAGGCAGGTAGATATACAGCATGTATTGAGCTTTCATTTCACTTGTATTATCTTCAAGTTTTGAACTAGCAATTCAACAGCTCTCTTTGTAACTGTGGTTCTACTGGCCATGTAAGTAATATTGGGGCTAAGGGCATTCACATGCAAGGTTATCAACAGGGGTTAAATTGGGATTTAGGAGATGGGGATCACTGCTACTTTTAATAGGTACCAACAATTTGGGAACAGTACCATTCAATTTATGTTATCCATCAGGTCGCACAGTGGGGCGGCAGGTAGTCCGGGGTTCAAGCCCAGCTTACTGTTAGTGTAGAGTTTTGCAAGTTCTCCCCTGTGTCAAATTGGGTTTCCTCCGGGTCATCCGGTTTCCTTCCACCTCCCAAAAACATGACTGTAGGTGGATTGACTACTCCAAATTGCCCCTAGGTGTGATTGAGTGTGTGAGAGTGTGTGGTGTCCTGCTATGAATTGCCGTCCCATCCAGGGTGTATTCCTGTCTTATGTCCAATGTTCCTGGGATAAGCTCTGGATCCACAGTGACCCCGACCAGAATAAAGCGCTTACAGAAGATAAATGAATGAATAAATAAATGTTTCAACATAGATATCATAAAAATGTGTTTAAAACAAGCTTTTGATCTTGGTGATCAGACCTTTTTCAAGTTTTCAGTGTTCCTTGTTTGTCAGTTTTGGCCTCAAAATAATGTCAAAAATAGCTTCTGATTCTTTTCTTGCAAAGATACAGTACATGATTCAAAAATAAATAAATGCATTTCTCCATAAAGCAGAGTGAAACTGTATTGCATCATCATCCTCATTATTATTATTATTATTATTATTATTATTAACATTATGTCATGCTATGATTTACATTTCCATCAAATTATAGTACTGGAGCTCAGCTCAGCTCAGCTTATTAATCTTGTGCCAAAATACTCTAACAAAGCCTATATGTGTTGCCAGTTCATAGTAATTCTTGTACAATTTTGAAATCCCAGTTTAAATAGTATAAGAAATATTTTTGGTAAAACATCAAGAAGATAGGGCTGAGTACATCATATGCTTTATGTACAGTATTGGTGCTGAAGTTATATTTGTAGTTATGTTTCTCTCCTGCTGTGGCAAAAGTCAATTGCGGCCAATGCTGATGCATTAGCATCAGTTCACCACTTGAGGGCCTAGGCGAGTTAGTGCTATTTTAATTTTAATAACTACCAGGGTGAGACGTTTCCTTCTGGGTCTGTTTGGACAAACCCTATTGAATTAAGAAAACTGTTTATTCACAAACAACATGCCTTGTGTATGATGTCATCTGAAATTGAATAAGTATATAAATTACGAAGTTGCAAAACAACAACTTTAGGACAACATGCTTTTCTAAAACATGAGAAAAATTGTCTAAAAAATTAGTAGCCCAAGTTTTGAGTGTTATATTCTGAGTTAAAAACATTAGGTCCATAAAAAGTTTTCATCCTGCGTTTATTGTTTGTTAACAGTGGAAAGCTATTTATCTACAACACAGTACAACAGTAGTTTTTGTTTGATTTTGGCATATTTTGGTGCCTGAATGGTGTTACTGTATGTCTTCAGCGTTCAGTGAGTATGCACTACCGATATGATGTAAACATAAACGCTCTCCAAACCCCTGATTGTTTATTTTAATCCTGTGTGTGTTCACCCCTAAGGGGCGAGAGGAAACAGCTTGAAGCATGTGCATTACAGTGTGTTCTCCCTCATACATCCAGTTACAGTTGCATCACATTATCACCTGCTCAGCGTGATTTGTTGTTGGTATGTTTACACGCTAATGGACTCTGCATCATGCCGAGAGGCTGGAAATAAGGCCTTGTCACTTGGTATGCGTGTGAGGTGGATAATGTGTGTGTCTACAAATGGTTTGTATGTGTTTGTGGTCTTTCTAGCACTCATACTAAATCTGTTTCAAAGTCAAGTAGCTCAGACAATGCTGTATCTTGAAGCATTCACGGTAATCATTTCGCTCTGTATTCTTAGACAGTGAGTGCCCTTTTTTGGAGAATGATTGTTAGGAATCGTGGGAAGGCTCTTTGGCCTTTGTTATTGTGAAGCATGTAAGCTCAGTGATGCTAACAATAGCAGGAAATTCACTTGGGTGGAGGCAGTGTGGGTTCCTCAGCCGTTGGCTTCCTCATTGGCTGCCAGCATTCAGAATGAGGGAGCCACTGGTCCTCTGGGAAAAAGTAGGAATGTGTGCGTGTATGTGTGTTTTATGAATCTCATTCTCATTTGACTGCCTATATGACCTGTTGCGCAACAAACCAACTCATTGTAGCATGTTTCATTGAGAAAAACTTCAGGCATGAAGAGCTGTCATACCAGTAACTATCAGAAATGTTGCCTAATTCTATTCTAAAGTGATTTGCTCACTCTAAAAATTGTATATGTATTTATTTTCTGTTCTGATGAATACATTTACAGTATACAGTATATGTTAGCAAAATAATCAGAACCTAATCTCGTGAAAAAATTGGATGAATTTGAACAAACGGAAGTGACGTGGTTGGATTTTGTTCAATTTCATACGAATCAAGTCACAAGATAAGGTACGAATGCTAACCCCGTCCCTAACATTTCCATTTCTAGATGCTTTAATTTAAAGGAGCTTAAAATTGAGAGAAAAAAACAGTCTAAGCAATTGAGAGTTAAGGCTCTTGCTCAAGAGCCCAACAGTGGGTCTCTAGTGGTTCTGAACTCACAATCTCCTGATCACTTAACCACTGAGCTACCACTGCCCATACCTGCCCTAACCCTAACCTTCATAACTTTTCATACAACCAGTAATTAAAAATTTAATTAAAGATCCCAGACTTGTCTATTTAGCACTATTGCTATTCAAAGAGCAGCCACAGTATTCAGTCTCAGCTCTAGCTGTGAGATCACTGCAAGAAGGATTTCATAGAGTTCATATTTATCAAAAACCTTAGAGTGAGAATGCTGGTGTGGTGTTCTACCCCCTCATCTGTCCACATAGTTGCCTTAATTATGACACTGAAGCCAAGAATTGGTTCTAGTTCTGTATTCTAGAAAAGTGTGACCAATAAAACCACATTTCTAGTTATATGCCTCTATACATGCTTTACTATAAATGTTTCACTTGGAACATCAGTTTTACAGCTCTGTAGCATTATGCTTGCTTCCTAATTGGGCCCGTTCTCTTACAAACACACTGCCAAAAGTGAAAATCGCCTGAAGGCGTTTGTTCTAAAGGTGAGGACATATGCCACTGGCATACTAAACACTCAGATGAGTGCTGTGGTTTGAGAAAAACAGTCAAGCATCGCTACCAGTCCCTCCTTCTTTTAGATTAGCTTGCTGTACATTCCATTAATATAGTAATGGAATTAATACATTATCATAACTGTATATGCTTTTCAAGCCATTCAATGTAAATGAAAGTTGCTTCAGCCAGATCCTCATTATTGCAAGTTAAATTTGTCACTAATTTAGGTGACTGATTTCTATGCAAAAACAAATAAAAATCTTGGTAACCATTAGAGGTTTCTATCGGTTCCTTGTGGTTTTGTAGTGGTTAGTAAGCCTTCATAAGACGTTTTCCATATAAATTTGTATCACAATGTAATAGGTGACCAGTGACTGATTCTAGATGCATTTGATGGTTTTCTAATGGGACGCAAAGGTCCTATGGGACGCAAAGATAAGCTGTGGTTTAATTGGGCACTTTAAGGACCTAATGGACTTCTGAGATATTCACATTTGATGCTGCACTTCAGACTGTCTTCAAGGAAATGAGAAATAAAAACTGATATACTGTATATCATTCATGGTTATTTAGATAGAACTGGCAAATATTTCATTAAGATCCAACAATTCAATCAATTACCTATTGAGTATATACTGGATCTGTAACTGAATCAAGAATAAGTGGACTCTTGGAAACCATTATAACCATTAGTTCTCAGATGGGAAAAAAATTCCATTAGGAAGGGAGACAATATGTCTGTTCTTTTTTCAGCAAGGTTACACTGTCTAGTTAGTGATATTGTCTTAGTGTGTGAGGTACTGTATCTGTTGTGTACATTGATTTTTATAACACAATAGATGCTGTTTTTGTTCTTTTCTCCAGACTGGAATCAGAAATCGGTCTGCTGGAGAATGAAGAATCGCAAATATCAGCCAAAGAGCAAATGCTCAGAGAGAGACTTCGCGAAACAGAGAGCTCTATCGAAGACCTACAGAAAGTAAGACATCACCATAAGAGTGCATAGAGATACACACACACTTACACAGAGCGATGGAGCATCATGTGGAAACTAAAATGTCACAAGAAAAAATGTGGCGACCTTTATTTAGTTTGGGATGGAACAGAGGTATTTTTCATTTTCATCAAGGCCATAATCAAAGTTCCAAGCCACATAGTTTGCTATGTATGAACATGCCATCTGTTTGCTTTTGTAACATAAAAACTGAGTCTGTCTTTCTTTTTTATTTGCAGAGTCTGCAGAACCAAGATGGAGGTATGGGTCCAATGGTCCATTATATTCTACTAGCTGCACTTTTTAAAAAAGGTTCCATCTAGCACCTTAAAGGGTTCTTCAGTTTGTCCCTCTGGGGGAACCCTTAAAGGTTCTATGTTGAACTCCTTGAGAAGGTTTGAACCATTAACCATCGAAATAACTCTTGAGGAACCCTTTTTTTCTAACACTGAATGACAAATGATTGATAACATATGATGTGCATTAATGATTAGTGTAATAATTAATTTACATATATTCCTCAAAGTGTTTTCTCTCAAATCCGTATCATATCCTTTTTTTCAATATGTGTGATTATGTGATAGTGTAGAAGAATCTACTAGGCACTGGTGCCACAGTACATAAACACACAGCCCACACACTCTCTGTTGCCCATGCCCCCCTTGGCTCATTTCCCTCTTGCCTCAGCTAGACCATTGAACTCCACACACAAGTCATTGACTCTGCACTTTGTTTACAGTGATCCACCTATTCACAGGGAATCCCTGCAATGCAGTAGCGCCATTGTTTCGCCCTAACACACGCACTCTGCTTTTGCTGTCTAAGCACCGAGCTGCTTTAGAGAAAGAAAAAGAGAGAGGAGGGATAGAAAGGAAGAGATATACTCAGTACAGCAAGAGGGAAAAGGGCAGACCCTAAGGGGAAGGGCCAGACTCTGGGGAAAGGGGAAGAGGGCCGGAAGGACTTCCAGACAACACAGATCCAGTTTTACCAACTTTTTGCTCTCCGCTCTACAGATGCAGGGAATCCCATCTGTACCCCGATCCCCAAGCTCCCAGGGTTGAACTCTCAAACTCCGGCCTCGGCTTCAGGGGATCGCCAGCACTCAAAAAAACCCGGTAAGTGCTTGGTAGGGGGTGTGGGAGGGGAAGGGGTGGCGCTGGGTTTTTTGCGAGTGAACGCGTCACCTCAAAGAGACCACACTAAAGAAAAACATCCTCAGTTAGAAATTTGGTGAGCCGTCACATAGAGAAGAGATCAAAACTTCCGATTTGATGAAAGATGCTGGCACACCTGTGCAATACAGCTGCATGTGATAATGACCAGTTTGGTCAGACTTTAATAAACAGTAGACTTTACTTTAAACAAAGTACAAGGTCTAGAATCCCCACATTTTTTATATTTCATAACTTTTTTTTCTATTATTATTATTATTTTACTTTTCCCCCTAAAATGATGCAATCTTTTAAAACACAGGCAAATTAACATTTATGAGAGGTACAAAGAAACAAACCGATTTGTTGGAGCAGTGCTAAACTGCAAATAATCACATACATCATTTAATTACAATATATAGGCAACCAAATATTTTTTATTATAAGGGCAAATTACCATTCATTTTTAAATTTTACTTAGATTTTTAATTTTTTACATTTAAGATCCAATGTTTCATTTTTGACTGCTTATGTATTTACATTTGCTGCATCTTGAAAGAAATGTTTAAGTTTTGTATATTTGAGTATTTGCTCTATCATAATACTCTAGCATAGTGGCCATATCAAGGTTGGGTATATGGGTCAAAGATGAGCTGTGTCTTTTTTTGCATCTGTAGGCTGTTAATTTTACAGAAAATTTTTAATATGCATAAACATTATATTATTTTACTCTTATCTCACTGTTGCCTTTTAAAGGTGTTCACCAGAAAACATATATATTAAGGGAGAAATAAAGTTTTAAAATGCAAAATTGACATTTAGAATAATAGCATCAGACATTTAAAAATAATAAACAAAAAGTTAATCTGTGGCAAATTCTTAAAAATCTTACATTTTTAAACCCTTTTCATCTTTGATCCATACATAGCATTATATTCTCTATACATTCTTTGTGTTTACTTGTTCCTAATAATGTTAATGTCAGTGTATTAATTTTCTGTCTAAGCCAGTCTTTTTTAAGGGTTCAAGTGTTCTTGTAAAACTAATAGTGATCATGAAGGTTAGGTGTGGTCAATAGCTCTTAACTTCATCCATAATCACTACAGAAACTGGCTCCAATATTAGCTGCAAAGATAGAAGATCTGATTTATCTTTTGTACTGATTCTTAATTCTAACACCGCTAGCAAATGGCAGTGGTGGCTCAGTGGTTAGGGCTACTGATCAGAAGGTCGTGGGTTCAAACCTCAGCTCCACCAAGCTGCCACTGTTGGGCCCTTG
>JAOUQW010000009.1:1508193-1524158 GCA_028565825.1 Olivaichthys viedmensis
GCTTACCAACATGCTGGGATATGCGAAGAATCAATTTCACTGTACTGTACTTGTATGTGTATATGTGACAATAAAGGCGCATTCTATTCTATTCTATTCTAAATATTAATGAATTAACAGCTTGCTACACCTCAGTAATGCATGACCAATCACACAAAAATTAATTAACCCACCCCCCTCTGCACTCTCCCCCATGTCTGAAGCATTATACGCCATGGAGATCAGCGTCGAAAAAGACCACAAGACGGGCGACACCAAGATCTTGTCTGCTTCACGTGTCAGCCCCGAGTATGCCCACCAACGGGGTGTCAAGGTCTACGACGATGGGCGTAAGGTGATCTATGAGGTGCATTCTGAGAGTTCCACTACAGTGGAGAATGGTGTGCACCCCTGGAGCTCAGGTGAAGTGGAGGAACTGATGCAGCGTGTGGGTCAGGTGCGCCACGGACCCGATGGAACCCGTGTCACGGTCACACCAGCCAAGCCTGGCATCAGGGAGCAGAGCATCACGGCCACGGATGTCAATTTGGAAATGGTGCGAGAGTGCCAAAGTTACAAGGGCGAGATGAAGATAGAACAAGAGCTCCAAATCCACGAGGGCAAGATGGAGACGTCACAAGGGCGCCAAAGCTATGAGGGTGAGGTGACGGAGGCACCTGAGGCCACAGCCGACAAGCCTGTCACTATGATCTTCATGGGCTACCACAGTGTGGATGATGACGAGGAGTCCAAGAAGCTGCTGGGTTTCGATGGCACCATTAAAGCCGAGATTGTCCTGATTGACGAGGATGACGAGAAGTCCCTGCGCGAGAAGACTGTCACTGATGTCTCCACTGTGGACGGCAATGCCGCCGACCTCGTCTCAGGACGGCCGGCGTCCGAGGCCACCGAACTCTCCTCCGAGGGCAAAGATGAAAGTTCCGCCAAGGAGCCACCGCCCACAGGTACCGAAAAGAAAAAACGCTGCCAATGCTGTACTGTCATGTGACCTTCCTTCTCCCACTTCTCTCCAACTTCTCTTTTCCCCGGAGCACATTCACCAAGGCTCTGCCTCCATTTTAAAAACAAAGCAAAAAGCCTCACCTTGTTACTAACAGCACCTCCAGTTCTGTGATGCCAGAAAAGCACATTCTCTTCTCTGTCTTCTCTGACCTACTTTCCTCAGACCAACTGGCTCTCTCTTGCCAGGTCTCAGGACACAGAGCATTGAGGGGTGTCGAGGGAGTGTTGTTTGAGGAAATGGGGGGAGGGCTGGAATATAGCATAGCATGTGTCAAAAATATTTGGGCAAAACAACACTCATGACAAGATGGTGTTCCATATGAAATCCATAATGTGATGAAGCAGTACAGTGAACAAACGAGGAAGAACTTACCCAGGTGATTGTACAGTATAATCAACATCAGCATAAAATCAACATGGTGTGAAAGGCAGTCTTAAACCTAGGCATCCCAAAATAATCAACCTTTTATATTTTCTTATAGTTTTATGAAATGCTGTAGCATAGTTTTACTTTACAGATTACTGTTCATGGAAGTGCATCTGATCCATCACTGAGGTTTCATAGAGTATATGAAAACAGTAGATCTATATAATATGGCAGTAGACCTTTGTAATATGTTTGCCAGTTCTCATGTTGTTCAGTGACCTATTGAAACATTGGACCTTCACCATCATAGGTTTGATTTTTCTTTCATTCTCCTCTGTTTACAGATTTACAGTTAGATTTTTTATTAATTGAGGACGGCAGCACAACCGTCATGACGTGGTCAGATTTTGCAAGAGCATGGTTGAGTGTTATTTGTGCCTCTGTGTTGCCATGATTTCTGCCATTGCTTTTGGTTGGAGAAAAAAGGTCACTGAACACAACAAATAATTGACGAGAACATGATAATTTGTTGATCTGAGCTGAAGTGCTAGGTACTGCCATTTTCTCAAATACACTGGGACAACAAAAAGCCATGGTCCTAATTTACATAAAACTTTGGTGCTGAGTATTATGGGACCCTTTTGGCACTTTAGTCTAATAGGAGATGCCATCAGCAACTAAGGTATGTTGCACACTTACAAATACTTGAGGTTATACAGTACAACAAGATCATCAAGTCCACGGAATTCTGAACATCTCAAACGATCCCAAGCTCTCACCAGCAAACAGACCAGTCTAAACTACATTGCCTACATTGTTTGCGACAGAAATAAAAAGCACAATTTAAATACAAGTGACAGTGGCTAGCACCTTTGTAGCATTTTGTGCTGTATTTCAGTTCAGATAATTGATTCATGGCTAAGTATGATTTATTGCAAAACACTGGTAATTATATTCAACATTGTGTAAGCAATCACAAATCAGTGAACACAAATGGCTATAGATCCAGTGCAGACACATTTTACTCTACATGAGTGCCAACATGTATTTCCATAAGTGATTTTAATACAGTATATATGCAGAGTTTGTATTTATAATGCGCACCTAAATGCCATACAGACATCTTGGTGTGGACCTATTATTTATTTCTAATTTATTCACTCATATCCACGGCTTTGCTGTGTTTGTCATCACTCGTGTTTCTGTCTCTCTGTCCGTTGAGAGAAAACACAAATCCAACAAATTTGTGCCATATTGCTTTATATCGCACAAAGATGGTAATGCTCAAACGAAAAACATAATTTAACTGTTTTAGAAAAAAAATTAATTCTCTATATGAACTTAAAATGTATAATTTATAATATTTTGTTATTAAATGAGGGGTAGGCTGCTTATATGGAAATTGTAAAAGTAGTTTTTCTGAGTTATACGCAACTTGATTGTAACAGTTCATGTACAGAATTTATTTTGTTTTATGAATAGGGAAAAACCCAGAAGTCATGTGAAATTATGTTTACTCCCAAATGAGCATATTTGGTCAGTTCACTTTATGACGCAAATCAGATGCTGAGTTATACATTTCAGGTAATGTACTCAAATGCCAATGGTTTTCACATGACCGCTATCGTCAGGCTGAAGATTTTCCCCAAAAAAGCTGTGAGATGTTCCTATTCAGAATGCTGTCCTGGGTATTTTTATATCTACAGTAAATTTTTTAAGAAAAGTGGAAGGAAAAAATGAAATGTGAAAAGAGCAAATGCCTCTTGAGTTAAATGCGGTTAAAAACAAGTATGCCACGATTATTAATACAATCTGTGCAAATACAAATGTGGGATGTTAATTTAATATCTGATATTATATATTATTTGGCACTGGCAAATGTAACAATCACTAAGCTGTCATTAAGGTTCTGGCTTGTAAAATCCAAAACACTAACATTTCTGTGTATAATTAATTTCCTGCTATAAGTAGTGCAGTGCTGTAAGATGTCCCTGAATGCTATAAAGATTCAGAGCAACAAACAACTGTCTCTACAATGAACTGTCTATAGAATGGCCATGAATGAAACCACAAGTTTCATTCAAGTTTAAGGGTGAGTTTCTCTTAGGCACTCTAGCTTTTAGACCATCTCAGGTGTTAGAGAGAACAATGAAATGAAACTCACTCTATCATCTTATGATGATCTAAATCCTGCAGTGCTTTGGGGAGGCTTGTTCCTGACCATCTCACTTATTCAAAACTATTAGTATTTTTTAAAGACCCCAGCAGTTTCCAAGCATAATACTGCCAAATTAAACCCATGTGAGTGTGGACCCTCAGCCTCCATGGTGCAGCCATGAGATACCGCTGTGCTTTCTAACAAAGATTCTGCTGTATTTTTGTAAACCTGAAATGTAACGTTTTTAACTGTTCCATTTCACCTTTCCTTTTTTAAAAGTTGACTACTATAATCACTCTGTGTATCTCTCTCTCTATCTCTCTACCACACACTTTCTTCAATCCGGACTGCCAGCCGCCATGCTGTAACAGTGGCTTTTTTCCCCCCTTTGTATTGTAAACCTAGTCCAATAAACAGCATTTTTTTTTCACTTGGCTTATCGTCTGTGCCATGGTTCTTTCTCTAACTCACTCCTCCAACACAGGGCACTACTGTACTAGCCTTCTTTCTGCATTCTGGGGCAGTGGCATCCCTCACACCCTCCTCCAGCATCACTAACTTCACATAGGCCTCCTCTGCTCTCTCTCCCTGCCTCCAGACTGCATGCCCATGCCAAACTAAATTCACCATCTTACCATACTGACCACCAATGGCTGACTACATTTGAGGCCATCCACACCAGCTCAAGGTTAGTATAAGATTCCTAGGCTAGAGTATTAGTTTGTTATAAACTCCTATTGAAGATCATTCCATGCTTTATCAAAAATAAGATATATAATCATAAGCACTTTATTCCTTAATTGTTCTTTTTTCTGAATAGTCAATTAACAGAAACAGTCCAATCACTTACTTAAAAACGTTAACGAACTAACCCAAATGTATTGATGTCTTCACATCTAATTTATTCTAATCTAGACCAGTGGTTCTCAACTGGTTTTGCCTCAGGACCCACTTACAAATACTTGAGGTTCTAAAGCACAACAGCATGGTCAAGTCCTCAAAATTCTGAACACCTCAAATTAACCCAAGCTCTCATCAGCAGACAGACCAATTTAAGGGATACATTAGAAGAATAGCTGTTTCAGACATAAGTCGTTTCAGACATAAATACGGAGCATAATTTGAAAATACAGGACAGTGTCTTGTACTTTTCCAGCATTTTGTGCTGTGTTTCAATCTAGAATATTGATTCATGTCTACGTATGACTTAAAACATCGCAAAACATTGGTAATTATATGCATCATTGTATAATGAATCACAAATCAGTAAACACAATTGCCTCTAAATGAGTGCCAAAATGTATTTCCAGAAGTGATTTTAATACAGTATATATGCATAGTTTGTATTTACAAAGCACACCTAAATGCCATATACACTTCTTGGTGTGGACACTAAATTATTTATTTCTAATTTCCTCACTCATATCCACTGCTTTGCTCGTGTTTTTGTCTTTCCGTCTGTAAAAAGAAAAACACAAAACACATTGTGACCCCTCTCTCCTAATATCAATGTTAGAAAAACGTATTTATTTCAGTGCGTGTAGCCTAATTTAATTTCATTTTGTAGGCCTACGTGTCACAGTTTAGTGTGAGGTTACCACTGACGGATCTTAGATGCAAGTTGTAAGTGGAAAGGCCAAAATAAAAGAGGAACTCATAAAAATAAATATAAAAGTCTTTTTGACGGAGAAGAACACCACACCTGTGACCTACTCCATGCCATTTTTGGGTTATCACTCACCAGTTGAGAACCACTGGACTAGACTATCAATAAGTGCTACCTATTGTTTTTAAAATTGCACTTCATATTACCCTTGATTTGCTAGAAGATTCTTTTATATTTCAGAGGACAGACACCATATTCATTCTGAGGCTAGCATTCAAGTAAAATGGATGCTTACTGGCACCTCTATAAAATATAAGCTAAACTTTCATATTTTTTGTTGTGGTCATGACTCACACCAAAAACAAGTTTCCCAAAAGCCTAAAGATACAAAAACTGTGCAATGTGGGCATGAATATGAGCTCCAGGCTACAGTGTAAACAGATTTTTCCTATTGCAACTGCTTGTGATGAATTGAGCTCATATTCAGGTGAGATCATCACTTTGGTTTTCCAGATAATATAATAACATTCCATAATAACACCTGCCTAGATCAACTGATGTTTTAATGGCAGTATCAGTCATTGCTTCTTAGCCATCCTTATGTTTTGCAAATGCATTACAATTACTAGTGTGTCTTTCTGAAACTTGGGACTCAGCACAGAGGTCCTAAAGGCACTTAATTTGATAATAGGCATTTGTGTTTATCATTGCCAATAAATGCCAATAAAACCTTGCATTCAGCAAATGTTATAATATGGATAGTTTGTTCACCACAGCCAATGGGGGCTTTCTATCTGCAGATTGTTAGTTGCAATGCGATTATTATCAACATGTCTGATGGTACCAGAATCTCCCGCTGTGAGCCACAGTAATTACAAACAAGCACAGGCAGAATGGCAGAGAGTGCTGACTAAAGCGGACTTGGTCTATTGAAGGCTGTGTATCAGTGTATGCAGAAATGCTCTGACTGAACATAGAGAAAGAAACGCTTCACTTGAATTATGTTCCATTTTACTTCGTTCAAAGCCCTATTTTACATGTTCTACATTACATGTGGGTAACCTAAGAATTTACACAGTGAGAGGAAGAAGCATTTTATACTCATCATTCGTATACCATCATTTATGTGTATGTAAAGTGAAATTTGAAATGCGTGCAGACAGACACATGCATACACAAACAGACACAGTGAGCGGAATAAACTACTTATAGCATTTTCCTCACCTCTGACCTGAGTGAGTGTGTGGGCTGCTCTGCTGTCAGCATAAGGAGCTGAGAACTAACTGAACTCACCCACAACTTATCCTCTTTTTCTAGCTCTTTGCCTATCACTTCGATTTCTTTTTCAAATGGCCTCCATTTCCTGATCTTTATAGATGCAATAATACTTTCTGCTACATGTAGCCCCATAAAATATACAGTATTTGTTTGGTATAAATAAATGGAACAACATAACTAGTCATTACTAAGGCCATATAAGACTGGCATTGTAGTGCCTTATGGACTTTGCATCAAAAGACTGATTGCAATGGCAGATGTTAGGAACACTGATGGATTAGTAGGTCCCCTGTGCGCTGATCTTGTGTTTCCCCTAATGAATATGTGGATTTCTAACCTATTGATGAAGTAAGTAGCTCAGCCATAGCCAAACAGCATAGACAAGTAAGTTGTTTTTTTATATAAAAAGCTCTGATATTGGAATGTTATTAACATTTCTAAAATCTTTTGATTAACTCAAATGTCAACACTAAAAATAAAGATTCTTCATTAAGATAGATCTATTCTACTAAAGTAATTATGACCATGATGGGAGTATTAAGTCATTAAGTCCACATGATGTTGTGTGAAGTTGGATGATTTATTACCACAACCAACCTGATGAGGTCAGATAACAATACAGATGTCATATACCATTTTGATTTTCAGCCACTCTGTGAATATCACATTACTGATATTATGAAAATCTTCCAGTTCTTCCCTGTTGCATGACAGCTAACAGCCAGGCAGGGTAAGGAATAGCACTTGCTTCCTCTGAGATACACGAAGCCTGACAACGCATCTTTTCGAACTGCTGCTCATGCAACGTCACATGGCAGCTGAACACACTTCGAGGAGAGCAGTAACTTTCCTCTTCCATATACATGAGCTCACGATTGGCTAGTGTCCTCTAAAGGAGTAATGCTATCCTTCCCACCCAAAGAGCAGGGCCAATAACGCTCTCTTGGACTCCCGGGCCACGGATCACTGTGGCATTGTCGGGATTCGAACTCGCAGTCTCCCAATGATCAGATAAATGCTTTTATGTTGCTCCACTCGGGAGCCCCAAGATGTTTATTATGCTGTCTGGTAATAAATTGATTTTGATCGGTGTGGCTTTGTGTTGCAGGTAGTGAGAAAGCTCGCTGTGTGTTGCTGACGGCAAAGAATGGCCTTTTCCCAGAAGCAGCTGCAAGACCATCACACGGCCCACTGGTGAGTTTAATCTACAAATTGCATCTGCAAACTGCCACAGCTGCAAGCGGGTTTGCACTCTGCAGATTTTAGCAAAATTCTCCCTTGCTTTTCTTCCTCTCAACAGAAAATATTTCATTTGTATTAATGAGGTATAATAAACTATACACCATACTTATAAGTATATAGTTGGTGTGCGACATGTAATTTCTTGAAGAAATGAATATATCTGCATATATATCAGGAAAGAAGCCTTATTACAGGATCAGTAACAATAATAAATGTTGGTGTTCCCATAAATGGGATGTATGAGGGTAAACCAAGAATTATGTTTGGGAGAGTGTGTCATGAGAGAAACTGAAATATTGAAATGTCGAAATAAACTTTTTAATTTAGTAGCAGGATCTTTAGCAGCCCAAGATCCTTTGTTTATTATCAGTGAAGCAGTGAGTTGTACATCTGCCTAATACAGAGCAATGGAGTATAACTCTAATGGCTGGTTTGTTCCATGCGTCTGCTTCCTACCCAATTACACCACAATTATCATAACTTCATTACACGGTCAAAATGATTAGTGAGCTAATAATCCCTCTTGAATACATTAGGTCAGTGAATTACACTGTTGTGTGTCAGTTCAGCATCCATTATTCCCGAGTAGGGGCATGTGAGGCCATTATGCTGTTTACTCAGTAGCATCAGAAATGCAGTTTACAAAATGGACTGAGTAAAGATGAAAAAGAGCCATCAGAAAGGAGTATCCAAAAAAACACAGGTTGTCATCCAATGTAACTGCAAACTCTCAGTTCTGTGACATAAGATCTACGATGTCTTTATATGTAATCTATCTAGGCTATTGTGAGTCAGCAGTTAAGGTTTCAGTATTTACAATACTATTGTATCATATGCATTGGTATGCATTGGTACTTCTATTCTTATACAGTTGAATGCAAACGTTTGCATCCATCATAGTTTCTGGGTGCAAAAAAAACAAAAACATTTTACAAAAATCACTAAATATGTTAGTATATATACATTACATTTCTTTGTCTTCTTCATTTTTGGCCTAAGGGTATGCACACTTTTGCACTGAACTGTAGTACAGGTAAAATGGAGTTTATGTTGGGATTGAGTGGGGTGTTTACTTACACCCCGGCTATTATTTTATTTTTTATTTTTTACATTGTGGACATATGAGAGAGAGAGAGAGAGAGAGAGAGAGAGAGAGAGAGAGAGAGAGAGAGAGAGAGAGAGAGAGAGAGAGAGAGAGAGACAGAGGGAGAGAGAGAGAGAGAGAGACACAGACAGACAGGCAGGCAGACAGACAGGCAGGCAGGCAGACAGACAGACAGACAGGCAGGCAGACAGACAGGCATATAAGCAATTTCTGGAAGTAATAAATGTCCTGTCATATTCCCCAAGCGGTATGTGAATATCATTATAGGCGGACATTCTTCGGATGCCATTAACGCTTTGCAACTTTGCAGGTGTTCGCTTAGTTTGGCATATATCACGTGACTCCGTTCTCAATTGTTCCAGAGACTTTATGTCTGCCGTGAGTGTCTATCCAACAAAAGAAGCTGGTTTTCAGCATCCACCATTAGCCCCCCACCCGCCCACGTTCGACCCCTATCCGGGCGGACACAGGCGGGATGCGGGCCAGGCGCTCAGCTGAATAGAGCCACCTGTAACCCGAGCGCGAGGCCGCCCGCGCCACACACTGACCGCGCGCGCTCCCCACGCCGCTCTAGAACAGGGCAGAAGCCTCGCGCGCATTCAAGCACGTTCATTATTCATTGGGGCGGGCGCGCGCGCGCGCGGGCGGGGGGGTGCAGACGGAGCGAGGAAGGGGCTGTGTGTGCACGGAACGCTCCGCGCGGTCCTCGCAGTCAGAAGAGCTGCCTGCTGCGTCCCGTTTCTCGTACCGGCTCTTCATCCAGACTGTTGGACTGCGTTGCGCAGTGTCCGTCCGAGAAGCGCTCCCGTTATTTGAGGACGCGGAGGAGCAGCATTTGATGCCGCGCGCGCTGGGGAAAGGTAACGGGACAGTCAGCTTGTCGTACATCCCGAGCAATGCACGCCTCCTCACTCAGGTGAAGGGCAAAGGCGCTTAATAGGCTCGATGGAAATCGCTTTTCCTTCTATAGCCTCGTCCAACAAACGTTAAATAGATGCGAGTGCGACTGTGGGTCGGATGTCGGCAATCCGATTCATTTGGCAATTAAGACGACTGCTTTCTGAAAGACGTCAGCGTTTGGAGGTGACTGCAGAGCTTTTCTGCTTCCCTTGCAGCATTTCAATGTGACCTCAATATGAAGTATTGAGCCCGAGATTCAACTTCTTGTTCTTGAACTCTCAGAAGTGAATACCTTCATATGAAATATGAGTTCCCCCAAGAAACGATTTGGACAGTCTGATGACATAAAAAAATATATATTGAAATATATGTTTTTATCATATGGTGGTGGGTCCGGGTTTTTAGATATCTGATTATGTATAGGACAAAGCTGCATTATATCTCGTTTCTTGATGCAGAATGAATGGCCACGTTATGACATTACTGTATCGGCGATAATAGTTGATCTATAGTTCCTAGTACTCGAGGGATTTGGTCAAAGTACCTACAATGCTTCAATGATGATTTACATCAACATGCACTAGATATGATTCATTAGGTCATCAGGAATTACAAATGAATAACAGACCTCTTATAGATGGGATTTGAGGTGAGAGGTGGGGTGGCAATTGGGGTGGCGAGGCTTATTTAGGGGTGGCAGCTGCCACCCATGTGGCCACATCTTTGTATACTCTACTGCTACTTTCATATCCCTGTTCAACTTCTCTGTACGTGAATATGGAATTGTATGTGTACACTAGCCTATGGCCTATTTAATGTATTTAGTGTGCATAAGTGCATAGTGGTGCGTCAGATGGTGCTGATATAAGAATGCTTGGAGGATATTCTTTTTTGATAGCACTTGGCAGACCACATAGTAATTTATTATTAAGGTTGATAATGCCGATGGTATGGGATGATGTCAACACCTCAGTTGCCTTGCGGTTAAAGACTGTGAAGCCTGTGTCCAGTGTGTCTCTGGTGTGTGAATGTGTTTGCTGACTGCTTTATCTTTGGCTTGTCATCTGCAGGGACACAGTGTTAAAAGCGTATTACCATGCACTGCTTATTATACCATTATGAATGGCCAAAAAGGATGCATAATTTTCTAAAGAGACTGTTGATTCTGTGAAAGCATTGCTCGTTAGGCTCTAATTTGCACACCACGTTATATCAGCATATATAAAGCGTGTGTTTAATATGTGTTCACACATGGATTTGCAGCATTACATGCCCCTGTAGGCTCAGTGTGCAGTTAAGAAAAAAATTATCTCGTCTTTAATCGAAAGCTCTTGACTTGCACATTTCCTTCAGCCGGCAGGTTAATTGATACTGCCTGCAAACCTGAAACCATTTGAGGACATGGCGAAAGCAGCAATTATAGGTCAGTGTGTAATGGGCCTGCTACTGCTAACAAACCACAAGAACTGTCAGCGAACAAAGACGAATGTTCTCTTGAAGAGGCAGCTTAAAATCTCAATCAGGAATACTTCAAATGTGCCAGGTCAGTGTTTAGGACTGCAATAATGAAAGCCAACAGTGCAACAACTGCACAACTGCCTAACCTGTAGTCATCAGTGGTGAAATAAAGCATTTAAAAGCATATTCCTCTGGCCAACTGGCTTGATGGTAAGCCCTATACAATCACTGGTATGGAATATTATGAATAGGATGTTTGACCGTCACTTTCACTAGAAGGTGACTTGAGCCTTCTATCAAAAGTGATAAAGAGAGAAAACTGATTTTACGTATGCTGACCTTAACATTATCAGGCCTGGCACAGAAACAAGATATGCTCTCGATGGTTATTTCCTCTAAAAGATGTTTGCTCTGTCCACCACACTCAGTTGATTCCAGGCCATTAATAGACAAAGTGACACTGCCTGGAAAATCCCAGTGTCCTTGATGAAATGAAAAGAAGGCTCTGCTGAAAGCTTTGCAGTCAGGAAGCAAGAATTGAAGAGAAGAAAAACAGGAAGCTGCTGCTCACAGGAATTTTAAAACACTGTCAGCACAGCATTGGGTCCAACTCACCAGCTCTTACCTCCTGCCCTTACTGTCTTCAGAATTATTGGTACCCTTGAAAAGAATAGGCAAACATGATTGCATTAAATAAAAACTACACACAATGATTCAAATTTTCCACCTAAACTGTTGGAGTAAATACTTACTTTTCTTCCAACAAAAATCATTCTCATAGATTGCTCCAGATTTGAACCCTAGTGATAACGCTGTGGTCTTAATTGAAGAGGAAAGTCCATATGCGCATACCTGAGGATATAAAGGAGCTTGTAATGTTCTGCTTGGAGGATTGTTCCAAGATCCACCTACAAGTGTTTTTCAACCTTGTTAGACATTACAGAAAAAGACTCGGTGTTGCTATTCTCCACAAATGAGGCTTCACCATATATTATTTGTAGGGGTGCCGCTAATTTTTTAAGCCAATGCTCTGCAGAAGAAATTGCACTACTTAAGAAAACTTGTGTCTGAAAAAATATTGTGTTAAAATAAAACTCCATATGTTTGCATGTGCTATTCATTTTATGTATTTATTTTTGCTAATTTAATGAAGGGTGCCAATAATTCTGAAGTTAAATGTATGCTTCTTTGCACACCACTACAACATGTCTTTTTCACAAAAGCTATGGGCTACCTTACCACAGCCATTATAGTTCACAGTGATATTTACTACAAATCCCTTGTTGATCTGTTGCATTTATATTATAAAAGCTGTCACCTTATAATCTTTAACAGCTGAACTAGACTTCGTGACATATCTTACTGGGAAGTAGGAAGGATGTTAGCTCCCTGCTTGTTTCCCTCTACTGTAATGGGAGGAGTGATAGGTAGCTGTGAGCTGAGGGGTATCATGTGCGCTTTGGTTAGAAATAGGGACAGTGGAATCTGCAGGCTACATTTGCCTGGGTGGTCTACTTAAGGCTCAGAAACTGAATAACATTGCGGATGCAGAAATATTCCCCCTCGCCGTATCCTAAAAGTTGGCCTGTTACCCTAACCTGTACGAAACATACACACACATACAAATGACTAGGCGCTTGTTTTTCCAGAACATTGTTACGTAATACCTACAATGTTTCTAGTCTTCTTGAATTTTTTTGCACTTTTGAATCAGCTTTCACGATTAAACAACATTAGGAAAAAACACACATTTTGCAATGTCTTTGAAACTGTTGGAGGTTGTCAGTGTTGTGTTTTCTTTTCTTTTTTTTCTCAGCTGGTCTGTTCTCGGAAAAGCATCCTGTCTCTTACTGTTTGCGAAAACACTTTCTAGCTGTGTGTGATTGCTGTCCTCGTCTCCCAGCCAGGCATTCAGCTATTTCCACGTCGCAAATTTATTGTCAGACAGCTATCATTTTGCATTATTTTCCATCTGTATGACTATTCAAAATTTGCTTGGAGTTAAACAACCTCAGAAGAAACAGAGATACTCATCTAAATATTTATTTGCAGACATTAGAGCTTAATATAGCCATATGTTGGTTTCATTATTACACATCACAAGATAACATCATTCAGATTACTATCATTTTCATAGTGAGACCATTTTAATCATTTGGTTCACATTATAAGGAAAAACACTTAGCAGCATTTAAAAAATATCTTATGAGCCACACCTTTTTCTGTAAATGTGGGAATTTCTCAGCAGTTATCTGATAATTTGATGCAGCTTTCCTGTCTGGTGCAATGTAGAATGCTCATTTGTAGAATGCTCAGAACAGAATGTGTCCCTTGAGGATTTTGTCATCTTTAGTTAATACGATAGGCCTTGAAAGAGCTCTAGTGAAGCATGCAGAGGAAGCAGGCAATTGTCCCGCCTGGTAGACTTTGAGTAAACACATGGGGTTAAAGACAGATGACACTGGTACTAAAGGCATGCTTGGTGGTGCAACTACTGTAAAGTCACTTTCCCTTCATTTCTTTGCTCAAGAGCCTGGTGATCTAACCAATTTGTGTTGCTTGAATGCCTTTTGGTTTAAGGCCAAAACCTGTTTTTTACCAGAGGACTGTGATTACTCATGGTATTTTATGAGGTCTACTCTAAAATATTAACTTCCATTCTTGGTAAAATATGACACGAGAGTTTAGCATTTATTAATCATGAATGAATAATAATATGTATTTCCTCATATTATTCTAAAGTATTGTAGACTTATTACACTCTTAAAAAAATGGTTCCTCAATGGTCCTCAAATGGTCCCCAATTGGTTATAGCTTCCTTTAGGGTTTTTAATTGGGATCTTTCTAAAAGGAAAACCCTCTGTTGTAGGAGTCCACATTAAACCTTGAAGAGCTCCCCCAGAGGGACAACCCGAAGAAACCTTTAGGGTGATAGGTGGAACCTTTTTTCTAAGAGTGTCCTTTGGCTGCCACTAAAATGGATTTTCAGGCAAAAATGTTGGTACATGACCACAGGGCTGTCTGTAATTGAATTATGATTTACTAGGCATCTAGCATCATGCATGACCCCAGCTATTATCATAGAGACAATAAAGTGCCAAGCCCTTTTGCTATCAAATTCCAGTAGGACGAAAGAATGGTAAGAATGCCAGAACGTTCTAGGTGTGGCTTGTGGGCTTTAAGCTGGTGCAAGTGTGTTTGGAAATAGCTGCTGAGTTTACTTAGCATGGTCTTGTTTCATTAAACTCTCCAGCACATGTTAGATGGAATTATAAAAATAATAACTAGAGCCACACTAAAAGAACATCTGAAGATCCCAGAAAAAGTCAGTGCATGTATGGCTGGTACTCTAACCCATCAAAATGGACAGAATTGATGTGGAGATAATGAAGGAAGGGAGCGTATACACTCTGACTAAATAAAGAAGGGTAATCATGGGCTGCAAATAGGATTGTAGATGCTGTGATTAGCCTCCTCTGCCATACTCTCTCAGCATTGCACACCAGAACCATTCTTTTTTTCACACACACAGCTCAGCTGTCTTTTCATCCTGTGCTCTGTTCGTTACAGGGATCTGTTGTGTATGACCTTCTGTTGAAAGCCGCCCTGGGGACAAAAGGGCTCCAAATTGGGTTTGGTGAAATGAAGGCGATGATAGCAAAACGCTGGGTCACTGTCAGGAATCACGAATTTAAGAGTAACCAGGCAATGGTGTGAGTCATGCTTTGGGGATTATGCTGTTTACTCCACTGCTCAGACCAGGGAAAACTTGGTGCTGAGCCAAGTCTCATAGGGTTCAACGGTGTCACACATAAGGACACCCTAATTTTATAACAAGCATGTAAATTTGTCACTTCTCTCTTTTCCTGCCTATTTTTTTTTCCATTCAAGATAGTCATTTTATAGTCAGTCCTCAGTTTATTTGATTCATTCTGATTGAACCAGTTTTGGCGTGTTAGCTTGGAGTCCAGTGTTGTGCAGTTTGATGCAGTAGAAGTTATGCTGTCTTCTTTGTAAAATAGCCTATTATTGTTCAGGTCACTCTCATAGTCAGTTGTTAGCATACTTCTTCAAGTGCGTCTTGTTTCAAAAAATCTCAAAAAACATATAAATAATTCTATAGTACTGTGCAACAGTAATAGTTACATGTAAATAAATTCTGTATAGCAAAGATGCTTTCAAAAATAATGAGACGAAAAGTTTCTGTATAGTAAAGATGCTTTCAAAAATAATGAACCGAAAAGTTTCTAAATAAAAAAAATGTACTATAAAAGCAGTAAACAGTAAAAAATAAATAAATAAATAAATAAATAAAACCAAATCCATTTTTGGTGTCACCAGTCGTTGTCTTTAAAACTTCATCAATTCTCCTGGGACACATAGTCGTGCAGTTTTAAAAGGAAATCGGCTGGTAGGTTGTTCTAAGCATTTTGGAGAATTTCCCACAGTTCTTTTGCAGACTTCAGAGTTCTTTTGGCTTTCACTTGTTCTGTCTCTGTAGGTAAAACCCCAGACAGCCTCCATTATGTTTTTATCTGAAAAAAGTATTTTACTTAATATGTCACTTTATTTATTGACACCAAAGATTTCTCTATAACAATAAAAAATTTGTCAAATGAATGTTTGGAAATATTAAATTTGCTCTTAAATTTGCTCTTATTTATATAAAAGAAAATAGGGTGCCTAAGACTTTTTCACAGTACTGTATATATATTATACATTACATTACATTATATATATACACTCACCAAACATTTTATTAGGAACATGTGCACCTTCTCATTCGTGCAATTATCTAATCAGCCAATCATGTGGCAGCAGCGCAATGCATAAAATCATGCAGATACGG
>JAOUQW010000009.1:1528121-1545353 GCA_028565825.1 Olivaichthys viedmensis
GTCCCGATTAAAGTCTCTGGCTGAAATCACTTTTTTACCAGAACAGCAATCTTAAATAGTGTAGTGACTGTATGTTTCTTTCTCTTTTTAAATGTCTTTTTTCTGGCAGACCTAAGGGGCAATATCACAATTTTATTAGACAATATTTCAGATTCATTTTGATTTATTTACCCACAGTAACGTGTTCTTGTTCAAGTAAAATCCGCCATCTTGAGGTTAGGCCAAATCCCAACTGGCTTACATAATGAGAGCAGTATACCCTACCTCGTGCCCAACATGCATTGTGTAGAATGCCATTTGAGATGTAGCCACAGAAAATGCGCGACTCGTTGTATTTTTGTTGTATTTTAACGTCCTCTGATAAAGTTTGCACTCAAAACTCTCTGTATTTCCACAAAATATTTATGTATTGTCACCCTTGGCTGTGTTTGGGTGTGCACGCAGCCATTAAGTGAAAGTTTGCTTCTCTGTATTTTTATCAAAGATTAGTATTGGCACGCTTGTGTTTGGATGCACGCGCTGCCATGCGCATTTTAAATGAGATATGCGTGGTTTTATTTCAAAATCAATTTTTTACTTCTCATGCCTATCACTAGTCACCACCCAATAACCTCCAGAGACACTCCTTCTACTTTCTCCGGTAGCGTTATGTGATGGTAAACAGACACACGCACTTGGCCAGGATACGGATAGTCCTTGGTTCGGACTTGTTGGCAAGCCGTGCCGCTCTGTTCTGTGGAAAAGCGGTATAAGGTGTCTGATGTTCTACTCAGCTATCAAGAAAATACCTTGATAAATTATTACAGTTGTGAATCATGTGAATGTGGGATATATTTGATCTACTTTAAGTGCAGCCATTGTATCTGTTATCCATATGCCTTATTGAAAACATGAGGCTTATGAATGACACCAAACCCAACTGGAAATTGTTGCCTGGCACAAATCAGACCAGGCTCTAACGATGGTCTAGCAAATTTCCAGCAAAATTGCATTATTCTTCCCCGCATCTATGATCAAAGAGAACAACATCATCAGCCTTTGTGGTCATACGTCATGGCAAACTATCCAGAGAAAAACCATGGCAGTAAGTATACTTAATGAGGAGAGGTAGAAGAGCTACTACATCATGGCCAATTCGTCTAATCCCTATTAACGGTGATCAGAGGCAACGTTTCAGCTCCGTGTCACAGTGGGAACTGGCAACCATGGAGCTAGGCCAATTTAAGTACAGTTGTTCACTATGAGCTGAGAATAATAGAGAGCAACTTTACAGTAGGTCTGTGTATGATATTTTTTAGTCATCCAGGATATTTTGAATATCTACCAGTAGTAAGTCAAGATGACTGCATTTATGTTATAATCTTGAAGACATTGTGCCACTCATTCATCCATTCTAATGATACAGTGGCTTCCTGGATAAGTGGTAAATTTTCTTTAAAATCTTTAACATTATAACACAGGTTCAGTCATCTACTACTGTAGAGTAAAGTTATAAAGCCAGAGAGAAAAACTTTACAGACTTTCCATATGGAGATAATCAGTATTAGTTTAACACGCTTTTTCTGAAATGTCTAATATGTCTGCATTTGCGTTCTGCAGTCTCACGCACAGCTTGCATTGTCTTATATAAACATTGTTGTGTTTGTAACAGCTATGAGGAGGCCATATGGCCCCAGCCATTACCCATTGCTAGATTCCACTCACAGTACAGCCATAAATCCTGACTCAGCAGTAAGTACAGGCATTCCACCACTCATCTCAGTGAGGTCTTCATCATCTCTGTAGCTAGATGAGCATTGTACAGTACAGGAGCTGGACTGAGAGAGGCAGGTAGATTTAAATGGACTGGTGAAGCTGTTATGGTCAGTATGGTGTTACTCACTGTGCTCCAACAATGAAGACCATTGCAAGAAAAGAGTTGTTGTTTTTTTCATCAGAATTGAATTAGGTTCTCTGAGTCCAGTTTGAGCTTCTCCTCACAGCTCATCAAAGCTCATTCAGATCTCTGTGTAGCACATGAGAGCAGTCAGGCGTTGCAGCTATGGGCTGAATCAGATATTTAGAATTCCATCTTGCTTTTCCTGTCTCCCAGGCATCAAGCCTTTTGTATGGCCGCCTGTTTATAAAGGGTGAAAAGGAAAAAGTTGGCAGTGCCAATCTGATCTCATTGCATATCACATTCAAATATCCAAGAAGTTGCTCCAAAAATATTGCTAGCATGACATTGAGTACTGTGCAAAAATCTTAGTCCACCCAAAAAATATATTTATATGGCCAGCAAATGTTTATTTCTTTGTAAAATCACTATGTAGCATTAGAATAGTTCCAAATAGACAAAAATACAATAAAAATAAAAAATAAATATTTACATTTTTTCCTAAATATTGGTAGAGGAGCACAGGCTTGGTTTTCAAACCTCTCCTTAAGGCATCCCAGCTATTCCACATATTTGCTTAATTTCCAAAACTAGGACACCCCAGTCAACTTATAAACATGCTACTTCACTAACCCAGGTGTGCTTGTGGTGAAATTTGACAAATATTTTGGTGTGTTACAAATACAAGTACCTTAAAAAATGGATAAAACTTTGACAAACATATAATCATAGTTTTGTTTCAACAAGAATATTGTTGGACCACCAAACTGGGTTTTTAAGATTTGATGTTCAAGAAACATTTAAAGAAATTGGGCAAGTTGAAGACAGAAAATGCAAGTGTAAGAGCCAAATATACTCTATGCATATGATGAATATTACTCAAAAGTCATTTCCTTATGGGATAGAAAGAAATACCGTCAAATATTTTGCTTAGCATATAGTAGAAGAAAGTCTTATTGATTGAAGTCCTACTTTGCGATATCTAGTTTACAAAGGCACCAGTATGGCAGAAGAAGAGCTGCCTGTCTGCAGGTTTCTATGAAACATGGTGGCGCTATCATGGTCTAGAGGTGTATTTCAGCCAACAATGGACTTATAAATAACAATATAAAATGATCTTGGTTCATCATTCTGTACCTTTGGAAAAATTGATTTGTAGAAAAGATGTACTTTCAAGTCTTTGGTGGCCTTAAGACTCTTGTCTAGGACTGGATGTTATTCTCTGCACTTTTTTTTTTGGTAGGTAAAACTGTTTCTCTTTTCGAGGCTTAAATCTTATGAGAATATTCAGCTCAGTATACAGTTCAAGGTCAGTGCATCTTAATGTGAATTGCTTGCAGCTCCTTTGGGGCTACTGTGATGCTAGCTACCCATTTTTAATGTGTTTTACTGGTTGTTCTTTTTTTTCTTGGTTTGTAATCAGTGTTTCTCATAGATGAGACATATGTGGGACAGGCTTTGTCATCTAATCCTATCCAGGTTTTTGTGGCATTGCTGAAAAGAACACAATTCAATTCTGAGGTGTGCTGATTCAGATATTCCCAAAGTAATATCATTAGATATCATTAATGATAAAATCAGCCATTATCAATGTCCTCTGTAGCACATGCCGGAATAAAATGGGATATGCACATTAAATGGACACAGCAAAGGCAAAAATTAATGATCCAATCTGAGAGGATAGACATATAAAAGCATTGTAGAATCTGCTTTTTAAAAGGGAGTATAACAAAGCTGGCATTTGCAGCTGTGCTTCTGAAACCCAAGGGGCCTTTGAGTATCTGTCTTTAGCTCATCTGCTAAGCAGGATGAAAAAAAAAAGAGTTTGACATGCTGTTTATCCTCCGCTTTCCTTTTGGGAATTCTGTGTTAAGGTTTGCTTAGTGGCTTATTAGGTTAAGAAAGCAAACACAATTTATTAATCTATGCACAAAGACATTTTTTTTATTATTATTTTTTAGATTTATTTGTGCCAGTGACAATGTGTGTCTGGATTTCAAACTAACGTACTAAGGATTTTTCGTGTTGATTCAGACAGTAGGAACAGATGGATATTATGTAAGTGTAGCAGAAATTTTATTACCCCTGTGGATTCATAACAATTAATAACAGAACCACAGTCTACTACGTTTCCATCCTTAATCTTCACTCACTACTTACTTATTCTCTAAATGGCCGGTTGGCCATTTCTAGTAAGAATGATTCCAAAATTGTGTATTTATATGAAAAAGCTTATTATACTCTGGTTTTAGCTTATTAGTTGGAGTTTAACCACTACAATAGACGTTTTCCTGCAGTGAGGGACCCATCTAAAACAGCAAAAAAAATTGTTAAATGTAAGTTAATTCCTTATTAATTAGCTAAACGACATGCTAGCAAGTTAGAGATTGCTGTTCATAGGGCTACATGACACCTACATAAGCCCTCTATGACAACTGACATAAACCTACATAAACATTTATAACGGTTTATTTAAATAGGTGTCAGCTGTCATTTTTAAAAACGGCCTTTGTCAATTTTGATGTCAAGTTGACATTACACCTGATTCAAGTGACAGCCTTTTGTTGATTGACTTTTGAAGGTTGTGTTATGACACTTGCTTGGCTGACTTACCTTAAAACGTCATGACAACTGACTTTATAGCTCAGTGTACTTCTGGTATGAGTCCCCTAATGGTGATCATGCGTCATACTTATGGCAATTTCATGACACTGTAATGACAGTGTTATGTATATTTTCTCTGACCCTTATTTAATGAGAGTTTCATTTTACTATTTATAAGATTTTAATGAAAACTTGTGATGATGCCATTACACGGTAATGACAGATTTATGTATATTTTCTCAGACCGTAAATTAAAGTGAGTTTGGTTTTGTTTGAAATCATCATGTTACTTTGACATACCAGAAGTACACTGAGCTACAAATTCCATTGTCATGACGTTTTTAACATAAGTCAGCCTGGAAAGTGTTACAAACAACCTTATGTCAACAAAAATCTGTCACTGGACTCAGATGTTATGTCAACTTGACATCAAAATTGCTAAAATCAGTCTTTATGACAGTTGACACCTGTTGGAATAAGTGTTCATGAATGTTTATGTAGGTTTATGTCAGTTGTCAAAAAGGGAGTTATGTAAGTTTCATGTAGCACTATGAACACCCCCTAAAGTAAAGTGTTACTGAGATTACTGTAACTAATGATGGAATGCGACAGAATACACACTGTGTTGCATGTGACATGGCTGTGACTTTCATGGCCCTTGTTTTGGTTTTGTTGAGCGTTCAGCCTTGGATACGGACCGAGGTTCTTCCTCTCTGACCTCACCTCTCACGCTGTGCTTCGAGCACAAACAAATTAGCGTGTTCCTTCTCTCTATCCTGCTATTAATGTGCTTTAAAGAGATACTGCCATTTTCTACTCAGCCTTCCTACATCTGAAAAAGAGCGCTCTTGCTTTAGCATTGCCCGAGCTAAGGTATGCCACAGCAGGGTATTTCTATCTGTGAGCACAGAAAATGCAAGATATTTCCTCACAACGTAAACAATCATCCAGCCTTCCTTAATGTCTTTCAATGACTAGTTTTGTGGAAATCAATGCTGTATAATACCTAGCTAGCTTTGATGGCCTTTATTAATGGTTATGCCATGCTATGCTCTAGCTCTAAGATAATGAAATGTGTTTAGTTGAGTTTATAGAATGCGCTCATAGTAGTGAAAGTGTGTCAGCTCTCTGAATTTGGGTTGTGTGTAGCAAGGACACACATTCAGATCTATTACAACCAAACGGATGCAGTTAGGTTGCCAGCAGCACACACACAGGATGAGCCAATCTGGCTGACCCCCTCACAGAGCTACTGAGGTGTGTGTGATGAGACAGAGCCTTTAATGACCTTGCGTGCTGTGAAAGCTGTGTCCTGGCAATCCATAATGCACCTTGGGAATGAACAGGAATTCCATTCCATGTAAGGAATATTTTGTTATCAGACTAACTCAGTTAAATGCGTCCAATTTAAGTTTGTGTGGTGAGCAGGGCTTGAAATTAACACCCGCCCACCTGCCAAATGCGAGTAAAACTTTCCACTGGCTGGTATCCTTGTAGAACGTCTCTTTCCACATGTGCATTTTCTTCACCCAGCTTGAGGCTTCCATCCCGGTTTATCTCATAGTTAGGTATGTAAACCTTTCTATGTAGTCTTTCTCACCTTGCAGAAGGTTAGCAAGGCCAAATGTGGAGACATATAGCTTGTGTGAAAAGACAAGTAGTGACAGAACAGAGAGCATGTGATAGAAAAGAGTGCAAAGAGTTAAAGAATGAGGAAAGTGTGGAAAAAAGAGGGGGACCGGTCACAAGTGGCTTGTGTATGACCGTTTTGTCAAGACCATTGGTGATATGGAAATCATAAGGTACAAAAACATCATTTGTAGCTGATGCTCATTCTCTGGTTTAAGAATTTGGCACATTTGTAATTATGAACATCCATTTTAGCAGGATTCAGAATTGCACACATACAGACTTATTTAAGATGTATACAGTTGTATTTATGGTGGCCATGTTTTGGCTGGTGAAAATGCTGACTAGGTACTAAATTTGGAAAACAACTAGCCAAAGAAGCTGGTGAGCTATAAAGTTAATTTCAAGCCCTGGCAGTGAGCATGGATTCATGTAATGTTAAGTTCTGGAGAGCTGACTAACAAGGAAGCAGGCATTCTTCTGTTCAAACAACTAAAATGCCAGTAGTGACTCAAGAGCATATAAATTGCTGCTGCCTAATTAAGGCAGTCATCAGCGACACTCTAACTTTCTTTAGATGTCTTGTTTTAGGGACATAACCTATTTACCAATGCTCACTGGAGCAAGGGCATCATTTAGGCTTTGTATGTAGCCCAGTGCTATTGCAGGTCGGCTTTTTTTGGACATTACTTTGCTCAATCATTTTCCTCACTCAAGACATGTCCAGCGACAGTTTAACACACCTTTGCCATTAAAGGAAGTACCATCTCAGCTCACCTTTGATCTCAACCCAAATGTAGCAAGTGACATCCCTCTCTGATCCTTTGCCTTAGGAGAACAAAGCAGGAGAGCCATATAATTACTTTTAATGCTAAGCTCATTTTTGGCTCCAAAGCCCTCACGGATGACTTTGCACGAATGTTCCTTGCTGACGTCTGCAGTATGGCAGAATGTACTCCCAGTGCGGTCGCTTTTGTGTTTCTGTCCTGTGAGGAGGACAGATAGCTGATGAGCTTTAATTAAGGGAGGAACATGCATGTAATGAAAATACTGGAGAAGTAATTGGTGTTTAGTCCAAGAGTCTCAAGGAATAAAAGAACATGCTGAAGTATACAGCACCTTGGCAAGTGCTTTGTCTCACAATGGATAAAAGCCTTAGGGTAAGAAATGTTATTTTGCTTTGATTATTAATAACGCCAAGCTAAATGTCTATAGTTTTAATTTTGCGACTGCTTTCTTGAAGCTGCTTCCTTGCATCGACAAGCCTGTCGTGTAAATCTGTTAACTGTGCAATAATGAGAGAATTAAAGTCTTCGCTAGTCACCAAAGTAATTATGTGTCCTTAATGAGACAATCTAATCAAAGAGTTTGAAATATCAACATGCTGTTTTTAAAATTAATACCCAATAGCAGTGTGTAAATGCTGCAGAATAAGAGAAGAGAACTCTATGCTTGTTTCCAGTCAGCTACTTTCTCACATGTAGACAGATGTGATTACCCTTCTTCTTAAAACTTGTAAACCTGTCTGAACTTTGGGAGAGCTGTCATGCGATTCTGACCTCCAGCTTCATACAAATCCCACAATGTTTCTTTAAGGATATGAGATAATACAGATGAGCATGGTTCTTAGGTCCTGCAAGCCATTTATTTATTAATTTAAGATGAATTTAATATGGCTATTTAATGTGGTTTAAAGTGTGGGCCAGCACTGAGCCATCACACATTTCCTATCTGGGGAGGTTGCTGTCTCTTCAAACAATACATTGCAAGTAAACCAGGCAAATATGGCATAAAATCTTGGCAACATGCAATGTTGGGACCAACTACACCTGGAAAAGGAGGCCAGAAAAGAACCAGGGCATGCAGGCAACCAGGACATGCATGTGATGACAGCTGGTCTTAAGAGACACAACACCACATGCCACAGCTTTTTTTTAAATAAATTCTCTAAACAACTATGTGTCATGCAAAAATGTAAGTCATAAATATGTTAAGGGTTGTAAATAATTAGAACTGTGGTAAGAAGGCCACATTGTGACTCAATATGGAAATCAGTATTATTAACCACAATTATTCAACCAATTTATTGCAATATATCATTTTAAATCAACAAAAAGCATCATTTACTTTCACTTTGTACATTATAAATCTATATTCCTTCATATGTAAGAATGTTTAATCAAACAAAGGTGTTTCTTGGTAAAACAAACAAACAAACAAACAAACAGGTAATTAAGTACACAACTGCATAAACAGTTAAAACATACAAGTAGGGAGCTTGTGATTTAATGCACCAGAGTTAACACTGATATCTAACATTAGCCAATTAACTAACTGTAGATAAGCTCACCAATATATCAACAATTATTATAATTTTTTTATTGAGGGAGCTGGAATTCGTGATCATGTTTAAAATATGAATATTTGTGCACCCTATCTGGACTTATTAAACACAACGCAGAATGATATTTCTGAAACTTTCACGTAGCACTAGTATATTTTAACTTAACATTTCAATCATATTTGACCATAAAGCCTAAAATACAGTCTGTAGCTCTCAGGGAACTTATCTGTAATACAGGCTTTTCTGAAAAGCAGAGTTCACTGCAACCAAATTTAGAGCAGTCGAGATGTGCTCTATTTCGTATCTCCCTTCAAAGAAGGATACATATGAGGACGAGGCTGGGAAGACCAGTGCGCTTTCATAAATCATCACAAGCAGGAAACCTAATCAATGAACATTCATCTGCCTTCTGCTAATCCTCCATCAGCTCTAATGTTATCATATTTTTGCAATATTTACATCCTGCTACTGTAAGCACTTTAGTTACAGAATAGTAATTAAAGAGGACTCGACTTACAAATGAAAAAGGATGTGGAAGTGTCTAAACCTTTTTAACCTGGGGCAGGCATGGCTGTGACTATCATGCAAAATTCATAGGCATTCTACTAAGCAAGAGCAATTTCGTTTGAATTAAATTGTAAGAAAAGATGCAAATGTTAATCCCAACCCTCATCTTAGCCTTAACTGGTCGTAACGTTTCATATGAGTGGGCTTGTGTGAATTGTTACAAATTTTGTGTAATTGTGTAATTATGATAAGAAACCATGTTCATGGCTCTACTGTGTATTTGCAATACTGCATGGCATGTAGATATCACTGTGGTACTGACGTCACTGACGTCTCTCAGCATAGCAGTCATCATCCAATTAAGCTACTGTAGTTCCACTTCCATTGTCCAGGCTGAAGCCTCTTTCTATGGTCTCCTAAACCACTTAATCATTTGCTGCAGATAAGTGATAAATGCAGGTCTGTTTTTAGCACTCTAGTATCAGAAACGTCCGATTATTCACATGTTGCATCTATTTTTTGTGACGTAGCATAACTACTGATCAGCTGATCCAAAGTGAATACATAATAGCTAAAGGAATTAGAATAACTTATTCAAATTCCAGGCATTTCCAGGAATGTACAGCAGCTTAGTCATGCTGGGATTCAGCTTTTACATGATGAGCTGTCATCTACAATTCGATGTCTGCCTGAGATACGAGTAGCCAAAGGAAAAGGAAAAGAAGACTTGGGTGTTATCAGCTATTGTAGGAGAAGCCATGTGAAGATATTACATCGCCAAGAGAACATTGTTCTTTTTGGTATGCATATTTCTTAGTAATTTTGGAATTGTCAAAATTATTTAAAACCTATGTCATTGATAGAACTCACAACATACGAATCTAAAAAAAAAAAAAAAGGTTTTATATTATTTACAATGTTGATTCCAAATTTTTGAGCGGTAGCATAATTGGAAAAAGACATGCAAAAGATCACTTTTGTTTGCTTGCCTGTGTCTGGGGCGGTTTGCCTTGTGTGTGCTGCCAGGCGATCGCAGGCTGCTGACAGTATCCAGATGAGCCTCTGCCCCCACCTTCTCCAGATTAGAGGTTATATTTGCAGCAGTGCTGGAAGCAGGGTGTGGGGTCTCCGCCTGCCTGTCCTCCCTGTTTGTTCTGTTACACACTTATCTGCCTCTAAATACACAAAGCTTTATGGGGCAGCGATAAGTTGTCCATGAATTCTCACTTTTTATACAGTGTTATATCATTTGTTCATCTAGTGATGGAGTGGAATATTTTGTGAAGCAAGATTCATCCTAGCCATTATTAGACTGCACTTCCCACAAGTGCGCTAGCACAGAAGTCCTAGTGATGGGTGTATTTGAACAAATGCTCATTATAAAAACATCTATAAAAACATGATACACTTCAGCTCTTGTCATTTATGCAGGTATCTACTTAGAACCCTTTTAATATGATAACACAGTTGTATGGTTCAACAACTTGTTCAACAAAGGGACTTTTTAATAACCTATTTTACACTATATGCTTGTCCTGGACGGTATACAGTATTTACATCTATTGATTTTCATGGAGTTTCATTTAGTATGTGTAAAGGACCTCTGGACTTTACATTACAGGAAGTGGAACTAGGCCTCCCAGACATTCTTGTTTCATATTAAATGAGTTCTTTTTCTCAGAATTCATGCCAATACACTGAGGGGGCTGTATGCTAGCGGATGTCTGTGCATACCCTTTAGGCATTTAATTACTTTAGCAGTTGGTCTTGTGAGACAACATTGTGTATATATAAGGCTCCTTTCCGCCAAGATAATGGGTGGGACCTAATTTCTATAACCACGTCCAGTCAATTGTTCTGAATGGCATGTGTGTAACAGCCCTCAGTGCCCTGTGTATTGATTTGTTCGCACTGACCTACATTTTAGCAAAGCCTCCCAGTCACATCATGACCTACAAACCATTGATAGGCATCCTCAGCGTGAGGTTGTCCCCAAGTTGTCCTTAGTTTTTCTTATTGTCCTTAGGCCATCATGGGCCAGGCAGCTCTGCTTTTGGACCTTTAAGACTTAGTATCATTTTCCAAAGGGTGTAATTTCAAGATAATTGCATGGTAAGCCCATCCGTGGGCAGGCTTACTCTGCAGCTTACATTGTTTCTGTTAACTTGTTTTTGCAGAACAGTATTGTAGGTCTGCTGTGATCTGTAACACCATCCATTAGACATCAAAAGGAGTTTTACGACTGGACAAAGGGTCTCTAATAAGTGACTGCATGCATATAGCTGTGATATTTGGTACATCACAAGCTGGTGTAATTACAGAGTGTATACTTGGGACCAGTGTAACACTGTAGGTGTTAATTTAACAATAGTGACTTTGCTGTGTGGGCTGCAAATGGAGGCGGCTTGGTGCCTTGGCAGACAACATTGTTAGACACTCGGCTGTTTTATTTCAAGTTCTAAAGCCTTGGTGGTGTTTCAATGGAAAAAAAAACTATACAACATCACTTTCAGGATTTCATGCAACTTTGTGGTACAGCTGACTATGTTTTGGAAATACAGGAAGCATGGCCTTTGTTTAGAGCTAATGGAATTTACAGAAGGTAAATAAGACAAATGCTTAATTATTAAAGCTTCCTGAAATTCTTCTTTCTGGTAAATCACAAATAAGAAACTAAATGTTGGCCATGCCAAATAAACCCAGATATTATTTGGTGAAATGTAGTTTCCAAGAGAAACATTTCCCTCGAGTTCAGCTGCTCCAGTTTCTTAGTTTGGGGCTGAACACTAAACCACATATAGCACATATTGCATTTTTTTCCATTATCAATTTTCATAGATTTATGGTTATTTTATTAATGATTGTAGACTACGTATTACATTTATGTGTTTTATCATGAATACATTTTTTAATCTTTCTTATGTAAAGCACTTTGAGATTTTGGACTTAAAATGAAAAATATATATGTATAAATACAGATTATTCTTTTTATTATTGCCCATTAAATATTCTTAATAATCTTCTTAATGATTCTTAGTAATCTAGATCTATGCATGGTAGAAGATGCAGGCAGAAGAAATTCAATGCCATGCAATCAGTCCTCTTACCAAATTGTCATTCTTTCATTGGATTACAGAGACACCTAAAAAAAAATTCAATAGTACCACATCATATAATGGGCTATATCCAAGATCAGATGACTTAATAAGCTTAATGTTGATATTTTCGTTCGGTTAGAAAATCTCTGGAATTATAAACTATACGTAAAGCATAGCAGTGAGGTTATTCTGGAGGTCCTTTAAAAAACTAAAAGAAAAAAAGGTTCTTCAGTTTGCCCCTCTGTGGAAACCCTCAAAGTTTCTATGTAGAACATAGGGTTTCCCTTTTACAAAATGTTCCAAGTAGAACCCCTTTAGAAGGCTAGAACCATTACCCCTCCAAAGAACCTCTGAAAACCCTTTTTTTTTTCTTAGAGTGTAAAGTGTTAGAAGTCTCAAAAAACACTATTCCCTTTATCAAAGGCTCAACTCTATTTAAGTGACAGTAAAGACACTCCTAAGCAACAAAGCTATAGCTCTTTTCATTGAAATGACAGAAATAGTATTATAAGATTATATTCAACTCTTTATATAGCCCTAAACTGAGAATATGATCATATTTTTAGCACAGAGTAACTTGCACTAAATAACCTTGAGTCACTTAGCAACATTCAGTTCTCAATAAGATTTTGTTGCGACCTTGGTTGCGCTTATCAGAATGCAATTGTCTCCCATGGTTCATTTTTTTAAAAGTCAATTCATTCATTATGTCACAAGGACATTAAAAGTCTTTGATGGCATCTTTCCCTGGGATGAGGACTCATTGTGTTGTGTTATTTTTGCTTCATGTTTTCGAAGACAATAATGAGATGCACTCTATCATTAGGCCTTTTCAAAATCTTTCATTGTCCAAGAATAAGAGTAGATGATTAGAGTAGATCATAAAAACAAATCATTTTACATAATACACAACACAATGGTTAGTGAAATACAGTGGTAAGCCATGAATCTTGTGCCTAGTACATTTTATGCCGCTTAGAAAAGAATTTTAATTTGTTTTAATGGACACACATCACATAGCTAGCTAGTTTGTTGACCTGTTTTCTAAATCTCATGGTGCTCTTTATCTATATGTGATTGGCTGCATGTGCTCTCTTAGAAAAAACCCTTCAGGGGTTCTTTGGATATTTAAGAGTTCTTAACTTCCTAAAAGGGTTCTAGAGCCACTCTGTTGTAGGGTTCTATATAGAACTTTTAAGGGGTTCCACCAGAGGGACAACCGAAGAACCCTTAAGAATTCTAGATTTAATCTTATTTTCTAAGAGTGGGTACTGTGTGATTGCATAAATTAGGCCATCTAATGAGAAAGCTGCAACGTACCTTGATCTTTCAAAAGACCTGAAGCAACTTTTGCCTTCAAAATGATCCCAGCCATTGGTAATCAAATCGCAATTGGTTGATTCCACTGTCACTTCCTAATTATGTTAATGTTTAATCGGCCGTGTACAGCCTTCTGTCTAGCTCCTTAAGTCTTAGCCAATGAGTAGAAAATTAGACTATTGCTACTAGCATATATTAAATAGAACAAACATGTCATTTTAGTTCCCACAAATTCTAAGGCCTTCTCTCAAGGCCTAGAATGACCTACGGATTCTTGTCCAGTAAAATGTCCTAAAAAGGAGGATGCTGTAATGGCTGCTGTGAGGGTGTGTGTTTGTCTGCAGTATAAGTGTTGGTTTAAATAACAGGGTGCCAGTCTTGGGTTACTAGTTATTCTGTCACAGTCAGATGACACATCTAGAAAGAGATACTCATGCTTAGGCTGGGCTCTCTGAGACTGACTCATAAGTGTGCAGACTGGATGTCACATTCTTTCTCCACCCAGAGGTCTGATCTCCACCCAGTAATGCTGTATCCTGCCTTTCACAGGGGTGTTACCGCTACCTCTGCTCTGTCTGGGGGTCTAAAGTGTGTATGGTTTTTTTTTCGTGCGGCACGAGGCTGAGTGTAGGCGGGATAGGGGGACAGGGGGCTGGCTCTGACACAGGGGGTCTTTTGTGCATGAGCGTCCAGGGAGCACATTCCCCCTCTCTTTAAACCAAACCCCCTCTGCCTATGACATCATAGCCCACAGCCGGACAAGGCAAGAAATCAGAGAGGCAGAGAGAAGAGAGGCATTGTAGGAGAGAGGGGGGAAATCAGGAGGAAACAGCACATGCAGGGTAAGCTAGGCGTACCGCTGCTTCACATACACACTCAGAAGGAGGAGGAGGAAGAGAGGGAAATGGAAGGAGTAGCCAGGAAAAGGCTTGTGTTTTGCTAGGCAGGGCTTTAGTGGCTTTTCTCAAAGACCTGTAGCACTTTATTTGAAGAGCTTTATTTGAGTCATGACTACTCTGCAATGTATGGATTTTAAAAGGGAAATTCGGCCCCTAATCTAAGAGTTTATCATTTGCCTGGATGGGAAGACACTTTCTGTTTTGATTCTCCATCCACTGATTGGAAACCTTGCCAACTGCCAAGACTAGATGAGGAGTTGGAGGGGATTCATTAGTAAGAGGTAAATGTGCATTAATCTCCATCTTTGGAATGCTGTTTAGCTCACTATCTTCAACCCATCATGCTATAAGGAGAATCAGAGCCTGATGAGTGTTATGAGTCTGAAATCATTCTGTTCATTCCGATGTGGTCATGTCATGTCTCACTCCTCTTTTGGTCATTCAGACCAAGCTGCTGCTTTCAATTCTCTTCTTGAGATGAGGTTCCTGTAAGGGGGACGAAAAGGAATCTTATTTCAGGATTCTCCTGTCAGCAGCACTAAGTGATGCTCCTGTTCTTGCTGTTTGTGCTTTGTGTCAGCCACTCAAACCCTCAGAGCGCTGGCCAAAGGCGTCTAGAATTACCACTGAGCTTTCAGCAAATTTTGTTTGAGCAAAGTATTCCAGCCCAGTGCGTCTTTAAAGAGTCAGCCTGAGCTGATCTGCATAGGGGGGCTCGGCTGTGTAAGTCGTGTGTATCGGCCTAACCATTTCCATATGCTTCAATGGCAACATGTGGAGAATGTCACAAAAAAAAGCCCTCAAACGTAAACAGCAATATCCACCTAAAAGCTTATGTTTCCAACATTTTTGTTTACTTTGCCCACACATACACATATAAATGCACACTTTAATTAGACAAGCCAGGGCTGCGTATCCTTCATTGCTTGTATTAGGCAGCGGGAGCCTCAAGGACAGCTAAGCTATGCAGGGAATGTCAGAGGCGGCATACACATCCCCCCACCGAGAGTAAGACTTATTACAGCCCAAGCCGCCAAGGAGCATGACCAGTACTGAGACATAGAGAAAGTGAGAGAGAGAAAGTGTGCTGGGGTCACAAAGCTTGATTAGGTGATCTCTGAGTAAGGGTGTTGCTGGGAAATGGCTGGAGTAGTCCAGTGGTCCAGCCACTGGTCCCTGGTCCAAACCACTGGGTTTTCATGACTTGGAGAGGTTCACATGGCAGGAAATATCATTATTCACTCAGAGGATTATTTAACGGCAGGGGGGGTGTATAGAGGAGAGATAGCGTATTGTGGTAGTAAACACACCCTGAGGCGAAGGCTAGTTTAGTGTCGCAGAGAATAAGGACTTTCATTGAAACAGTCTGGTGACATAAAAATACATTAAAAACATGCCACATGACCCACATCAGTGCTTATAAACAGTGCCTTCAAGATAACGAGACAGGCATTTCATTACCATTAGTGTTTCTGTTAAACAGAACCAGAGGTTGCTTGGTGCAAATGTGTTTTAGGGATCCAAAGGCACTGAAAATGTTTTATGGAGAGATTTGCAGCACCTAAACACTACAAAACATTGCCTGTTCATGTTTTTACTTTAGTTTTGCAGATGTTTGTTTACAACACAGACCTGGGTATAAGTGTTGAAACTGGAATGCCCTGGTTTCCTTGAAGTTACAGAATGTAGGTCATGTGAATACTGAACAAGCTGCTAATGGAATTCACCTAGGGAGCATTTCAGAAAGTTTGGCTGAACATGGTAAACTTGATATCCAAAAATAATATGATGCGTGTCTGCTGTAAAAGATCTGATGGATGTGCCTATTATCCAAAGAATCTTAAGAGACAAAAACTTGTTTTATGTAATTATATAGGCCTAATTCCAGTGCTAAGTGAACTTGAGTTCCCTTTTTGTGTCCATTGAATAGAGCACTTAAAGGACATATGGGCTTGCTTTCAGTTGACACTACCTTGTCTACATGTATTCCTTTTTTTCCAGTGTTATTCTATAAAGCAGGTGTTACTCACTGCGTGTTAACTGTATGAGGCGTGTTTAACAGCACGTTATTTACAAGTCAAAGGCTTTTCACCAACACTAACCGTTAATCAACTGGAAACAATTGAAACTGCTCAGGCATGCACACCTACAACTAAAACATAATTGCTGAGCAATTGAATTTCTTTCGACTGATGTCAGTGTGCACTCATGTTTGGAAAGTCCGTAATGTTCTACATTATAAATGCCTTTGTTTGATTTAGTGTTTTTCACAAAAGTAGTGGAATTACCTCAATTCTGTGTTAGCATGTTGCATGGTAGAATCTTGACAAAGGTCAAGATGCTTTCACACATTGAAAGCATAGATTCTTAGGTCAAAGTATTATAATTTTTTATTGATTATATATCGCACTGGCTAGTTGCTCTAGGACTAAATAATATGAAATTTATTTATTTATTTATTTTCGTAAACACCCTGTTGTGCAGTTCTATAAGGAAATCGGCTGGTGGGTTGTTCCAAGAATCTTGGAGAACTTGCCACAGTTCTTCTGCAAACTTTGGCTATTGCTTGCTTCTGTTTCTGCAGGTAAAATCTCAGACAGCCTTGATAATGTTTTTATCTTATTACTTAATATGTTACTTTCTTTAACGACTTACAAAAAATTCTCTGTAGCATTAAATTTTTTGGAAAATTAATGTTTGAGAATCTAAATGCTCTTTTCTAATGACACACTAATGCAGAAGGAATAAAATTAATATCTAACACAAAATTTATATAAAAAATGTAGTGTGTCTATGACTTTTGCACAGTACTGTGTGTATATATATAGAGTATATATATATATATATATACACTGACCAAGCACTTTATTAGGAATACTATACTAATACTGGGTAGGGCCTCCCTTTGTAGCCCATCCACCTCAAGGTTCGACGCGTTGTGCATTCTGAGATGCT
>JAOUQW010000009.1:1572464-1596467 GCA_028565825.1 Olivaichthys viedmensis
TTATGTAAGGAGACAAACAGAAGAGAGATTGATACCACAGTGGATCAAAACAACAGTGAAACATGGTGCTGGATTTTTAATGTGGTCTAAGACTTTTGGACCCCACTGTATGTACATGTCTATCACTGAAATGTTCTGTTTTTGTTTTTTTCTGAAGCATTGTAGGATGTCGTACTGCAAGGCAAGAAAACTACGAAAGAATGTAAGGGAACTGAAACATCATGCAGGATACCTTACAAATCATATGTTGTTTTTTTACAATAAATTTGTAACTGGCAGTTTAGTTGTGTTATTATTTCACTCATTATGTGGTACTTTGTGGTAGATTGTTGATGTTTCTTATATGTTAAACTTTTTTTGTCTCAGTTGTGTATTGTACATAGTGTAAAATGTAAATGTATTTGCGTGATGTGAGACAGCTTTGTATGAGAATTTACAAAAAGGCATCAAGATCATGGCTTTGAGTATCGTGGTGTGTAAATTTTGTATTTTCATTTTATTGGCCATTTATCGATATGACCATGCACTATTATTTGTATTTTTGTTAGGAGATAAATACCTGTATGCATATCTGTATTTAAAAGAATTTTAAATGATTTTTTGTATAAAGATTTTTCTCAAAGTGCCTTCACTTTTTATGTACATGGTTTACATTGTATCATTGATACCGAAGTAATAGACTGAATATACAGCATATACAACAAGTATGTAACAAGTTCAGAAAAAAAAACTGACTGCATAAACTATCAAAAAAGCATCAACACATCCTTTTTTTTTTAATTGGTTCAATATTTAAAATCTGTTTGTTAAAGACTGTAGCTTGAAAACATCAATGTATTTTTTGCTTGCAATTTAAACATCAACATTTACATTATTGTTACAGTAAACAATTCACACAGGAAAATTACGGGAGAACTAGGGGCTAAAAACCTTTTTGGTCTATAAATTACAGTAATAATACAAAAGATGAACTGCCATATTAAACGCCTGTTTTCTACCCCTAGCCTCGCACTGACTTCCTGACTCAAACAGAAAAAGTATTTTTACAAAGAAATTTAATTTCAACATTACAAAAAGTCGATTCAGACTGACAAATGCTATATACAACACAACACATCTCATTGGCTGCTCTGTAAGTGCACATTGCCTTCTGACTCAAGCAAGAAAAATAACTTCATACAAGTGTATTAAAAAAAAAAGCTTACATGTTTTTGTTTATGAATACTAATGAACTTCTCATTTGCCCTTGTGTCCATCCATAACGATATATTCTGTCGGTTGATTTGTGTAGGCATATTTGATCAATTCCTTCCTCTAACCACCAAATAAATGAGTTAAAAGTAACAAACAACTCAGTGTAGTGTAGCTGCCTTAATTATTACACAAATGCTTCACAGAACCTTTAGAGAGATAATGAGAAAGCAGAAGGATTTGGTTACAAGTGGAAATTCCAACCTGGAGTGTCTTTTCTTACTTTTGCTTTATATTTCCAAACAGTTCAAATCCTCTGATCAAACTGCCATTGGGCTTTATGAGGTTAATGAGATGTAAACATATAGCAAAGGGTTAAACAAGAGGCACTGTTATGAAAGAAGAGGTAAATTAAAATAGCACAAGAAATGTATTATCCAGCAGAGAGCACCAGAGCTACAAGTGTACCTTGGATTTACGATGTAGGGTTATTAACTTTGGGCCAAGCTTGCCATTTAATTAATGCTCAACCTAAATCCTACCTGTGGCACAACAAACCTGGACTAATATTAGTGGAAAAGGGTGAAAGGTTTCCAAACCGAGCCCTCAAGGACCCCTAAGCAGCTCACATTTTATGCTCCTGCAGCTGGAACAGAGCATAAACAGACTGGATATAAGGCCTTTTAAAGCACTTTCCACATGGAGAACATCTCTGCGAGGTCTCCACGACACTAAACAATGGGGTTAAATGGAGTGCAGATGAGATTATTCGGTATCGCATTACTTAAGGGCAGTGTTCATAAGGCTAAAAGAGACCTATATACGCCCTTTATGACAGCTGACATAAACCTACATCAAGATTTATAAAGACCTAATTTTGAGGTCAAGTTGACTTACATTGTCCGGACTGACTTGCGTTAGAACATCATGACAGCTGACCTTGTAGTTCAGCGTATTTCTGGTATGTCAGTTACATAAATCAGCCCAGAAAGTTTCACAACACCTTATGTCAACCATGTTATGTCAACATGACATCAAAATTGTAAAACATGTAAGTTATGTAGGTGTCATGTAAACCTACGAATACCACCCTTAGATAAAGTGTTAATGATTTCTCTCGTCTGTTTTTGCTCCACAACAGCTTTACCTACCAAAACATTTAACTGTTAAATTAAACACCAAATGTCCTTAAGTTCCAGTCAGGAGTCTGTACAACTGGTATTTTAAGGCTTCTACCCAATAACTCCTAGATCTCAAACCCAGAAAAGCTTATAAATACATATAGAATCTGTTTAAATCCAAGAGGAAGTGCTAAGGTGCCAGAGCTGTGGCAGTTGGTACTTATTAGTGTATTAATACTGCCTAGAAGTTATATCATGAACAAAAAAAAAACCTAAGAGCTATGATCTTGTGTTTTATGCCTTGCTGAGATATTACATATTCCGAGCAGCCATCATTTGAAAGCAACTTTTAATTTAAACACCACTACCTGTGTAAAGTTGGGTCCAACAATCTGGAGTGATTATGAAAAGCATTTTAGTATAAATATTTAATGAGGTCATGTAGGGCTGAGAAGAGAACCTTCATTCAGAGCCAACAACCAAAACATAAATCGTGAACATAAGGTGGCTACAATCTCATGCCATTTCATGGCACCAGTTTCATAGTGTTCCTGAAACAAACAAAGAAACAAAGAAACAAAAAACCACTTTAAACTTTGGTCAGAGGAACGTGGACGATCCTTGGCCCGTCTCTTCACGGTCAGAAGGCATAGGACAACGACGACAACGATGAGGCACCGTTGAAAAAAAGGAACCATGCTGAGGGCAAGCGGAATTTACAAAAAAAAAGAAAAAGAAAAGAAAGTCATTGGCAACCGTTTACTTAAAAATGACAATTGTAGCTTGACTTCTCTTTTTCTCTCCGCACCACAATAGTTTAGAGGATCATTGCAGGTCATTACGTGGTTTGCCTCGTTGTGCTTCAGTGGAACACTAAATTACACATTCTCCCGGGCTGGAGGGAAGGAGGAGGTGCTTGGATGTGGTCTCACAAATAAAAATAAAAAACACACTTTACAAATCAGAATGCAACAAAATGTTGTGCGGTCTTTGTGCAGTCCATCCTCTCGCTCCCCCAGGACAGTTTAGTTCCCGATGGCCGAAGCCCGTTAGGACACGCTGCCACGATCTCGCACTGGGTCACCAGGTCGCGACCCTGAGAGCAGGTGATATATGCACACGCTCAGTTCGTCTCTGCTTTGGCTTCCTGTTTGTCCTGTAAGAGTGGAATGAGGGACTCCCATGCTGCAAGGCACTGCAGGAGAGACACAGCACAAAGGAGCTGTTAACATCTGGCCATTCATTCCTTAAAGCAATCAAAACTTTTTTTCTTTTGAGGTTAAGAAATCAATTTTTGCTATTTCGAACCGCAGACTTATGAAAGTTCTGGAAAACTTTTGGCGCATGAGATCTTAGCGCTTTCATTACATGGACCACGAAGCTTATAAAAACCTTTTAGGGGCTGCAACAAATAATCAACTTTATTGAGGGAGAGAAACCATTTGAAAGATGACAGTCTGCAACACATGCATATTTGTCAGAATGATCCCAGAAATATTGGTGGAAATCTATCCTTTATATTATTATACATATAACTTATAGCATCAAAACCCTTATTTCCTTAAGACTTGGGCCAATTCTCCAACACTTCCTCAGCGGACTCTGAACAGCAACCTTGCTGATTTTGCTGTTTTTTTGACTAACTCCAGCCTCGGCTGTTCACCGCCGCGCTCTGGACTCCTCTTTGGCTGTGGTGTTTGGAATTTTGCAGAGCTGTGTCAGTGCTTGGCACAGCTGAAGGGCTAAAAGGTGAAAGAACTCCACTCGGCATAGCCAAGCTATTTCAGTGCATTTCAGATCAGTGCAGCTAAGGACTGCTCTCGTGTATACAGATGTGATAGATAATGTTTTCTTGACGCCACGCGCACAGCGGTGAAAAAGGCAAATTCTTAATCCTTGAGCTGCAATGTATATTCATGTAACATGGATCTAAAAATTTGGATGTCAGCAAAGCAATAGCTTGGTCAAAATAAAATGTACATAATTTCACCCTTACCCCAAATGTAAAGTCAATCAGTTAAGACAAGGTTGGTGTCCAAAGTTTGGACTGGAGCTACGATGTAGCTAACATTTAAGGGAAGCTTATAGCCTCCAGTTTAGCATCATGCCTGCTACCGTTTTCAGCTATGTGACATACATTAGGACAGCATTTGTATAGATATAGAAACCATATAAGCAAATGTAACTGAGATTACTTTGCAAGCTTCATGCGGTTTAAGGCGAGTATGTGATGATTTAAGCATGCAGTCTGCATAATGCTAATCTGGAGTCTTTATTTTTTTCCTACTTTTTAGTTACATTAGAGAAGCTAGAGAGACAAACTTCAGACACCAAATACGTCTTGGCTGATTGACTAAATTTATGTAAATCTATCGCTTTAAGAAGTAAATGTACAAACATTCCTAACATGTCCCCATTTTTTTTTTTCACACTCTGCCTCTTACTCGTACCCTCTCTCGTGCATTATGTCCGTGTCTCCGTCCTCACCTTTTCATAGTACTGGATGTTTTTGTCCGCCATGCCGGTCAGCAGCTGTCTGAAGTCCTGCCGCTTGTTGTTCTGCCAGCGCTCCCAGTCAGCCTTCAGGTCGGCATTGAAGCACTCCACCCGGTCCTGGCACTTCTCCACGTCTGTGGGCACCTGCAGGGAGGACATATAGAGGATGTCCTTCACTACAGCAAATATCACCCTGCTTTATTCAACAGAAACTCTTTATTCCTGGCCTCAGATCACCATCAAGTAGCAACTACTGTCTATATTTCACTCTTAAGATGTAACTGCCAACTGCGAGTGAAAGAGTTAAGCGAGTCGTCACGTTTCTGTACACTCATAAATAACAGCGAATATATACAGTAAGATCCAAAAGTAACCAAGAACCTTTTTTTATTTAATCCTTTATCAAAAATGAATACAACAATCCAATCACTTGAAATGTATTATTCCCGCAATATATTACCTAAAACCAAGACAAATCAATCTTAATTCAATTCAATTCAATTTAAAAAAAAATTTGTATGGTGCTTTTAACAATACACATTTTACAGCTGAAAGTCCTTAAAATTGAAATGTATCTGATTATTAGGGCACGACAACATGATATCGAGATCACGATATTTTAACATTATGACACTTTTCTGAGTATTGTCGGGATCGTCAAGTGCGTTCCCTCCCTTTCCTCGTTAAATTCTTTCATGTTTTGTAAATGTTAGATACGGAAAAAAAATCTCTCATCGTTTTTCATTATATGGCTTCACTGGTTTGCTGGCACTTCGATAGCAAAACTAAATCTCATCATGTATCACGATAATGTCTTTAAGCATTGCGATATAATATTTTGGTCATATCGCCCAACCCTGCTGTGAATATCCCGTTCTGACACCCTTTTCTTCAACTGTTACGGCGTCCTATATTCCATACAAATGGTATTACATTTGCTCCCAACACAGTGTTAACTGTTATCATTTCAAAAAGTAACATCTGATATTGACTCAGTTCAGAAATATAATTTGACAACTTGCATTCGTTCTTTTTTTTTTTTTAATAAGTGAGGTCCTTCTTTAAAAAAAAAAAAAAAAATCAATCTTACTGGTGTCCTCTTGTCCTCACGGAATGCTACTGCCTCCAGTTTGGCCTCGTACTCAGCCTGGACTTGGTCCCTCTTCTTCAAAACATTCTGAAGAGTAGCAACGAAGAAAATTAACAACGTGATTTAACCATTATGTAACATTGTGTAAACCTCACAAACAACCTGCCAACTGTCCATAAATACTCTTAAAATCCCAGATGCCATTATACTCTTGAGTCACAGTTTATTTCCTGAAATTAGTTCACAACTCAGCGTTTGCCATCATTACACTTGGACAGAGGCGGCTCCACAATGGAAACTATTAAAACAGCTAGTAAACTATTATGAAACTATAATGGAAACTATTCAAACTCTTCTCATAAACGCGGGCCTGAAGCCTCCAGCTGAAGTGTGTTCTGAGGAACTCCAGGGAGAAGAATGATGGCCCCGGTGATTGGAAAAGTTAACCACATGCAGTCAGCAACAGAGAAGTGCTGAGCCTACCAGTCTTTTCTCATCAGACCACTGTCAACTGAAAGATGTATGCATTTCCTTCCTATTCTAAAAACCAGAGGTTTTTTTTTTTATTATTGTTGAATTTGTAATTATATATATCTAAAAATAAATTAAAGAATTTTGGCACTGCAATAATGCAATAACAGTGCATTCTGTAAAGCCCAAATATCTAAATATCATTTAGTATAGTAGGTCAAACAGACTGCAGAAATGATAAATATTGGCGAGTTTCCTCTCTGAATGACGAGCCTTGTTTACATTTTCATAGCCGATCTTCATTCATTCAAATTATTTTAATCACTGTGTCTGTCTTGAACTGTTTTCTCTTGAAGCAGAGAAGCTCAACAGGCAGGCGTACATTCAGTTTGAAAGATATTGCCCATTAAACGCAATTACAAAAAACATTTTATATGCAAAGACAGTAAGAGGACGGGTGTGTGGCTTGTGAAAACTGCAACCTCAATCTGTTTTTGTGCAACACTTCCCTTCTCTCTCTCTTATGCAAAAGGAAAGCGGAGGCTTCCTCATCTGCTGATGTACTGATTTTTCTGCTGTGTGTGTATGCATGTGCGAGTGGAGGAACACTCCAGGAGGTTAAAGGGCAGAGGTTAAGGGAGCTGAGCCGTGTGGAAATGCCAGCACACTTGACAGAAATCTGACAGGCCTCGCCAATATACAGGAGTTACTGCTCCACCGCTTCTAGATGACACGAATATATGCCTGTTTAGCATTACTCAGCGTGACGGTGACGGTGCACGAAGTGTGACTGTGGCACAAAACATTTGCAGACCAACTTCTGACCTTAGCCCTAACTATAACTGGAAAGTTATGATAAGTTATGATAGTCAGTATGAAAGTCTAGGAGGCAGGTCTACATTTGGGTACACATTTGTAATCACCATGAATTCATGAACATCATCTTTTTTTCTTTTTTTTAAACCAAGAACAATTTGTTTGCTCAGACCAAACCTCTGAAAAGCTACCAGTTTTAAACACCAACACTTTCTCCAAGACTCCCATTACTTTCTGGCTGTACTTCAAAAGACAGCGGAAGCTCCATTAACCCTTCCAAGCTGCTAAAGATAATAAGATTGCACACAGCAACAGAGAGAAAAAAGCCTGGCAGGCAGTTTACCTTCATGGACTCAATGTAGAGGACGTATTCGCGCAGGACAGGCAGGAAGTCGTCGCTCATGTCCTCGGTGAGTTCCTCCAGAGCGCTGCAGCAATTAGCCATGCAGCCTGCCATGCCGTCCAGCGGCTCCTGGAGCTCCTGCTCGGAGGAGGCCCATGAGGAGTAGAGCGGCCCGTACTCCCTCAGCTCTACCAAGTACTCTGAAGAGAAACGTGGGGAAGAAACGCTACTCAATATTGGGTTTTATTTAGCATGAAAGGAGACGTTTGTCATTTTTAGAGCCCTCTACTGCATGTGAGACAATTTGCAATTGCAATGAAAACATTGCCAAGCCTTCCTCTTCCTCACAACTAACCCCATACCTTTTGTTGAAACTACGTATGCCTCATGGTTTGGGGCAGAGCTGAGCAGCTCTGTTCCGTCTGAGGGGCGGAGCTAATGTAAACAGAAGCCCGAAATGGGAAAAAATAGCCAGATCCATTGGTTGGAAAAATTGTGAATCCCAGCTCTTCTGAAGGTATCTTTGAAATTATATAAATATTACACGTCTAGAAACGGTTTTAAAACATTACAAACTGCCGCTTTAAGTCAAGGACGTGCCTTGTGTTAGAAAAGTTTCATTGCTTATCCGACGGGCTTTATTAGTCCTACTGAATGGGGGTAAATTACGATATGGGCGATATGACGAAATAATACCGATACTGTGATAAATTACTTCACAGTACACTTTTCTGAGATATCGTCAGTACTTTTATAACACTGACCACCTCCATTGTTACTCTAACAAGTATCTGATTGGATGGTCAATTCTAGTTTTGTACTGAAGGTTTCTATTTCCCTCCTTTTCTACGTTAAATAAAAAAATATTACTGAACCGGTAGTTTAGCAGGTTTTTAAAATGTGGCACTGCTGTTTTTGCTGTCACCTTGTTAGCAAACCTAAATATTGTGAAAATGTCTTCATCTTGATATGATATATTAAATTTGGGGGAATTTAGGGGTGGAACCTCTTAAAGATGGTGTGAGTACTATTGACCAAATACTACTTCCTACTACTAGACATTTCAAAATGACCACATGAATGAAAACCTTAATTTTTCATCAACATGTTCCAATTCAAGTGGAGTTTTTTTTAAAGCCACCATTGTTGTAGTACTTAAAACTGGACCGCCAGTGGTTTCTGATTGTGCTCTTTACCCGACTGCTCTTTGATGATCCTCTGCGCTATCCTGTCGATGGTGCCTAGCTTCTGCGTGAACATGTCCAGATAGTCGCCCATGGCGGCGAACTCCATCGGCCGCGCTCTCACCTTGTAGCCACCAGTCACGTACTTCACGGACTCACCCATTTTGGACAGCAGAGCCAGGCCTTGCCTCTTGTTCAGATCCTACAACACAGACATGGAGCAAAACCAAAACTGTTGCTAGGGCCTGCTTTCAAAGCTTGTGCGCTCTGTGAAACACTTGCCAACAGAAATCAATGCTTCTGAGCAGCACGACATTAGTCTTGTTAATAACCGCTGCTGGCCATCTTCGGAATGTCTAAAAGAATGATTACACCTGGCGTTTCGTCACATGGTCTATAATGAAACAGCCATTAGCGAGTTTGACAAATGACACTCGTGGCCTTTGCACACCACTGGACTGCCACAAGCCACAGCACCGTGAGAAAATGCATCACTCATGAGCCCTGAACAGCTGCAGGTAAAGAGCTACATAAGGAAAGCAGCTTAATGTGCTAATCACACAGCTATTATATGTTTGTATTGTGACTATTTCACGGCGTGTAAAGGCAATACTTTTCAAGACCAATTTAAGACCAAATGTACAGTGATATACCAAATATAAAAACACTCTTCAAAATAGCACACGTAAGAAAAATTGCCATATACACGATCGTAAAACGTTTGGACACAACGTTTTTACTAATTTTCTACTATTTGAGAATAATAATGAAGACATTAATACTATGAAATAACACATATGGAATTATGCAGTGACCAATGAAAAGTGTTACACAAATCCAAACTATTTTCTATTTTAAATTCTTAACAGTGTTCCTGATGAAGCTTTGCGCACTCTTGGCATCTTTTCAACCAGCTTCATGAGGGAGCTTCACCCAGAAGGCTTTTCTTAAACTTCCCAAATAGACCGAGCGACTTGTTGTCTGCTTCTCCCAAGTTCTAAATGAAAACTACTTGATTGGGGACACAATAAAATTTTAAGCAAAAGCTACTGATTAAAAAATTATTTTGATTCAGAAATAATCACTTCACTATTTACATACAACAAATTTCAACCATAAGCCTTTATCAAAATGTCTTTCAGACAATGAAAAATATATATTCAATCTCATATGTCCAAACTTTTGACTGCTAGTGTAGGTCACATCATCAAAATGTACATCTTACATTTACAGCATTTAGCAGACACCCTTATCCAGAGTGACTTATAGCAGAGCAAAGGGTATGGCTATACCAAGGAGCAGAGAAGGTTAAGGGTCCTGACACTTGAACCCACGACCTTCTGATCAGTAGCCCAGAGACCTATCCACTGAGCCACCACTGTCTTGTTTCAACCAGCAAGAGGATTTTCTGTTCAACAGCATATAACTAACACTAGCCTAAGTTTAACACACGCATCTGGCTCATGTGAGTGACCCCGTATTATCCAATCTGTGTGTACAAGATTGTATATAAGAAGAAAGAAAAAAGAAATTCCAACAACACCAGATTAAGAATCTTTGTAGCCTAAAATCGAAGACCACGTAAAACTGAATTTAAAACAACACAACACTTAAGGCTTTTAATTTGCGAAATGTCATTCCAGACCAATTAAGACTTTTTAAGGACCTGCAGACATGCTGATATTCTCCATAGAGGTGAAAACTAAGGAACTAACCATCAGTATCAAGACGCTCGTGAATGAAATGTCACTCATTAATCGTCTAATGAAATATGTAGCAATGACTGATATAGCCTCTGGGCCAGCAGAACATTACCCTGCCATTAAAAATGTATTTAGTCTCACTCCTACAGCTCTTTGATTAAGGACATAACTACAGTTACGTCAAGGAAAGGGACAATCTGACCCATTGGTATCCTTGAGAGACTAAAACAAAACCCTTGTGGTTAGAAGGTCGGGTATATAAAGCGGAATAAAACACGGCTGAGTGATATCAGTAAGCAAAACTATCGTCAGGACAACAATGCAAATGCAAATGCAAGGCAAACGGCTGTCGTACTGGCGTGTGGAGGTCCGCTTTTTATTTGACTCTATGCTAATAAACTTGTATGTTTAACAAAAGGTTATTGTGAATTAGAAACTCAAGCTACTACTTTGTCTTTTACATGCCTTTCTGCCACCCCTCATCTATAAAAAAAAAAAAAAAAACTACTGTTTAATGGTGTACATCATTTTGGAGCTTTAAACACTTGAAATGCAATAGAAATAAGAGGAAACGCTGTTCTTTCAGCCTCAGGGCAGCTGCCATAGTCGTAACACTTTGATAAAGGCACACACATGCACTAACCTTGGCAGACAGGAAGGCATTGAAGTGCTCATTGAAGGAAAGAACCGGGTGATCAGCGACCCGTTTCAGGAACTTATCCAGAGCTTTTCTTCTCGTCTCGACAAATTCCTCAGAAAAACGATCCACCACTCCTTTCATCACAAACTTCTCAGGTAACGGCTTTGGAGACAACAGTAAAAACACAAACACACGAAGAAACGAAAGAAAGACAAAAGTTAAAACTACTACTATGGTAGACTCCATAATCACAAAAAATTTATACGCTTCAATTGGGATAATATGGAGTTTGGCCACTATAGTACAATCTGGTAGGTTTAAGGATGCTTGATTAAATCTGGGGCAGATACACACAACTTATATTTGAGGCTCTACCTACTGGAATAAGGTGGGTTGGCTGGCTGTCCTCTAGCTTGTTCCTCAGCCAGTCAAAGTCCTGGTAGCGCCGCCTCACTGAATATTCGGGGAGGTCAAACTCTGTTCTGGTGGTCTGTGGATCAGATAAGAACCGATGAGACACTAGTGAAAAAGAAAGAGGATGTGAAATAACCATTCTCTAATTTACAGCCACAACAAGAGGATCAGATACCAAATTATTCAAGTGGTCATGTAAACAGCATAATATCTTATATTGGGTTAAAACCGTTAACGTATTAGAAGAAATCGATTTTACCCCAATAACCTGGTTATTCAATGCATATATACTGTTAATCTGATATCTAGGTTTTTCTACCTTTGCACACATATTACTGGCTAGAGAAGAGCTGCCCTGGAAGCAGTAAACACCATAGACTTAACAGCTTGAATAAAAACAGCATTGTGCAGAATTTGCATCCTTAAAAACTCACAAATAAATATTTACCAGTTAAGAAACTCTTTTTTCTTTTCTTCTTCTAAATTAAAAAAATAATAATAATAATAATAAAAAAAAATAACAGGAAACTTGAATTTTATGCCTTCTTCAGTGGATTTATTGTCAGATCGCAAAGCAACTGTACAGGTGCGTACGCCATGTACTTAAAAAGAAATCCAATTATTGTCTGGCTCATGTAGACCATATAGACCTGGAGACCCCATTATCAGATTACTTAAGTGAATTTCAATCATGTAAACATTACATTACACAACAAACATTACAGGACTTCGATGCATCTTTTCCCCAAACATGCTCTAAAACCTGTGATTGTGTCTTTAAGGTGGTTGAATGCTAGAAATGGGGGTTTGGATAATGGTGTGTGAGGGACTGTCATTTTTAGCATCAAGTTCAGGTTTAGGTTTAGACATCATCTTAAACCAGTTTCTAAATTCCTCTTTACAAAAGCAGGAGTCAGAAAATCTATGCGCTTCTATTTTCCCTCAGAAGTAGATGAGCTTTCTATGAATCATTAGTGACTGAGATGTAATGGGTCAGTTATCCATTAACCATGGCACCTTTTCCGCTACAGCCAAGGATTGCTCTCTCTCAGTACAGCCAGCAAGCATCCATCAAGGGAAGATGAATTCACTGCTAACAGTAGCAATATTCCACTTGTATATTTTCTGTTCCATAAATTAACAACATAAGAAGAAGAAAACAAGCTTTGTTCTGGAAAGTCTTTTTTATAGACTGTTGAATCAAAAGTGGTCCAAGCACGAGGATCCATTAGTGGCGGGATACTCCATCTCAATGATTCGGCTTAGCTCTCGTTCAGCTCTTATCAGTCCATCTGGTTGCTGTGATACTCATAGTGCTAAACCGTGGTCACTGGCGTTTATTTTCTTCTCAGGACTTGGAAACGCTTGTAGCTGGCTGAGCGTCTAATATTACGCCATTTCAGTTAGCACCTGTATGTCTGACATGCTTTGTCTTGTCCTAATGAAACTGAGAAGGAGGACAAACATGGCAGATTTCTACCAAATATCATGTAAGCACAATGAGTGGAGAAATACAGCTACCATCGATAGCCCTGTATATTTAGAGAATAAGACAGAATATTACTGCTAGTAAATTCTGCAATTTCTATATTCTATACTCAGTTTAACAAAGATCATAGACTCAAGCTTCATAATTGAACCCCAATTGCTGATGTCACATTTTTACCCACTAACCTTAGTGGACACTCTGTACGTGATGTAGGTCTCCATGGCAGACACGTGTTTCTTCGGGTCGTCCACGGTCACGAACAGGTCCCGCGTCTCTCCATCCAGGTCGTCGTCCAGCTGCAAGCGATTCAGCAGAGAGGACGAAGAGGCCGGGCTCGATGTGTCCACAGCATTGCCATTGGGAAGACTCAAGTCCTAAAATGCAAAGGAAAAAGTGAATAAAACTGTTAGAAGCATCTCACACAGTGAAAGCATGAACAGAAGTGACCATCTCTTACCTACAATAAGGCTAATACAGTATATTAAATATATATATAGCTTAATGTTTGGATTAAAATCACTCTTGACTGGGGTTTACTTTCCATCTAGCATTCTTTCACCCTATTCTCTATCTACCGCATCTATAACGCATGTGTGATTACCACACGCAGTACACGTTTCCTTGTACTGAGAAAAGAATTAAACGTCTGTTTACTCGAAACGTACTTACATTGGAAGTCTAAGGGCAGTTGAATTCCAACTAAATAACACAAATTTAAAACTACAATCGTTACAACCAAGGGGATTCCCTCTGAAAAAGTAGTCCCATCTCTGATAGGATGAATTATACCGATTTGGAGCTTAATTTACGAGCGATGTACTGATTTGATACTGGTCTAAAACACTGGATCAAAGCATCAGATTTGACATATTTTACTAGCCAATCCACTAGCGCATCTTATGCCGTGAACGAGTGTTACGTTGGCCGACACGACAGAGATTATGCACATGAACAAAGGACACAAGCTGTTTAAAGCCCTCCGCTATCGCTTTGGTTTTGCATAACCTGGGAACAGACGCTTGCAGTCAGTAAGCTCGGTTACTGCGAGTATGACTCAGTATTGTTCATCGGCTGATGAATACAGATACAGAACTCTGATCCCGGCATCGTATCGAAAATGAAAAGAGTGCAGCCCTTTAACTGAAGAACTCATGAAAACTTTCCACAAAAAGATGCGTCTTGCCTAAACATTTATTGACTGCCCAAACAACTGCCCTTAAGACTTTCACGATAAGTGTGTTTCGAATAAACAGGTTTTCCGCTCTTTTTCGCAGAACATGGAGACAGGTCAAAATTCTTGTCCATGATGATCATACATACGCCACAGATGTGGTTAATAAAGATTAGGTTAAAAAAAAACGCTGGCGCACTTCTTTAAGTTTTAACCTTTAAGAACGCATAAATTCACTCCAAAATCTGGTTTGATCAAGCTTTAGGTCAGACTGCTCTGAATATAACTGACCTTTTGTAATATGCATTATTAGACACAACCCCTGCGTTAATGACGCTAGAAGAAGAGTGAGACATGAGACATTCCCGAGCCTCCAGCAACTTAAAGTGACTCGTAATATGATGCAAACAGTCAGTCTAAAGCCCAATTCGGACGGCATTGGATTTACAGGAGGAGGTGGGGTAATTCCATCATTTGCAGTTGCTACTCTGTGATTTTATTTCCATCCAGATTGGCAATGTCTGTGTTTTTCCTCCCTCCTCCCCTGAGAAACTTCCAGCTCGAATGACCTCCTGTTTTTCAACAAACTCAATGGTGGTCTGATCATTTTAGTCCCATCCGGATAGACGTCTCCGATTTTACAGGCAGACGTCGCCTCTAGTAAAACAGTTTTTTGGCTACTGCGACTCACTGTATTCAGTTGTCTTTGCCCGTAGATTATGAGCAACGAATGAATGATTATCCATTCAGTCGCAGCCGACTCTCGGTCACTTTATGGATCATCGTTGTGAGCAATATAAAGCCTAATTTTATATTAACATATGCCACAATAATGATTGTAGTGTTCTATAAATAATAATGTGCACATATCACAATGTGTAAACACAAACATCTGGGTTCATATGTGTTAAAAACTCGCTCATCCAGTGTTCATTTATAGCCGTCCTGATGCAAGAGTTTCATCACGGAGGAGACGTGCAAATATTCTATTACAGACGTCACCCTGAAATACGAACCCCATTCGGATAGGGCTTAATATTCAAGCCTGTGCGTGCAAGACAGTCGCAGTCGGCTTGGGTTGGAGTCACCTTGATGCCCGATCAGATCGGATGCTGAAACCGCAATGAATCTCTAGCACAACTGGAAACCGTACGCCGCCATACCAACCCTGTACGAGTTCACTGCCAAAACGAAAAAATTCAAAACATTTCCAATATGTATGTTAACTGTATGATTTATGGAGATGTTAACCATAACAGGTTGAGAAAACACAAAAGTTTCTTGTTTAAAAGAAGCCCCCGGAGACATTTTAAGTCTCTGGATTGTATCAAATTCTTCTCATTCTTGTATAACAGCAGGGCAGTGTGTGTGTTGCAGGTGTTCCATGGAAAAGTGTAAGTAAGTGTAAGTAAGTGTAAGTAAAAGTGTGTGTGTGTGTGTGTGTGTGTGTTTCAAAGCAAGGGACGCAGCATAACAAGACTACTCTGTTGTCCTGAGGTTCTCCCTGCCCTGAAAGTACGCTCTGCTCTCCACAGGTCACGGAACTACGACTATTAATTAAAATAATAGCAAGGCAGCAGTTGGCAGCAACAGTGCTCATGTGGGAATAATCCTATAATAACCTCTAAATAATATACCGTCTCTAACGGTCTTGCTTGATGCTACTGTCTTAGAGGTGTATACATTTTCATCAACAAATCAGTACACTATGGTGGGAAGTTTTCACCGAAAACAAATGGAGACCTGGTTTTGTGCGTCTTGAAGCAGAGGGAAAAGTTGCTGCAAAAAAAAAAACAGATTACTCTAGCCAACAACCTTATTTTGATTCCGATACTTTTGGAAATGGTGACAGCATTTTCCTGACTGCATGCCCACATGCGAGAGCTCTGAAACAAATTCTCATGCATTAACACTGTCAAGCTGCAGATCTGTACAAGCTGCGGTGCAACAAGATGGAAGCGAAGCTTGCTATTAAACAGATTAAAGACGAATCTGGGAGACGGAAATCTCGCGTTTTGGCCTGAACCGGCTGCTGGCTGTGAGATCGCCCTGTCCGATCTCCATATGAAAACCATTTCATTTTACACCAAAAGCAGAGCGGGGTCTGGAACGGCAGCATTTTGGAAAGAACGCAGAGTTCCCGAGTGCCAGGCAATTCATCACATACAGTCAGTCTGCAAAAGCACTTCTGATTTTAAGACCATGGATTCAGACGGAACGAATTACAGTTAAGGCTGCTTTTATTTACTATTCTACACGAACACCGAACAATGCAGGAATGGCAGATCACTGAAGGCTCCAAAGAAAAGGTTTTTAGTCCATGTGTAAAGTGATCATCAGGTTGTTAAACCGGTCGAGATTGAACAATTCATAGTTTACTCCATCCTGATGAGTGATACACAGGGCTGGAAATGTCCTGATGGTGAAAGATACCAGGTCAAAAGTCTTGAGATGAGGCTTTATACTTCATTTACAGGTTTAATGTTCCATGTCATCACAACTGCTGGAGCTCAACTGTATAATGTGAGGATGACTGCCTTGGCCTATGGATGCACTTGAAACTACATGACTATACACAAAATGGTTAAAGACTTTTACTCTTGATCTCAGACAACGAAGACTAAGAGGAAAAAGCTCAGATCGGATCTGTTTTTGTTTTTTTTATTATTATTATTGAAATAAGACTGTGCATGGGCATAACTTTGTTCTGAAAAGTGCTGAGGACATGCAAAATTTTAAAAAAAACTTCCCGAAAACGTTCCTGAGGCGTTTTTACGCTCTGTATTCTGAACACTTCCAGCAGTTATGGAATGGTGGACTACTTTGGAAGTGTTTTAAAATGTAGTTATGGTTTACATTACATGCATTGTGTCTTCATTAGGAGTCCGTTAGAAGAAAATAGCCTGATTAAATTGGCTAATATAATAACAGCCAGAGCTGGCATAAAGCCTCACTTCATATTCACATATGCCACAATATCATGATTGTAGTTTTCTGTAAATAAATTCACGACACAGCAATGTGATCAATATCGCCGCGTGCGACACAAACATCCGGGTCGGTAGAAAAAGAAAACTGCTAGAAACTCGCTCGTGCCGCGTTCATTTATAGCCGTCCGGATGGAAGAGTTTTAGAAACGGCAATTTATTATAATTTATTATATTACTGTTAATAGGGCTGAACTGATTTTTTTTTTTTTTTTTAGATCAGTTTTTGCCGCAAGCTATTATATAAAAGATTTTTAAACTACGTACACTTTCAAAAAGTGGCTGGGACATGTCCCCAGTGTCCCCAGAGTAAGTTACGCCTACGGACAGTGTCGGTATAAATGGCTGTTTCTCGGTCATTTTATTCTTTATACTCATTTATGCTGCTACACCCACATTTGCTGCTACTTTATGATGGCTTTTTATGCAGTTTTGCTCAGCTTTTGCATATCATGCCTCTTGATGCTCCTCCTGTTCTGTGTGTATAAGAAAGTGTAAGACAGTCAGCTTCAGTTGGAGTCACCTTGATGCCTCATCAGCTCAGATACCGAGTACCGTGTCATGACCTGCACTGTCCTGTGTATTTGCTGTATAGTACACCATTGTTTTGCACGTGTCTTCCACTTCCACGTGTCTACTCTCTTTCTGAGAGTATCGTCAGTACTTCTATAACAATTCCACTGAACAAACAGTTTGACTGGAAACTTGATTCATTTGTGTAATGTTTTTTTAATTAAATTGGAGTGTTTTATTATTTTTATATTGTGACACTGTGGTTTTAGCTAGTTTTAGTGTGTTGCATGTTTTCCAACTTCAGCTAAACTAAATATTATGATTTATATCGCCTATCAAGACATCTTCAAAATATCGTGCTAGGATATTTTTTGCTATTGTTATTATTATTGATGTTATTGTCTTGCATGTTCCTACAGAAATGACATTTTGTCCCACTGTATGCATGTATATTAATGGAATGACGATAAAGTCTACTTGACTTGATCTGCTTCTCGTGATCATAGTGCAACTGACCAAGACTTACGAAGGGCTTGTTGTGCAGAGATACAGAGACTGCACATACTAACTGTTGTATGATGTAATGTATGCCGTTTCATGCCATTGTAAGAGGAAGAATGAAAATGAAAATAAGCGCAAATGTCAAACAAAAAAAATAATCGCACAACTGCAAGTTTTCCGGTCTGAATCTAAAGCCACTAAAGTGAGTCGCAAATAAAACGCCTTTTTATTTTCTTCTAAGAGAAAACGTTGACAGAATAATGAGGACCCACTGCATGCTGCGCATCATAACACTGTTAAAAAAACCCTCTTATCTTCATATCTATAATAATTCAACTGATGGCCCTTCTGCCTGTGTAGGAATGACACAAAACCATTCATTCAGCATTATTATGGATGTCCATAGCAGCTCGAGCACAGCCACTGGAGGCGTAGAAACGAGTCTTGACGGATGAATTGTTACGGATGAGACACAATCAACAACGGGCTCTAAAAGCGGCGCATTACGTGGCCATGAGCTGAACACAGCTCTATTGTCACTGGTTATCTCGGATGTCAAAACAGCGATTTTAGCTCCCGTGGCATCATCTCAACATGATTTAAAGCAATATTACTTTTAGTTTTAGTGTGTTATTCAGATGTGGAGCATTTTAAATGACAGCGCGTTTTCAACTCCACTACTTTTCCTCAAGTTTCTTCATTTATATTTGGTCCCATTTAAAGTACGTTCCAGTTAAACCTACAGAGTGCAGAAACCCAATTCAACAAGGCTCATAGTTTGAAACTCTACTCAGTGATTTCTTTGTGGCGTTATGAAACAGTGGGTATAACTGCTACTCAAGCTCTATAACAAAGATGCTCAATAAGACGAATGTGGAGCGTGCCTATTTGTTGTGGACAGCATGTGAAATGTTACGTTTGATGCCTTTCGCCAAGCATCAAGTTATGACAGTTGGCTGCACACGTCTGAAACAAATCTATATTTCTTTAAATCGGTTCATCAGGGAAAATAAATAAATGAAAAACACCAGGAAAATCGTAAGGAGGTGACCCTAAGCGCACACAGATCACTACAGAGAGAAGGAATCGAGTACGTTTCGTGAAATTGTCAGAATTTCCAATTGAACTGAATGGAGCTTGGGCTCATGCCCCTGGTGTTGTGGAGATGCACTCGCCATGCTTCAACGCTATGTGGTAAATAACTGACATGGCTGTGGTTATAACCCATTCAAACGGTATTTGTGGCACACTGTAGTTCAGCGTCAGCTGTAATTATCTCGCTATCTACGTAACGTGGCGAGCTTTGCACCTCAACAGTACTGCAGAACCAAATAAATAAATAAACAGTCCAGCTTGGTTCTGTTACACAATAACATACCCGAACAAAGCGAATCGACACTCAAAGTTAAAAGAATACCGTAAAGAAAAAAGGAAGCACAAAAAATGCATTTGTTTATTTCCCAAGCCAGCAGCTGAACAGCTGAAGTTTCTCATCCTTCATTAGGGCTTTCCATCCTGAAAACACTACACCCGACTTTCACCTTTTTTCCAGTCGACGCTGGTCTTTATTACGCTTTTTACACGGCCTAACGTTAACTGCCTCAGATTCTACCCTTGTGTCTGCCTTGTACAGACGATCCTTCTACAGACGATCGATCCTTCTACAGATGATCCTTCTACAGACGATCGATCCTCGTACAGACGATCCTGACGATCCTTCTACAGACGATCCTCACGATCCTTGTACAGACGATCCTTCTACAGACGATCCTGACGATCCTTCTACAGACGATCCTTCTACAGACGATCCTGACGATCCTTCTACAGACGATCCTTCTACAGACGATCCTCGTACAGACGATCCAGACGATCCTCGTACTGACGATCCTCGTACAGACGATCCAGACGATCCTTCTACAGACGATCCTTCCACAGACGATCCTTCCACAGACGATCCTCGTACTGACGATCCTCGTACTGACGATCCTCGTACAGACGATCCTGACGATCCTTCTACAGACGATCCTCGTACTGACGATCCTTCTACAGACGATCCTGACGATCCTTCTACAGACGATCCTTCTACGATCCTTCTACAGACGATCCTCGTACAGACGATCCTGACGATCCTTCCACAGACGATCCTTCCACAGACGATCCTCGTACAGACGATCCAGACGATCCTCGTACTGACGATCCTCGTACAGACGATCCTTCCACAGACGATCCTCGTACAGACGATCCTCGTACAGACGATCCTTCCACAGACGATCCTTCCACAGACGATCCTCGTACTGACGATCCTTCTACGATCCTTCTACAGACGATTCTCGTACAGACGATCCTCGTACAGACGATCCAGATGATCCTCGTACTGACGATCCTCGTACAGACGATCCTGACGATCCTTCTACAGACAATCCTTCCACAGACGATCCTCGTACTGACGATCCTTCCACAGACGATCCTTCCACAGACGATCCTCGTACAGACGATCCTCGTACAGACGATCCTGACGATCCTTCTACAGACGATCCTTCCACAGACGATCCTCGTACTGACGATCCTTCTACAGACGATCCTTCTACAGACGATCCTTCTACACCACAGGTTTGCACTTTGTTTGGCATGACCTCACTAAAGTGCAGACTTCAAGAAAGCCCGTAGGATTTAGGGCGCCGTTTAGGACACGGCCTAAAGCAGCGCCAGCGGCCGTCTGCCGAGCCCGTATGGTCACGTGATCTAAACATGGCGGCCGCCACAGGGACACCCGCGGCATGTAGACTAAACCACACCAGGTCATCCACACCAGGTCACCCAAAAAAAAAAAAAAAAAAAACCCGTCTCGCGTGCATGCACGTTGCAAGTAATGCCAAGTAAATAGCAGGAAGCATAAATGCGTCTCAATAAAAAAAAAATATTTAAAAAACAAAAAACAAAAGTGTCATCTCTTTTCCCAAATTAACATTGCTGAGAGGACCTTTAACAGGGCCCGTGCCAGGTCCAGGATCAGTTCTGCGCTGGGCAATACAGCGACGGGAAGCGCGCTGCGATTCTAAAACGCTGTTCCCAGATCAGTCCGTGGAAGAAAAAAAGAAACAGAAAGAAAAAGAAAGAAAAAAACACCACCCCAACACGGGTTAAACACAGTGGAGAAGAGCCGGGCGGGTTGCACCGAGCTGGTGGAAGTGCTGCTCACCTTGTGGCCGATGCTGCTGCTGCTGGTGTTGGCGGCATCGGGGCTGGGTGTGAGCGCGGACTCCTCGCCTGCAAGCGGGTGACACATCTCCTGGATAGACTTCTGGCCCGACGAGGGCAGCGGTTTGGGGGCGCCGACACTCATCGTGCTGGCGAGACGGGGACCGGCCGGGAATTGCGCTGCAGAATCACTTTATCTTTTCCCCCCTCGGGTGGTTTGAAAATCTCGCAGCGCCGCGTCCACCCGAGCGGCGACCATCTGTCAGCTGACTGGCAACGCGCATTTCCGGAAGTCCGCAAACGCGCGAACGGAAATAACAATGATAAATATATATATATATATATATTAAGGATGTTACGAAGTGATTCGGAAATCAATTAGGAGTCACGTTTGTGCGCTCGACCTGCGTGCATCGTAAGCGACATAAACATGAAGTATTTAAATGTGTTGTGTAATAAGTTACACGAGAGAGGAACGTGTGAGCGGGAGCGGAGCGGGTTGCCAGGACTGCGCGAAATCAACACAGCAGCCCGATACGCTATAGCCGACATAATAATATCATATCATACAAATTTTGCGAAACAGTATTCAAACGCGTACGTTCCCAGAAATAGGTCTTATAACAAAATGATGGTATTGCTTTTTTATTTATTATATATATATATATATAAATTAATATAGATCAGATTTGACTCATTATGCTTTACTGTAGTTAGTAGGGTTGCCAATTGTGAGAAATAACAACAAGGAAGGACATTTAAAAATCCCCCCCTCTCTCCTCCTCGTTATTAATTATGAATGTAGGTTTTCAGTATTGAATCGAAATGATTGTAATCTTCAAATCAAATCAGTGGCAGCTGCTCCCTATTAAATGTGTGCTTCTATGAACAGAGATGGATAACTTGGTTATAACATTTTATAGCCTACTGTATCATCTTCTAGGCATAAAAATCTAAATTCTGACAGAAGAGACAGGCTATGAGTCAATCGATGAAAAGGGTTTTCAAAAAAAAGCAACAACAACAAAAAAAAAAGTGTAATGTTCCTTAAATATGCCAAGGAAATTCATTTGTACTTTTCCTGTGTGACTTGTGTTGACAGTTTTTGATTTTCTTTCAAATATCTGCAGACAAATGATTCAAATTGGCGATAAAATTTTAAGAGCGTACGAGTTCACAATAATAATAATAAAAAAAACTAACTGGGCAAATGTGTGTATCATTCGTAATGCAGATACATTTCAAGGGGGTTGAATACTTTTGCAAGCCAGTGGATATAGTTGTTAAAATTTCAATTTTGCACTATTTTCAACTATTTCTCCCCAAATAGGTATTTTTAATGTAAAACCCTTTATGAGATAACAGAGAGGTAAAAGTAGAATGATATTTATGCATAAGTCTAGTCATAGTTTTCTGTAAAATGAACACCCTTCAGGCACACACACAAAAAAAGACATGTCTCATTTTTTCGGGGTTATATAGAAGATTTTGGCCGTACCGCCCCAGCCCTATTCGGATCAAATATGTGCGCTGTTTGAGCTTCAGTAACACAATGGAGTTAAAAGTAGTACAGACGAGTCTCGATACCGAGTGTGGAAGTGCTGGAGAGTATTAAAACTCTACGACCAGTTTAGACTCAGACACGGAAAAAAAGGAGTGTGTATGACAGGTACAAAAATGATGTTTTATGGCTAAGACTGGTATCTTCTTATAGATCTGATCAATCTGGTGTGTGTTTGTTTCTCCATAAAAGGGCCACTGCAAGCTATCCCACCTTGGCTTAAGAAAAGATGGTATTTGTGATGGCATCACCACCACCTCGTTAAGGCGTATGGCAAACGTCAACCCACGACAGTGGTTCAAAAGTAGCCCAATTTCCTGGAAAAACACGGGCCTGGCAACCCTTGGTAGCAGGATACATTAAAATATGAACATATGTATAGCATATTTCTGTAATCATAGTATATACATTTGCATTTTGGGGAATGGCTGTATGGAGGTCACCACATCATGGCGTTAAGGTTTGCATTAAAAGGAGAGGAAACAGAGAAAATATGAAAGTGTATGGCAAGGAGGGCCCTTTATAATAATAATCTATTATAATAATAGCAATAATAATAATATTGATATTAGTAATAATAATAATAATAATAATACGTTCAATTAATATGTTCAATGTATATAGCACCTGTCTCAAACCCACGGTCGATTAAAATCGAAGCAAAATGCACATGTTGGAAATTGAAAGCACTGTATGAAGTCACTATTAAGTATTAATTGAATGGGTTTAAAATTATGCCAGTCACATAAGGAGCTGTTTGGTTCCTAATCTAAAGCTCACTTTAGATTTAAAACAAGTACAAATAATGTCAACTGAAATAAAACTGCAATTTAAATACAAAAATGGGAAAATGCTGTTATTATGATACAAAATGTTTTGAATCCACATTTGAACATTTGAACAGGAATCAAAAAAAAAAAAAAGCTCTAATGGGCCCGAAACATAAACATGACGGTATGCCTAATGTGCCTAATAGAATAGAATAGAATAGAATAGAATAGAAAGCTCCTTTATTGCCACATATACAAGTACAGTAGAGTGAAATTGATTCTTTGCATATCCCAGCATGTTGGTAAGCTGGGGTCAGAGCGCAGGGTCAGCCATGATACAGCGC
>JAOUQW010000009.1:1605059-1615926 GCA_028565825.1 Olivaichthys viedmensis
TTGTCAATAAAAGCCTTTGACACTTATGAAATGCTTGTAATTATACTTCAGTATACCATAGTAACATCTGACAAAGATATCTAAAAACACTGAAGCAGCAAACTTTGTGAAAATTAATATTTGTCATTCTCACAACTTTTGGCCACGACTGTATACACGCACGACACGCTGTTAGGATTTTGGAGGTGTGCACGTCAGCCAATCTCTGCGCGCAACACTTGCCCATAAACCCCCTCGTTGCGACGCAAATACGCAAACATGCTTCAACGTAGAAGTATAAACCAGCCTTCAGAGTTACATGTTGGTCAGACTGTAAAATTATATTGTATTTTTTAGTCAAACCTGGTCGCGTCTGGAGGTAACGAGTCCGAGATCTACATCTGGGATTTGAACAGCTTGAGCTCCCCAATGACTCCAGGACCGAAAACACAGGTATGCACACTGTATTCACATCTCCTGTGTCATTTTATTTCTTTTAATCTCAAGAAATGTATTGAGGGCAAGCCTGAGTTATAAAAATTATTTATTAATTAAATCAGAAGACAGAAATCAAAGCATTGAAAACAGAACAAACTAACAAAACAAAAAAAACATTATGTAATACATTTAGCAATAACACACAACTAGGTTCATGCAGAGTAATCCGTGGAACTAGCATGGGCTTTACCTTAATTACAATTCTATTCTCTCTTCTATTCAGAAGATCTCGCATATGCCCGTAAGCCTCATGGTTTTACTGATTGATTATTTTGTTGGTTGTTGTTGCTGGGTTTAGCCTCTGGAGGACATCAGCTGCGTAGCGTGGAACTGCCAGGTGCAGCACATCCTTGCCTCAGCCAGCCCCAGCGGCAGAGCCTCCATCTGGGACCTAAGGAAAAATGATCTCATCATCAAAGTCAGCGACCACAGCAACAGGGTTTGTCACTTGTCTGTTTTATTCATCTTTGCTTAGCTGTTCAAATATGTCTTAATTGGTCAACTGACGTGCCCACTGTCTTTGTAAGTCTTGATCTAGTAAAGTTCTAAATGTTATGAATGCATTTTACATTTGCAGAAATATGGAGTTAAGGGAATATTTTAAACGGTGTGTTTTAGATGCATTGCTCTGGTCTGGCGTGGAACCCAGATGTTGCCACTCAGCTGGTGTTGGCCTCTGAAGATGATCGAATGCCTGTCATCCAAATGTGGGATCTGCGCTTTAGCACCTCCCCTCTCAAAGTCCTGGAGAACCACACAAGGTAGAAGAAAAAAATGTTTGATACCATGTTGTACTGTACGGCAAAATGACGTTGAACCTTGGATATTCTAATTTCCTATTTTAGTAAATTGAATGATTGGGATTGTCAAGTATGTTTCAAATAATATTGATTTGTTTGTGTGCGTGTGTGCTCCAGGGGTGTTCTGGCTCTTGCTTGGAGTCTGGCTGACCCTGAGTTGTTGCTGAGTTGTGGAAAAGATAATCGCATTCTCTGCTGGAACCCCAACACTGCCGAGGTTAGGGATTCTCAGACACCCACAAGAATGGGCCGCCATCAAAACCTGTCCTTGTACCTTGCAGTGTGATATCTTAAACATTACTTTCACAGTATACTGCTTATTTCATATACCACGCAAGTGGTTGTGAATGCATTCACCATTGTATGAACTGTATTTGATCTCCATGAACCCTTTTGAAACTGTGTTTTGTGATGCCAAACGCTATGAAAATTGTCCTTCATTATATTGTGTGATTGCTTTTGGCCAGGTCCTTTATGAGCTCCCCAGCTCTCAGTGGTGCTTCGATATCCAGTGGTGCCCCAGGAACCCGGCTGTCTTGTCTGCTGCTTCCTTTGATGGACGTATCAGCATCTACTCTATCATGGGAGGCAATAATGATGCTGTCAACAATGCCCAGGCTGATCAGGTACCACTACTGTTGCTCTCAGAGACTTGTACGGGAGGTCACTGTGTATATCTTAGTTATATTTAGTACGTATACCGCAATTGATGTGTTTCAGATAAGTTCCTCATTTGCCAACATGGATCCCTTTGGAACGGGCCAGACATTGCCCCCGCTGCAGCTGCCTCAAACTGCCAGCACTAACAGCACAGTTACACCACTGAAAAAGCCACCCAAATGGATCCGTAGACCAGTGGGGGCTTCCTTCTCTGTGAGTTTCAGTCTAGTCCATGAAAGAACACAATATTTTTCTTATTTATTGGTAATTATTTTTTCTTCTTTTGTATGCATGTATAGTCTCTAACCAGTTTTGTTTTCTTCATCATTTTTACCAGTTTGGTGGTAAACTTGTCTCATTAGAGAACATCAAACCAACGCCACAGCAACCCCAGCAGACCATGGCGCACGTCGTCCACATTAGCCAGGTTGTCACTGAAACAGATTTCTTGGACCGCTCAAACCAACTTCAGGCCACTCTCACTGCCGGAAGCTTTGTGGAATTCTGCCAGAGAAAGATTGAAGCTGCCGAGAATGAGTTTGAGAAAACTATTTGGGCTTTTCTGAAGGTAGGACTTTTGAAATAATGGCTATGGTGTAGCTAGCAGCTTGTAAAGATGTGGAAGCAGAGTCATGCTTATCATAGGAGAGCAACGTTCAAGCGTTCATGCTGCAGGGTTTGTGGTAGACGGGACACTGGGGGGGGGAGGCAGACATGCATTCAGGGGGCCTAGAGTTACAGGTGCCCTGGAACTTGTTTTCAGGAAGACCCTGTTGGATTGAAGTGAGGTAGACTCGTACAGTTGCACAATAGGCGAGAGACTTACAACAATGGGGAAACATCTTAAATCAAATTGTGAGAAAAGGGGTTTGAAAAAATGTTAATGCATGTTGTCCTCAGATCCACTTTGAAGATAATGCCCGGGGTAAATACTTGGAACTTCTGGGGTACAAGAAGGAGGAACTAGCACAGAAGGTGATTCTTATGCATCCTCTTAACATCATTAATTCATGACTTCCTATAATGTTCAGTTCTATTTTTAAATTGTTATAAAGTGCTGTGTTCCATAGTTACTTTTTAAGGTGTTTTATATAAGCCTTGTCCAATAACAAGTTGATCAGCTGCACGCACTCCCTGTAGTCTCAGAATGAAGGTCCTAATACATTGTGTGTTTTCAGATTGCTTCAGCATTAGAAAGTAAAGACCCCAAGTCAGATGAAGTCAATGAGGTAAGGTCCTTAAATTTACACTGTTAATTCAAGTTTAATTGATAAAACCTGAATACACCTGATTACCCTTTTAATGGAGTAAATCTGGGATTTCTATCAAGATCAGTGGGTTACATGGTAAGTCTTTATGAAGACTTGAGGTTTAATTTAAAGTTTGAGAGGTAGGTGGTACTAAAGGTTAAGATATTTACTTTTGAGTGGTCAAATCCTAGAGCCTACATCCTTTTGTTTTGTAGTTTTTTGTATTACAAACCTCAGAAATGAAATGATTAGAAACTAACATGGCACTCAATTACATTACTTAATCTGCATTGGGTCAAAAATGTACTTTTCTGGCCAGTTCCTCAGCATGCCTTCTTTCCAAGAAATGTTCACCATAATTTTGAATGCTGGGTTTGTGTCTCTAATTTGGAGGAAATTATCAGTGATCAGTGATTGCTCCAGTCTCTTGGCTCTTCTAATTGTCGGAAAATCCAGATCCGCTGTGCCTTCAGGCAAAGCTCAACAATCACCTGCATGCTTATGTTGACACTACTTTTGTTGTTTAATAATCTTTATTTGTTGAATCCTGTATAACTGTTTACACATCTCCCCATCCCTACCCCTGGTGTGGATGTGTAGTGTTCCTCCACTTCTGTACTCGACCATGCTTCTGCACCTGCTTGTGATTCTACTCCTGGACTAGATATCATTCTGTTGCCTAAGCTTGAGCCCTCTGCTTTTGCCCCACTGGGACATCCTCAAATTCTGCATGGGGAACTTGCAAATCAACCACTGGTTGTGCTTGGGGTGCAAGTTCTGAATGACCCTTTGCTAGATCTCATGCCTGATCACAGTGCCAATCCTGTTATTGACCTCAAAGCTGAACCTGAGCCTTTTCTTTCACCTGTGTCCCTGGTTGATCTCACTCCACCATCTGACCTCGCATCTGCTTTGGCACCAACACATCCTGTTGACCCGTCTCCTGATATGACGCAGCAGGCTGACCAATTTATGTCTCAAGTCCAGCCAGAGCTGGTGTCTCTTAATGCACTTTCTGGTGCTATACAAGAGTCTGATGTAGTTTCTCCAGATCAAGAAACTTTAACAAAGTCTATCCCTGCAGTGACTCCACAAGAGTCTGAGATAGATTCACCGATAGTCGATCTTCAACTGTCAGCACCAGCTTTAGATCCAAGTTGTGATCCTAAACCCATGCTAGTTCCATCATGCATCCATGACCTCTCTGCATCAGCATCTGTTCTAGACCCTCTCATTGACCACCCACAGTCTATGCCATTATTAGCTCCACCTGCTGACTCAGAAGAATCAGTGTTAGTCGCTTCTGTTGATCTGCAACAGTCTCATCCCACTCCTGACCTCCCAGATGAGGCTAACCTTCAGTCAGAATTTGCAACTCCAATATCCCTCCAACATGTACCAGGCTTCTTTCCTCAACTTGACCCACAGGCTGTTCCCATGTTTACACCACCCGTTATCTCACAGCAGCCTGTACCTGAAATGGGCTCGACTCCGCCGGCTGAGTTACACGTTGCACCCGAGACAGACTTCGCAGCTCCTGTTAACGGTCAGCCGGAATCCGAGCTGGACCTGAGTGCTGTGCCCTTGGTTGAAGAGGAATCCAAGAATGTGGACCTCCCTGCTGATGCATGTAAAGAGGAGCCAGCCCTGGAGGAGGTACCCTCAACCTGCCCGCCGTAGTCCAGTCCCCTGCCACAGCATCCCTGTGTGATAGCAATATAGTGTACCCTCATTTGAAAAACCTTCAGTCAATGCAAACCATTAACTGGTCTTTCGTTTTTTGGATTAGAAAGTAAGGTTAAGTGTTCTGAAACGTCATTTGGAGTCTCACACAGGAATGCTGACATCATGGTGGCAATGTGGTGTCTCATTATTGCCAAGCTACAACATGTTTTGTATTCTTTCCTGCCAGTTTTTTTTTTTGTTATTTTGTTAGCATTGACCTAGCACTTTGCTAGAGACTTTCTGTAAAGGTATGGCATGAAAGTGGTTAAAGGTCAACCATGGTTCCCCAACATTGGTTTGGATCACATGTTACTAGGGTAGAATACTGAATCCCATGTACCATGTATTTTTTTCATTAATATGGGAATTTGTTTTGTACAATTGCATGTAAGTATAACAATTTTTTTATGATTCATGTTTGGCAGTCAAACTGAATTACAAACCTACAACTTAATTGTGGGGGAAAAAACCTTAAACCCATAAACTCTTGGGGCCAGTGTTCCTGACATGGATTAAGCCTAGCCAGGGACTAAATTGAAATGTAAATAGTGATTCACAGTTGAAAGTCACACAGTTCGTTTTTCCTTTTTTTTCTTTTTTCTTTTTTATGTCTAGGATTAGGACTAATCTTGGTCTGGGAAACCGGCCCTTAAACCTATAAACTATTGCGCATTGAGCAAAATCTTTTGCAATGTGAACTTGGTGTCTACCCATTGGGCTGTTAAACCATTCTTAATCTAAACTATCCATTAAGTGACGCTGTCTGATTGCGATCCTTGTGCCTGTTTTGTTGTGAGAAGAACATGACTGAAAGCCAAAGAAATGTAGACTTTTGTCATAGATTACCACTTTGAGCAAGAAATCAGATGTATAAACTATACTCTGCATTTAAGACTGCTTTTATTGATGCTCTGGTTGACCTAATGCTTCTGATATCAAAAAAATAGCTGTTAATCAGGCAAATTGTGTTTTGAATGTTGCCTGCACATGTTCAGTAACTGTCACACGGACAGCAGCAGCATTGTACACAACAGGGTAGCAAACAGGAATACAGCTAAAATTTTACATGTAGATGCATTTTACATTGCCAAATGTGGATATGCACCCAGAGAGTGCTTTTATACATTGCATGCATTAATTGGGATGTTGTGTTCTCACTTGGTAGAGAATTTCCCTGGTGCTATGCTGTTGTTGTTTGAGTCCTCATTAACTGGAGCAGAATGACAACCCATGAGACCTATTTAGTCAAAACATTCAGCATTAATACTCATTTGGCCAAACATTGAATGTGATGACTTTTTGTTTGTTTGTTTTTTCGGCCAAGTATATTTGGTAGCCGAACATTCTGTTCAACTTTAATATGTAAAGCTGCTCTGTGGTTGATCATGACAGTTTGTAACTGCCATGGTGAATGTAATGGTTAGGGTTGCATGTTGACATTATTGTTAAGCTATCAAAAAAAAAAAAAAGAAGTGTTTCTTATAAATCATGACAGTCAAAGATTAAATGTGTAAAGTAATACAGTTTAAATGCCAAGTACAAAAGCTGGTTTTCTAGGTACTTAGTGACACGTTTCTGCAATACACTTAGATGGAGGAAAATGGAACCATAACCGCAGAAGAGGCCCTTCCAGCTGAGGAGAGCCCAGAGCTTGAAGAGATTCCTGTTGTCGAAAAGGAACCTGTTGCTAAACAGATGCCATCTAACCTCAAAGTTACCCGAGGCATGTGTTTATCATCAGAAACTGGGGACCTGTGCCACTTAATGTTCATTTAAAGCATTAAAACACAAATTTAATTTAAGGTTCCCTGTAATTAGAATTTAGATTATATTTGACTGAGCTCTTCTAATGGTCTTAGTGGTTTTGATTCGTTTGGTGCTGCAGATGTAGATGGACTGATCACCCAAGCGCTGCTTATTGGGGACTTTGATGCTGCCGTCAACCTTTGTCTCCATGACAACCGAATGGCGGATGCCATCATCCTAGCCATTGCTGGTGGGCCAGAGCTTCTTGAAAAGACCCAGAAGAAATACTTGACCAAAACTCAAAGCAAAATTGGCAAGGTGAGGCAAGACATTGGCAATGTCTCCTAGGTTCAGAAAGGAAAGGAGGCCCAAGTGCCAAGTATTGATTGGTCTAATAGTTCTTCATCAAAATCTTTGTTCTTTTGACTCTGTAGATCATCAGTGCTGTGGTTATGAAAGACTGGTTAAATATCCTTGAGACGTGTGATCTCCAAAACTGGAAAGAGGCTCTGGCTGCAGTCATGACCTATGCCAAACCTGAGGAGTTCTCCTCCCTCTGTGGTGAGTATGAAGTGGACTGTGGAATCTTCTACGATGATCAGATTAATTGATCTCTCCACTTTTAGTTCATCTTGAATATCTCCTTTTGGTTGTAAATGTACTCAACCAATCTGTACTTTACAGTGTCACTTCGAATAAGAACCCAAGAATGGGTCCCATCTGCTTTTCTGGGATTATTAGGCTATGTTCACATTACAAGCCTATTTGCGCAAATTTCTTTTCCCTTTCTGTGCCTTTTTTATTAGTTTATATCTGTCATTAGTGTGAAACAGATCGCTGTTCTGAAACAATCTGCATATGAACATTTTTAAAATCAACAGACATGATCCACATGCATCATGAACAACAATAAACATCATATCTGTGAGACAATCCATCATTGCAGCAGCGAGAAAATAAACTAGTAGCACAAGCCTTTAATGCAAGGACTATTTACTCTAGAGGTCTGCTGCTATTATTCTGAGGATCAGCTGTTCTTGGTTCTTAATTGGAGTGAGAAGGAGAAAGACCAGTTGCATTGCTTTGGCTTTTTTGCAGCAATTGTTGGATCTTCTGGGGAGAGAGACATGTGGGTGGAGAAGTGAGCCAGCATGCACAGTGAAGTGTAATGTTAAAACTAAATAAATTCCAATCTGATTCTCATTATGGTTGCATGTATCAGATATGTATTCGGGTTTTTTGTGCTCACGGTACTGAAAAATCTGACGTCGCATCTAAATAAACAATCTTATTTGTGCATTTTTAATCTTGTAATGTGAATGGTTGCCTTAGAGTCTAAATAGTAGACGTGTGTGTTTGTGTTTACAGGGCTGCTGGGCTCCAGGCTGGAGGCTGCTGAGGACCTGGCTCTGCAGGCACAGGCATGTCTCTGTTACATCTGTGCAGGCAGTGTGGAGCAGCTGGTGTCTTGCTGGTCCAAAGCACAAGATTCCAGCAGCCCTCTGTCATTGCAGGTGAGGCTCCAATCTAATGAATGTAGGGAGATTCCTAAATACACAATACATTTTTTCTCCTTAACAACCTCCCATTGTAGTCCTGCCTGTTGCAAGTATGGCAGACGTCTTAGCATCTGAAAGGTATAACTAAGGGGTGACTAGACTGATATGTTTACTGTTTTTCCCATAGGACCTGGTGGAGAAAATGGTGGTACTGAGGCAGGCTGTGGAGAAGACTCAGGGTGGAGTGGCCCCTGCAGTGGGCACCTTGTTGGCAGAGATGATGAGTCAATATGCCAGCCTGCTGGCCTCCCAGGGCAGTCTGCAAACCGCCATGTCCTACCTGCCCACCAATACCGAGCAGGCAAGTACAATGAAATTCTACTTTGTCATTATTAGGGATGCACCAATGTTGGCCTGAAACACTGGATCAGTATCGGATCGGTTTTTACATATTTTCTAATCCAAACTATTGCTGTACTATTATAAATGAAGTGAGCGTGTGGCGTCTTTTATATCGTCGCTGTCCAATGAAAAACATGCATCTCCAAATTTCCAATTTTTCAGGAACACAAAAAAACGCTTTTTCATATCATTAATCATACACAATAAATCCGAAATTGACTGTGTGATTTGTCAGCTTTTCATTGGTCATTTAGATGTTAACTGCTGTGGGGTAGATTTGGGTTTTTGCCCACATTCCATACATGATAGAAAAGTGGAGATGCATGTTTTTCATTGGACAGCGACAATATGCAAAGTCTAGTAGCTCATCAGTAGTTAAAAGTGAATACGGGGCACAGCAAAACCTTTGAAACAGTTTCTGCAATTATTGAAGTGTTGGGTACTGGCCTAGCTCTAATATCAGTATCGTCTCAAGAATGGGGGGAAAAATGGTATTCCTGGTCATTATACACAGAAACTTTTGCTGTGCACTTATCGCATTAATTCGGATACTGCAACAAGTCATAAATTATGAATAAGATGTTGTGACAATACAATGCATAATAGAGCAAGTTACAACACATTGCAGTACAGTGGGCACAACTCGCATTGCCAGGCTTCTTTGTTGGGTTTACAAGCAACCCTAAAAAAAACTGTTACATAATGTTTATATGGATAGGATGCAAGAACATGCTTCATTGTTAGTTTGTAAATACTCTCGCCAGCATCAGTGTATCCATATTGCTCTACTGCCACACCGTCTTTTTTTCAAAGCATGAGTAATCAGAGTTGATATGTGAAGCAACTTTTAGCTGTCTTGTATCTAGTGACTGGATGTTCATGAGGCCCCATTGTCAAATAATATTAAGTCAGTGTGACTAGTGTGATATAATTGCGAAGCCCCTTAAATAAGTGGCAGGACATCAAGACTTAGTACTTCTAGACTATTGCTATACATTTCAAAATCACCTGGATGGCTGAGATCCTTGACATGAGACTGTTGTATTTTAATGAATTTTTTTCTCCCAGGTTGCAGTGCAGCAGTTGCGAGAGCGCCTGAGCAGAGCACTGGGTCAGCAGGTGGCAGCGCCGGTGCAGAACAGACAGCCAGTGGTTCCTGCTGCCGTCCCTCAACAAGCTTACACACCAGTCCAACCTCAAACCCATTCGCTGCCCCCTCAGCCCATTCCTTCTGCTCCTACACAACAGTATTACCAGCAGGTACTGATCTCACACAGACAATGCTATCAAACACACATAGTAGGTGGGTCCAGAATAAATACCCAAATATAAAATACTAGTGACTGAAAATGTTTCAGTGATATATGAATGTCTTGTAGTAACAAGATATTCAAACTTTCCTAATAGGGCATTCTTGAAAAAAAAAAAAAAAAAAAGTTTTTAATCTGCTTGTGATTTAAACTCTGAAGTCAAAGCGTTCAGACTTGACCAGTAAGACTTATTGGTCAGTTACTGGACGTTCAGGAGAGTAGAGAGTAAGGACTTCTCACTAACGCATCAACACGGGTCTTGATTTGCATGCTGCCACCTTTTCAATTGGAAATGTGTGTTATCTGTGTAATTGGTATATGTCTTGGCTTGCTTACATTAAGTCTAACGACCAGTGTTACACTCAAGCTAGTTAGCACGTTTGGTTACCCATCAGTAATTCCTAATGTACAGCAACCCCCAAAATCATTTTTGACCTCTGTCCTCAAGTTTTCACCTGCATCCTATCCATTCTCCCCATCCGACGGCAGGCGCAGTGTGTGTGAGTGTGTGTGTCTCTGTTGTATTCAGGTTAGGGCTGCCTGTACTGTCACTTCCTGGAGTAACCAAACCCCAACCGTTCTGCCCAGTGCCCCTCGTCCGCTAGTCCCAGCCAAAGACCTGCAGGTACAGATGGAGCTGTGCCAGCACCACACACACGCACAACACAACACACACATGCACACACTATCTCTCTCAGGAAACTGGAGTCTTTATGGAGGCATGTTTTCACCAAAGACATATTTAAGGCAGTCAATGTAAGCGCGAGTTTATATAATCAATTTTGCAGTGGTCTTCCCACTGCGCTTTGTGATATTCCAATAGTCTGACCCCTTCATATTTTATACACTAGCGTTGAAAAGTTTTGAATCATTGGTCATATTTTATTAACAGTCTTTATTCTATTCACTAAACTCTTCTACAATAATAATAATAATGCTTCTTTATTGTCACATATACATATACAAGTACAGTACAGTGAAATTTGATTCTTCGCATA
>JAOUQW010000009.1:1616787-1628016 GCA_028565825.1 Olivaichthys viedmensis
AATGATTTGAAACCTAAAGTGCATAAACACTAGAATCATATTACAATCATTTTATAGATGGATCTGAAACAAAATGTAACATTGATTCCAAACTTTTGAACGCTAGTGTATATTCTTATTAACTACCCACGCATAACTTTGTTATACAAAATTAAAATTATTTGGACTATTCTGTAGCGTAAAATATTTTTGCCTGCTTTGTACTTCTCATGCAAAATACTGGGTTTTTTTTTCAAACATCTTACTTTGTAAATTCTAAATAACATTCACTAACCTACTAATTTCTTAAACTAGAACCCTCTTATTCACTTTTTCTATTTAAGTATTTAGAAATCTATTTTAAAGCCAAAGTCCCTTTTTTTTCTCGCTTAATATGGTAACTAGAGGTGGTTCGCAGTACCGACCTTAATTTACAGACATCAAGTTCTCCTCACCTATTCACATTCCCCCACCCCCACCCCAATTCTCCCACAGTAAACCATAGCCCCCCTTAACTCCCTGTCTCCGCTGTCTATCGTGTCATGCTCAAGCTGGGTCCTGCATGTCTGTCTTCTGTCTGTAATGTCTATATTTGTGGAATTATTTTATTTATTTATTTTTTTGTCCATATGCACAGTGTGCCAGTAGCAGCTGCTGATCAAGATCACTCTTCTGATCTTTTTCCAAATGATTACAGTATCCATCTGCATGTTAATTGCACCCTCAGTCCTCACATTGTTATAAATATCTTGAGCAGCAATCCACACATGATTGGTGCACAGGTTTCTTATTTCCTGTGTCTTGCGGTAAGTAAAGCAAACTGTGTAAAAGCAAACAAATGATACACTAATGCATTTCGGCTGTGCCATCAAAGCTTAGAAATGTCTTTTGTTAGTTGTTTTAAGGAAAAGCATTTATTTAAATAGTTTTTATTTAAGTCTATGAAACTCCTTCACTCTGGCACATTTGCAATTGATAAAGTATATTTTTTACTGTTCCTGTCATCACTGTACATTGGAAGTTATTGGGTAATGCTTGAAACTGTTTAGTATTATTGTAGTATATATTATTGCGTTGCAATTCTTACATGATTTGTAATTGTTTGTGCTGCTGTTTTCTCAGAATGTGCGCCCATTTTGTGTTTAATTGACTCCTTAGCTAACAGCCTCATCCTTACGATCAGCAGCCGTCAAAATAAACATCCATGTATCTAAGCCTTGTTGCAAAGTCAAACGCATCATCACCACTGTGGTTACATTTTTGTTTCAAGAGCCCAAATACTTGAAGGACACGAAGCAAACTTGGGGTGGGCTAATGTGCTAATATCACAAATCTAAATAATAATAAAAACCACCCAAAGATCCACCACCCCATCCCAACGTGACTTCAAAATAGCTCATGTTAGCAGACCATGTGACGCAATTTAAAAATGCTGCTGTTTAATAATCGGGCTTAAACAATAATCGTGGCATGATACTGATGGACATTTAAATCTCAATAATTTGTATGACAATTAATCATCAGCTAAAAATGCATGGTTCCGACAGGCCTATGTATAGTGTCATATTGCTGTAACACCAAAGATTTGACATTTGAGCAGATAACGGTTTTATGCCTTCCAGAAAAAGAAAGAAAAAAACTAATTCTTCTAACCTAATGACTTGATCATAGCGTTGGGGCCAGCTGAAACCTGGGGCGCGATCATGAAAAACATGTCTTGATTATTTGGTTTTCAAATATTTATCTGTTCTTTCTTTCTCTGTCAGGTCGAGCCAAACCCAGCAGCTTTCCCTTTGCAGGCTCCAGTGAGTGCTTGTCCTGCTGCCTCCAGTGCATTCATGTACTCGCAACAGTATCAGAGTAAGTATTCAAATGCACGTCAGCGTATCTCTCCTCACTCACACATGCACAAAATGGTTCTTAAGCTTGTTGACTTTTCTCATCTAATCTGGCAAACATTTAGATTTACATAGATAAAATGTTTGTGTGGTTTTCTTTCCATTCTAAACGGAATGGAGTTGCACTCTATTGGAATGGCTCATGTTCAATGGCTAAATGTTGTCATACATTTTTTTGACATTGCTGTTGACAACATAATTTCAGCATGATGTCCTTTGATAAAAGACTGTAGCTGCCATTTTCTTCATGCTTAATACTAATTACATTAGAACCTGTTCACATTTTAAATGGTCTTTGCATGTTTGTACTTGATGTGTAAACCACTGATAATTCCTTCTGGAATGCGTCTAACTCTCTGGAATGTGCTCTCTCTTGTCTGTGTAAACCCCAGCCTACCCCCAGGTTCAGCAGTTCACGCCTGGCGCTGGGGGACCAGCAATCTATCAGCCTCTTCAGTACTCCTCTTCTACAGCTGCCCCTCTTCCCCCTCCTTCTTCATCTTCTGCTCCTGCTCCTTTTTACCCCTCTCAGTTCATGCCCCCTGCCTCATCTCAGGCTGCACCTCCCGCCTTCTCCAGGCCGCCTCCTCTCTCTGCAGGCCAGCAGGCTGCCTCTGCGCCTCCTCTCTATTCCACCTCCTCCTTCTCTCCTCCTCCTTTCTCCTCGGGAGTCTCGTTCCAGCACGGCGGACCGGGTTCTCCCACCGCCTTCCTCCCGCCTCCACCAACCGGAGCCTCAGGTACTCCGACTGAGCCCACCATGATCCCAGCCTCCCAGAGAACAGGTCTGCACCACAGTGCCCTTACTTTAAAGCTCTCTTAAAACTCTCCCAAAGACCACTTCCAACACGGACAACTGCCACAGCTTGTAAAATATTACAAGAGCTGTCCACTTGTTCATACGCATTCCTTATCAGGTTGGGTTTCATGGGTTAAGTTTAATTATAGTGGATCCATGTAGAAGCAGAGTTGAGCAGCAGTCACAAAAATCAGGTGATTATTGACAGTCCTGGTGTGACGTGATTTTGGTGACGTTAGCTTCCTAGTTTTTGGGGTTTTTTGTCGGAGTATTATTTTTTTCTCTTGTTTTTGCTTTATTTGAGCCCTGTTGGCATGAGGGGATAATATAAATATCTTACTTCCACCTAAACGAACAGTGCTGCTAAACCCTCGTCCAGATCCAACTTGTGTACCTCACTACTACGGTTCAAGTGTCCCAGTCTGAGTTTGCTTAATAAGTGACTCGGGACAGTGGCTAAAACCAACAGTTAGCATAAGAAGAAATGGATTTGATTATTTAATAGGTTTGTATGACCATACTGAACTTGGCGAATGAAGTCATTTTGGGGAGGAAAAAAATGCTTACGTGTATATTAAACTCCTCGTTCTTCATCGACACATAAGCGCAATGATGTACTGATAACAGTTTTACTCCAATTTGGAGATAAAACCTCACCAGGTTAGGTTAGGTCACAAAAACAATTTTTTGCACAACAGCACAAGGGTTATTTTGGGTGTGTTCTTGTTTGAAAATTTCATCTTTATTTATTATGGCAATTAAAATGTTTACACAGTCTTGCATAGAACATGACATTTGAGGACATGAGGGGGAACTCCAGATACTATTCTATGTGCTTCATATCTAGTCAGTAAAGCGACCAGGTAAGATAATGTATGTAATAAAAAAAAAAAATTGGGTCACATGGGAAAACCTTAGAAATGGTAAAAGCAGTGGGTAGCTACTAATTTTAATAGTCTGTCCTTTTCCTAAAAAGCTGAAGGTGTTGCTCATATGTGCACTATTCTATTTAAGAACGTTTTCTTAGGAAACTGGTTTAATTCATTGTCCTGGACCTTCCTCTGATTTTAATTTGTGGGGAGTCTACAATAATGATAATGAGTAGTTCAGAGGAATAAAGAATTGTGTCCGCATGTTGTTCACAGTCAAATCTCTCTTGTGGTGTTAGTTCATTTTTAGCAAATAACTGCATGTGGCTAGTTTATAGAAAGCACAATTTGATTTGTCTTATCCACAGAGGGAATTACCCAAGATGCAACCTGGGTTTTGGAAGGTGAATTTTCATATTGGTTGTAGTACATATAGTCTATTATAATGGACTGCAATCATGCTGTGCTAATAATCATGCAAGATTATTAATTATGCAAAATCAAATGTAAAACATATATTTATCCTACCAGGGAAATTTGGAGCAAATAACACAAGCAATCAGTTTATGGCTTAAATTTGTGTATGCAGCTGAGACTGGAAATGCATCATAAACATCACCAGTTGCCCTAGATTTATCACTGATAAGCGCAGTAGTCATTAAATGCTCATCAGCGCTGTGTATGATGATGAGCAATGTAGGTCAGCTAATACTTTGATGAGAATAGAGCTGTGCGTGGATAATGAGCAGTAGGCCAGGCTGCAGCACTTCCATTCTTGGAGCACTGTTCTTTACTTTTGCTTCAAAATTTTGCTTAATGTGTAGAGTACATTGTCAAATCAGAGCAGTTTTCCTCACTACTTTTAGAATGCATGTGTCATTCAAGTACAAATGTTTATTCTGACTGATCAAAAAAATCAATGATTTTAACCCTGTGATTGCTAAAAAATATTGTCAGCAACTTTGAACATCCGTTCAACCTTTCGTAATGCGATTTAGATTAATTATGTTGCCCACGAAACACACATTGTAATCATTAATGTGCTTCCTGTTCATGGGATGGAGTGATAGTCATGAAAACGCACATGCTGTTGCCAACTTTCACATGGAACACTGAATGATAACCAGAATGACGGGTTGGAAAGTTTTGCACAGGCATGTAGATATGAATAGTGACATTAACTGTCTTCTGTTTTGCCTCAGGGCCCCAGAACGGTTGGAACGATCCTCCTGCTCTCATGCGAGGACCCAAGAAGAAGAAGGTATGTTTGATGAAGCACTATTTGGCCTAATGCAGATGAATTTGCTCTTTCTAAGCTCAGTCTAATGGTTATCGTATAGTTTGAGAGTTCCATAACTTGATTATAACAGTTACAGATGTCATACAGATGCACTTAGCTAATGTTTGCAGATGCCTTACTGTTTTTGCTCTTCACCTAATTATAAATTGTACAAAATGTAAATGCCTGCCCTGTGTGCCACTATGTGCAGGCATCATTTATATGCATTTTTGTTTTTCTTAATGACAAAATTTGTCTCCAGCTCCCAGAAAACTACACTCCTCCTGCTCCCATCACAGCACCCATCATGGCTCCACTGGGAGAGCCACAGCCTGTAGCCACCATGCAGCCTCCTTCCCAGCAACAGCAGCAGCTCCCTCCACAGCCAGCTGGTGTTCCTGCTCCCTTCAACCCCATCCAACAGCACCATGTGGCTCCTGCACTCAGAAACCCTGCCATGCCTAGCATGCCTGTGGAGGGGGCACCAGGAGCACCCACTGGAGATGTCATCCAGGTGTCAAAAAAAAAAAAAGCACATTTCCCATATTGGAGTGTTGAAAACTATTGTTGTGCATGCACCCAAATGCACTTTAAAGTTCAAATACTCTGTATGTTGTGTAATGAAATGAAACCGCGAATTTGACTTTGCCCCAGGGCAGTGTAGTCTCTGCATGCCGAGAAGATTGGAGATCAGCCCATTGAAAGAATACAACAAAGGCAATTTGGACTTTAAGTGTTTATTGAATATTTATTTTAATATTTATCATAAATCTGAATGTTTTTGCTTCAAGCCAATGCAATCCTTGCCTACCGAGAAGATCACGAAGAAGCCCATCCCAGACGAGCACCTCATTCTGAAGACGACATTCGAAGGCCTCATCCAGAAGTGCTTGGCTGCCGCCACAGACCCTGTTAGTTCAGCCTCATTTTTCTCCTAGGACCCGAGAGTAAGGTTAATGTCTAGCTATTTTTACACTTGGTTGTGTCTAAACAAACACTTCTTGTCATTTTTCCCAACAGCAAACCAAGAGGAAGTTGGATGATGCTAACAAGAGGCTGGAGTCCCTTTATGATAAACTGAGAGAACAAACTGTGAGTATTTTGATGGAAATTCCATCCCACTTATTGTCTAAGGTGGAGCACAAATTTGAGTTAACTTGAGTGTTCGGTCCATGTCAGAGCAATATTTTTAATTTCTTGTGGATGGTATCAGCCTTGTTCTTAATGTATCAGACCTCTCAGGAGCCATACAAAATTCAGACCCTAATGAAGGTGGACTGCATTGGCATAGTGGGTATTTATCATAATGCTGATACTTACGTTTATTGGGGGGGTGGGGTGGAAGAAGGGCTTGGAGGTTGGGATGCAGTATCTTTTGTCTGTGCCAAGCTTTCGCTTTGAGACTGTACATTGTTAGTAACGTATTATAAAATAGCTGTAATGCTAATCTAATTGACCTACAGCAATGGATTTGACCTGTTGTCTGCAATCCCTTTAAAAATGTAAAAAATTGATGGGATGTAAATTCAGAAACTGAAAGCACCTTTGCGAATGTATTGTACTGAATGCGACATGGCACCATAGAATTCAGTACTTTTACTATGAATGAGCACAAAAATGGTTTAGCCATGCCGACGTTGGAGGCAGCAAGCTAGTTGAGAAGGGCTGCCCCCTGTGAATTCTCTATGGAGTAAAAACCCTGGAATTTCTACACCACACAGATGTAACACTGAAAATGGTTTCCGTTTTACAACCATATAGAGCTCTGGAGCTTTGTTCAGTAGAAATGTACAGTCATCGGGCTTCTGTATGTGTTGAACATTATCACCTTTACTGTTTCTCCAGCTTTCTCCAGCCATCGTGGGCGGCCTCCACAACATGGCTAGGAGCATCGAGTCCCGCGCCTACGCCGACAGCCTCAACATCCACACACACATCGTCAGCAACAGCAACTTCAGCGAGACCTCCGCCTTCATGCCAGTCTTGAAGGTGGTGCTAACGCAGGCAAATAAGCTGGGCGTCTGATGTGCACACACCATACTCGCCAGTATTCCCGCAACTCCAATACAAGCCATCAGTCAACAAGGACTAACTTGTATTGACATATATCGCCAGTCTTAACTCTGGAATAAGGCATTCCAATTTACAGGCTTTCTTTTGTTTAGTTTTTTCCCCTTTCTTTTTTCTTTTTTTTTTCTTTTCTTTTTTTAGTTAGGTTTTAATCTTGTTTATGTTGTCATTATTTCATATGTGTAATCATGGCAGAGCAGAGTGCAATGGGGAGTTTTTCCCTTTTTGTCTTTCTTTTTCTTTTTTTTCTTTTGAGTCAGTGTAGGTTTTGAGCATCCCATAGGATTCACCGCCTGGAGAAATGATATGCCGGATAGGATTTGTCCAATGTTTGCTGTTATGTAATTGAGCTGTCGGTTAGCAATTTAGGCTTTTTTTTTTTTTCTCCTTTCTTTCTTTCTTTCTTTTTTTCAATTTCTGTCATATACATTTTTTTTAGCCTCTTGCTGTGTGTGCTGATTAGAAGACTTGGCATTTCAGTGATATTCAGTGCAATTTCTTGCAAAAAAAAAATGTTCTTGCATTTTATCCGTTTACCAAGATCAACATATAGTCCTGGTAACAAGCAAATATTTTCAATAAATGTTATTTATTTAAAGCTTTTAAGATTCGAGTTAATCAGTAATGAATACAGCATTAGCTAATTCTATGTTATGTGGCTGCCTAGTTGTACTTTGTCCTATAGTAATAGGAAATCTTGATGCAGATGCCAAAGTTAGGTGTGCCCGATGTACTTTTTAGAAGCATCACAGCTGTCTACTGCAAAATGGGGTAAAAGAGTACTCCTTGTACCTAATCTTTTGCACCAGGAAATGTTTTCCATGAAACATGTTTTAGTATCACCACCCTTTCATTTGTATCATGTATACATCATGTTTGAATACATTGTATATCATGTATTCTTAATTTGATGGCATGATATTTTAGCGACACTGCTGCTTCAAACACTAAGGCGATATTGCGGGATGTTTCCGAGGGAAAACAGCTAGCTACTGGTCACGTCGATATAACTTTTCTCATCACTCCTGTTTAAACCCTTATTTTACATATAAATTCTGTACCCTTTAATTTGAGAGGGGGGGGGGGGTTAATGCACAATGTTCAAAGAACTATTGTAAAAAAAGACAAATGGGGGGGGGTTTGCATTTTAATGAACTGATCGAATAAAGTGCTCAATATTTCTCAGCCTTAGTGTTATTTCTAAATTTCAAAGTTTATTATGGACTTCTAGAAAGAAAAAGAAAAAAGATCCGTCATTGTTAACAGGCTGCAAATGCGCACCCAGTTTTGATTGGCTGCGCCACGGTGACCGCGTTGGAGCGGTTTTGACACTTATGGCTTTCCACACTCCATTCTCCACTGTATAATAGGGAATTTGCGCGTCTCCTGCATCCGCATCCGTCATCACCCGGAGCGCTCCATTGTCTGCAATCGCTATAAAAACTCGCATGGATATCAACTGATCCCAATTTCTTGCTTTCTTTTTTTTTTTGCATCGAGTTTCGGAGGCGTGGGAATCCTCGCCGTTTTTTGTGATTTTCAGCGATTTAGAGATGGTTGTTCCGGACAGTGCGCGCTCTGATGTGGCCGATCGCGGGGGACTGGACGGCACCGAGGCAAAGCCCATGCGCATCGTCTGGAAAAACGTTATTCTCATGTGTCTGCTTCACACTGGCGCACTTTACTCCCTGGTCCTCATCCCCGGAGCGCATCCCTTCACCTGGATCTGGTGTAAGTCTGAGAGCGAGGAGATCGGTTCGGGTTTTGTTTATGTAACTGGACCGTTTCACGTTTCATCCGCGAGACCGCGTTTAATGCATCACTGCATCACTGCAATGCTTTACCGATCCATTTGCCCAATGCGCGGTTTTAGGAGCATGCTATATTTCAGAGGATAAAAAAACATCTCACCCATGCGTTTTAAAGATGGATAGGCCTGGATTCATTTGTGCGTGTAAACAGCAAGTGCAGTATTTTTGAGGGATTTTTCTTCTGCAATGTAAATGCACGCATGTACTAATCAATACAATCAGCAAATAGGAGTTTCTTCTTTTTTTTTAATTTTTTTCTTCTTTTTTTTTTATGCGCCTTGGGTTGAGGATCTGATTAATGCCCAGTGGTGTCGGTTCAAATGAATTAATTTTGCTGTGATCCGGATATGTCATTATGGCCATGACACATTTCCAAAATCAGAAATGCCCCCTCCACCAAAATGTTATTGTAACATAAGAAATCTCCTCTCTCTCTTTTTTTATTTTATTATTATTTTTTTATTTAATTTTTTCCTTTCCTTCCCCTCTCTCTCTCTCTCTCTCTCTCTTTCTCTCCAAACTTTTGTATAATATGCATGGTATTATTTTGGCCACCAATTTGTACTCTTTGGTGCTGGCTTATGTGTGCATAAAACAAGTCACCTTCCAAAAATCAATTGTCCCTGCCAATAAACTTGCATATCGTTTCTGATAATTGGGCGTTTTGCAAGCGTTCCCATCGGTGTCTTTGAGCCGGAGAAATAGCCAACACTCCAGTTAATATAGTACGTGTCAGAAACATCAGGTGTTTGTGTGCTAACCCTGAATCCTGTGTTGCACATCTTAAAAATAGCAAGTGTCTAGTTTCTATGGAAACGTGGGCCTTGTGGAGGCTGAGCACACCCCACCTCTTTCAGACGTACTCCTTCACCTCACCTATCGCTACTCCTGCGTAGGTTCCTTGTCTCTGGATGAGCCTTTAGCACGCTTCTTAGCCTGAGAAAGGTTTCTTCTTCAACAATAAACTGATTACTACTACTCGCTACTTTAATGACTGTATTAGTTATGAAGTGGCTTCTACCAGTGTTGGCATATTTAAGATGTTTAATTAGGAGACTGGTGTGTTGTGCTTTTTTCTTTGCAGCCTATGGATGTTTTATGCTCACAGCCCTTGGGGTTACTGCCGGAGTCCATCGCTTATGGAGTCACAGGTCTTACAAAGCCAAACTGCCTCTAAGGATCTTCCTGGCCGCCGCCAACTCCATGGCCTTCCAGGTGAGGAGGAGTCGGCATAATGCCACATATATTGTTGGATGTGTCAGAAAATGGCAAAACCTAAGTAAACAAGTATGCTCTTTCTTTTCTTTTCTTTTTTAAAGGGATGCTACATGATTTTAGGCACTCTAAGCAAAACTATTGAGCATGAAAATCATTTTTTCCACCGTAATTGTTCCCTACGGGTCTTTGTGTCATGGGAAACCACAGAACTTAAGACAGTGATCATATATTAATCGTAAATCATTCATGGATGTCAGTCACCTGCAAGTTCTAATCTTTGATATCTCTGATGATATCAAGTTGTGATAAGAGAATAGGCTGGCAATAATGTTAGGGTTTAGATTGCCATTTAGTGTCAGGAGACTTGTGGTACGTCATTTCATGGAGGGATTGTAACTTGCGGTGAAGAGGGTTTACTTTTGAAACTTGTTATACATGGGCTATTCTCTTAACAAAAAAACTCAATGTTTTGTTGGTGTCAATAAATAATTGCAAACCCCAACTATAGCCTATACCTACTACATATCAGGTGTTACCTTTAAAAAATGCACAAAAAAAAAAGGGAAAATTATGCTTTTCAGTTAAATATCTGACTAAAACAATAACAATTTCATGTAAATTAAATTTAAGTAGAAATTGATTTTTATGTATTATTTCATGCGTCAGGCTTGAGCGCGTGCGTTAAAGCCGCTTTCCCAGTACAATCTTCTAGCTTCATTTTTGTTTTAAGCCACACATTTCTGTGAATATTCAGGGTCAGAAGAGAGTTTGGGATGGATGGCATGAAGGCATTCTGGAAACCTGAAGCAAGCTATGCAGTGTGAAAAGTTTTGGAATTCATAGGTCATGCTGTACGAATGCAGTTTTTGAGCATACATCTACGGTTCCTATAATAGCGAGCTTTGATTTGTTGACTCCAGATAATCTGTTGTGTACTATGGGACTGTTCAGTTTATGGTTTATACACACTTAGAGTGATTGGTCCAGCAGGGGATAACCGTATGTACAGCATATGGGGTATTTCACATTGCTAGATTGTTGGACCATGGACATGTATTTATTCCTCAAGGATTAATTCCATTTCACTCATTCCATTCCATTGGTTTGTGTTCTTCTACTCAGCCTTTGTACTCTTGTGGCTAGATATTGTGAAGGGACAAATTGTTATAAATGCAGTTTTTTCAGTCATTTCAACAGAGCTTAACCTGTTGGTGTTTTCAAATAGATGGATAGAATGCTCCTTTATTGTCACATATACATATACAAGTACAGTACAGTGAAATTGATTCTTCGCATATCCCAGCAT
>JAOUQW010000009.1:1636413-1663463 GCA_028565825.1 Olivaichthys viedmensis
CACACACACACACACACACACACACACACACACACACACACACACACACACACACACACACACACACACACACACGTACGTCATGATGTCGCGCGTGCGCGCTGAATTCACCGTCACACTTCCTCAAATGAGGAGAAGACGGGGATTACACATCGAGCAAGAGCGCACCGCTCACAAGGTACCCTTTTAAGCAAAACGGTCCCAGGAAGCAGTCTCTATAGATCGGGATTTTTAAAAAAAACAACAATGAGACGCGTTAACCTCCATTGAATGAATTGCATGGCAAACATCCGGGGAACTGCTTTCGGTCTTAAGGGCATCATTGATTTTTCTAATTCCCGTCATTGCGTCTTTATTATAGAGCTGCTGTTGAGAGGAATTACCGTGATGTGGTGCATCAGGGATCTAGTTTCAGATTTTATTGAGTCATTGTAGGAATTTAGGGATTGCAGGGAAGCAGCCGTGAATAAGGTAGAGGAAAGCATTATACAGCCGTAAATTAGGCGTTATAGATACACTCGAACACGTTATAACGTTACAGCCCCCAAATCAGGGATAATGAATGAACGTCATGGGAAAACGTTATATACCCCCCAAAATCAGGCTTCATGCATGAATAGGAACAAGGGATAAACTCCTAAATCAGGGATCATGAATAAACAGGAAAACATTAGACACCTCATATTTATGTCTCCTTTTTTTTTTCCTTCTTCTTCTTTTTTTTTTTTTTTTTTACATTTAGATGAAACATTTGACAGACTGCATTACATGGAATTGCTCTTTTCTATTTAGCGTGCAAAATATATCATTTTAAGAGACCATTTATGTAGTTTTTGGAGATTCGTTCATTTTTGTAATACTATTATTTAATAGTATGTGCAAAAATATTAAATGTTCCTATTTTGATAATTGCTCAACTTTTTTTTTTTTATCATGGTTTAAAATATTATCTTAATATAGTATTAAAAATTACTACGTGTAATTTTTCTATTGTTGCGAAGAACATCTTTTTCATTGGGACGTTTTGTAAATAAATGATGTCCAATTCAAAGTGAATAAATTAGTAGCCAAATAACAATACAAGAACAAAATCAAATACAAATATACAGTCACGTTTACTGACGACATTTTGAAGTGTCCGTGATAAGAATATTGTGCATGTCGAATATCGCGGTATATCGTATAATTGATTATTAAGATATGCCTATTCTTTAAGCGCCTTAATGTGCGGGGATGACAAGTTCAGTTTAGTTCAGTTCTTTATTGTCCACATTGTAGCATGGCTCACCAAGAAAACACATATCAAACAATGAACAGAATATAAAACAACAAAATCATCTCTAAAAATTTTTTTAAACAGTTTAATAACAATACAGAGACTGTAAAACAGGTAGTACAAATAATTAAAACAATAAAGTAGGGAATGTGTTTAAGACCAGAAATGGATAACAAAGTATAAAAATAAAGTATTTTTAATATATAATTGACAATTTCCCAAAGTTTTCCACAGACAGTTTTCTAAGGAAAGCCTACAGTTTGAACATTAGCAGCTCTGTTTAGGGGTTTGGCACCTTTACTAAATGCTCTTTATTATGATCTAGATTGCAAATGTGAGTTGTTACACATAACCATTCCCGTCTTTTTTTTTATCATAAAAGGCACTGTAACGAAAGATTTTAAGAACTGTTAAGTGGCCTAATTGAATGCTCATGCCATTTTAGCATTACTAGAACTAGGAACTGGGAGCATCATCACTGTCTGTATAGTCCCGTGCTATTATAAAATGCCGGTGTGGTGGCATTGGAGACCCAGGAGCTGTCTACTGACCCGGTGCTGGATTTGCCTTTGCAAGCCGTGTCCTCTTATTTGTGCTGTGGTCATAAGACAAGCAAATATTTCCAAATTTTAGACTCAGTTATTAATAAGAAAGTCACCAAAGCAACCACACCAATGCAACAACAGCTGCATATCTGTGAATGGAAAGTACTGAGATGACATAGCTCTTAGACACTTACACCCACACGATTTCTTTTGTCTCTCCAGACTGATCCAAATCTAAGAAAAAAGCACCCTCTTGGATCTTGAAGCTAATCAGGTATTTTCATGAGCTCATGCAGTGCTAATGTAGGAATTTTTTACTGCCAAATCAGCATGTGTTTTGTTTCAGGACAAACTTTACAACAGGAGCCATGAGGAAGTGCAGCCCTTGGACGTTTCTTCCTATTATGCTTTCATTCTTCACAGCAGCAGGCTTGTGGGTTGTGTGAGTATTTAAACCCTTTTGCTCTGTCTGTCTGTATCTTTATTGGGTTATTAGTATATCTAATTTCTAAGTTACATACATTGCACTGCGACTTTATGTCTGTACACTGTGAATTCCATTCCATATAAATATAATGTACATTGCACTTTAACTGTAATGTTGCAATCCTTTTGCTGACTGCCAATTTGTGTTGTATTTATATAGACAGGATTATTGTACTTAGTCTGTTGTACTTAATGTTTGTAGCTAATGTCATATTTTGTTAAACTGTGACTAATAATAAAGTTGAACTGAATAGAATTCACTAAATAGAACAGATTGATTTGAGAGATTGAAGGAGGTAAATGATTATTTTATGTTGAAAAAAAGGTATTTCATAGCAGTGGAGGATGACAAGATCACCCCACTAAGCTCTGAATATAAGTAAGTTGGATGTTCTCCTTTTATATCTTATATCAGAATATATTAATGTCATATTACAGTGTTGTCCATCTGCTTCAAATAGATTTGTTTTTTCCATAGGAGATCAGTTTCAAAGTCCCCTCCATACATAAGGTACAACTGAATGGCACACTCTCAAGACTTTATTGTTTTTCGGATCCCCTTCTAATTGGAAGCTTGGCTTAATACCTCATTTTCATATATTTTAGCATTGCAGGTGATGCTCCACCTGCCAGCTGTGTTTTTAGCCAAGTCATGAACATGGCAGCTTTTGTGGGTAAGGGTAATGACTTGTGAATACAGTTTTTGTTTTTTACATTTTGCTTCTAATTATATTTAAGGTATATAGGCGATTGAGAACCAGGAGTTTGTTTGTTTTTAAAAACAAAACTGTAAATCACAGGGGTACTGGTATTACAAATATGTTTGCCAGTCCCATGGTGAAGGTCTGACCTTTTACTCTATATAAAACTCTAAGAATGAATATTCTCCTGGACTCGAATTTGCTTATTTTTATCTGAAGCACAACCACAGTTATGGCATTTTGAAGTCTGTTTACCCCAGAAATAATAAAAGAAGAAAAATGCATTTAAAGATTGTGAACATTCCTCTTCCACTGAAAATTACTGACAAGTTGACAGCTGTTAGTATTAGGCAACTGTCATTTAGACTCAGATTACTAAGAATGAAAAAGAACATGTCCAACAGGTGTCAATTGTCATGAAGAGTGTTTTTGTTAATTTTGATGTCAGGTTAATATAACACCTTTGTCAAGTGACAAATCTTGGTTTTGATGTTGATGACATGTCACATCTTTACCATTATGTGACTCTGACATACCAGAAGTACACTGAGCTACAAAGTAAGTTGTCATGACATTCTTACTCAAGTCAACCTGGAAAATGTCATAACAACCTTATGTCAACAAAAAATCTGTCACTCAACTTAGGTGGTATGTCAACCTGACATCAAAATTGAAGAAAAAAAGAAGAATTGAAAGTTTTTATGAAAGCTAACGCCTGCTGGAATAAGCCTGTATAAATGTTTGACAATTTATGTCAGTTGTCATGAAGGGCTTATGTAGCTGTGTGAACGTGCCCTTAAGTAAAGTGTTACCCATTTACCTTACCTGCTAGTTGGATAACCAGCTAACCATTATGTTATCTAGCAATTAATTATATTATAGAAGAAAATATAGAAGAAATACGATGTACACACAGATTTTTCTTACATACCTATCTTCGTACGTTTTATAAAGCACATATTCTAAATAAACTAGATCCATTTCATTATGAGCAACTTTCATTTTCACACAAATTACATTTCACAAACTCTAATGTACTTGTGCCTTTGCTTTTCTGCCATCTTCTATCAATTTACGGATGGGGCACAGAGAATTGTGGGCGAAAAATGTTCGGCGAGGGTACACCAGTTGCATCCTCAAAAAGTCTTAAAATGTAGGCTACATTTTTGGCTATTCAAAGGATCCTTCAAAACGGAACAGCCTTCGATGACTAAGCAACCGAGAAATGCTGCTACCTCGACTGCACCCTATTGGTTTTCAGATACGCTTACTGTTTTAGTATAACAGTGTGCACTTTTTTTTTAACGTTACCAGGCTTCATCCTTGGGGTCCTCAGATACTTGCAGCTGAAGCCAAGAGTGCGCAAACCCTGGCTCAACATCATCAGTTTGGTAGCTCTGTCCCTGGCCTGCTTTGGGATGACCTTGGTCGGGAATTTCCAGGTATGGTATGGATTATCCCTCTGATCACTTGTTTTTTGATTACTATAGTGTCTTTCTGTTAAGTGAAATTTTATTAAGTCAACTTAATAATTTATTCAAGAAACAGTGGCTTTATTACAATGTAGCCTTCATATGCTTTAGGTGAGAAGTGATCAAGTCTTCTCACTATTATCTAGTTGTCGAATGATGAGGAGCTCCACAATATTGGCACGTCCATGACCTTTGGCCTAGGCACACTGTTCTGTTGGGTCCAGTCATTCATGACTCTAAAAGTCAACTTGAGGAACGAAGGCAGACGAGTTGGCGTCCCCCGCTTTCTGTTGTCTGGAGCAGTCACTTTCTGCATGTTGCTTTGTATCCTTTTCACGTCTTGCATGCGGTTGCCAATCACACACACACAATATGAAGACAGCCTTTATTGTCACATATACAATAAATACACATACAGTACAGTGAAACTCTTTTCTTCGTACATCCTAGCTTGTTAGTAAGCTGGGGTCAGGGTACAGCATCCCTGGAGCAGAGAGGGTTAAGGGCCCAACATTTGTAGCTTGGCGGTGCCAAGGCTTGAACTCAACCTTCTGATCAGTAGCCCAGGACACTAACCACTGAGCCACCACTGCATCCTAAGGAAGTGATGGTCAGTTTTCTGGTCACACATTCAAGCTAGGTCTAGATTAATTTTCACACAGAGACCAAGTCTAGGCTTAATTCCAGTGTCTGGAAAACCTATTATGAAAATCAGACGAGACAGAATGTGAGTGTGTGAACGTTATAGTACTTTACAGCATGCAGTTCCCACAGTCCTAGGAAAAGTCATGGAAAATTGAATTAAATTTTATTTCATATGGAAAATGATTAAATATCCATTAGGTTTTTGGAAAAGTCATGGCATTTTTTATTAGCCCCAATATTATCATCATACTAGGTATCTCATTTTGTTTTAACATTCAAAAAGAGGACATAACGTGCAGGATTTGGTTTTGAGGACAAATGTGCAGGACAGGGGCTCAAGGAATTAACCCAAAAACCTCTTCTCTATATCGTACTAACTGCTTGCTGTATTATTTCTGGGATCAGAAATTACCAGTGTTCTGACCTTGACACTACCACAGACTTTTCTCTAATGGCCCAGCGTCTGCACATGCACGCAGCCCGGGCCCAGTGGGCGCTAGTCATGTTCTTCCTGGCATTCTTGGGAACGTTTGCCATCGAGTTCCGCCACTATCACTTTGAGATTGTGTGCAGCGATGACCAGGAGCCTCCGATGAGCCTCTCGGAGAGCTTCTCTGAGGTTTCAGAATACCAATCGGACCAGCTATAGGACTCTTCTGGTTCTATTGTTACAACAGAATTGCCACAACTTCCAGTATTTATCAGCTACAATAATGCATGCATGTTGAATGTAATCTCTCCAGAGTGATCTGTGAAGGAGTATGTTTCTTTCTTTGCAGGTAGACTACAAAAAAAGAAAAAAGAAAAGCACAGACACCATGTCTGAGCCACAGCAAATTTTTGTATTGCAGGAGCCAAGTAACGTGAAGTGTTTTACATGGAAAATGAGTGTATAGATAGGTACATATTATTAAGTATGTGACTAGACATTTTTGTATTACTTGAAAAGGACACGACCTCAACTACAAAGTCCAAATGTCAGTACTGAAGAGACTCAGTAATGGTATAAATGGCAAAGTAGATCCATGTCTAAAACTTGGTTTTCAGTATGTCACAACCCTAGTTCCTTACACAAAGGGCGCATTTTATATCAAGATGAAAATAAAAAAGTAATAAAAAACGTGTGGCATATCTCTGACAGTAGTAATTATAACAGTATGTTTTTAACCGTAGTTTATTAAAGCTGTACTCTAAGACTTAACTAGTGTCTTCTTTTAAACAGCTGAATGGGTTTACAAGTGCCACTGCAATTCTCTGCAAAATTTGTTCAAGCTTCAGCTCTCATTCCATAGTGCATTAGGCATAACACATTACATTTATTTACGTAGTAGACACTTTTATCCAAAGAGACATACAAGTGAGGCAGAATACAATCCAAGCTTAGAGCTGACCGGTTAGGTCTTGCTCAAGGGCCCAACAGTGGCTCTCTGGCAGTCCTGAGACTTGAACTCACAACTTTCAGTTTACTAGTGCAGAACCTTAACTGCTGAACTACCTCAGCTACCACTAATATCAAACACATAGGCTAAGCATCGTTATATTTGTGTTGCAATCAACTGAGTCATCGTGTTACCTTGGAAAGTCACATGCATTCAAGAGATTTTGCTTTAATTTTCTGTAGTGTTGGAGATTGTTTTTTATAACACAGATTTAATGCAATTATTTTGTAATATGAGCCACATAGTTTGAAGTGTAGAAACCTTGATTTCTTTTAGGTTTTGCTCTACAAAATGTTTACACGCTAGATTACAGTTACAACATGATCGGACCTTTAGGTGTGCCCAAATGTGGCAAATATAAGTTGTTACACATTTGCGCTTTGCAATGAACATTTTACATAATGGTATTTTGAATAACATTTGAGAGTATGTCTACTAGGTGGAGGAACAGGTACTATAATCTGATTACCAACACTGTGCTGAAAATACATGACTCTTGTGCCCAGCCATTATTAACTTAAATTACACCGACACATCAATACTGTTTCATAGCATAATAAACATCCAAATAGAATGATGTAATATTATACACCAACTTCAACATGTTTTTTGTTTAAAAACACAAATGAAAAACAAACAAAAAAATATTAGCAAGCACCTGGAATTTCATCAAGTACAATAATAATGCACTTGCTGCATAACAAATTATTTTTCCACAAGTAACAAGCTACAACATTGTGATCCAATGTCAGCCCACACCTCCCTTCGCTAAAGTCCATTAGAGGAGTTCTGACACTGTTCTGTCCTTGTCCATCAAGCGCTTCTGGTGAGTTCCAGCTGGCTAAAAGTTGTGATGGTTCTATAATGGCTCCTCTCCTCTTCAGTCAGCTCCATGTTGCCTGGCCGCACGGCCACGGCCACGTTCAGCCCAGCATCCTCTGCTGCTTTTGCTTCTGCAAGATAGAAAAGATAGAGAAGACAAACAGTCAACACAGTCATGTGCTGTCATCAACAGTCATGTGCTCACAGAAGCCCTCAATGTAACAGCTGCTGCCCTTAGCTCTTCCTACTGCATAGTGTCATATGAGAACCTTCCAGTAGTTCTGCATAAGAATACTGGGCTAAGATCAAATAACTACAATGAACTGATGAGATCCTCGAGGGTACCATCTGGATATAAATGTCTAAAAGTAAAAGTAAATGGGGTAAATATAACTATCAACTATGTAAATATACATATTTATGAATATATTTATGCTTCATGTCATACCTTTCCATACTGTTGGCTAAAAGGATTAGATTTCTAATATTTATTGACTGCAAACCATTGTGCACTGACCTATAGGAGTGTTGTATATTTATACATTTGGCTAAATCCAATCCAAGTAGGGCTGGGATAGTATGGAAAATTCACGATAGGATAACCGGACAACCCAATATCAAGGTTTTCGGTACATCAGTTGTTCCCTCAGTTAAGATAAATATATAGTTAACATAACAATAAGATAACAGCTATCTAGTTTTACAAATGGATCACATCCAAGCATGATGATTTCCCTCCCAATGTTGGTTAGCTAGCTTTGTTTGGGGATGTTTTCTAATGTTAGCTAGCTAACTTTTTTTGGTGATATTCTCTAACGCAGAGGTCATCAATTCCAGTCCCGGAGGGCCAAAAATCACCAAACTGTTGGACCATGGCCCTCCAGGACTCGATGACCCATGCTCTAACATTAGCTAGAGAGCCTTGTTTGATGATTTTCTCCAGTGTGGGCTAGCTAGTTTTGTTTGGGGTTAAACATTTACAGCTAGCTGGGTAGCTAATATTGTTGTGGGATGTTGGCAATCTCCTATTGATTCAAGAAGTTTTGTGATTCAAAATTAATCTGAGATTTAGTTTGCCCAAGTACAAGGTATATTTCTTAGCAGTAAAGCAACAAAGACACCAATTTTTCGCTTCTGGTTTTCTTTTAGCAGGGTGGAGTAAAATTCAGGTGATTATAGGTGGTTCTGGTGCGAAGCGATTTTGGAGGGAACGCAGTGGTAACGTTCGTGGTAACGTGAGCATTACTTAATTAACAGTTCCACCATTTTTTCTCCCAGAACGAACAACCCACAGCACGCTCTCTTGTTTTCTATTGGCTCACACTTACGAGGTTTGCGAATACCCACGGTAAAAGTTCACCTAGAAACGCTAAATTAACCAGTACGGGGGAGCGAATTCCTTTTTTGCTTTCTTGATTTATATCTAGCTAAAAGTGCCCCAATAACACATCTAATAATTACGACATTTTCAAAGACGATCCCTTTGCCATATAACACTGCTGTGACAGTGCAAGTTTTAAATGATCTAGTGGAAACAGCGAGGGTGTTTATTGAAAAATTTACTTGCTAAAAGGATACAAATAAAATTGTCATTATCGCTAAAATAACATATTTCAAGGAACATACCATCACAAAATCTAGGTGTGCATCATGCATACCAGTATAGAAGAAAGGGTATACCATTACCATAATTTCCTTATCATACAATACTAATCACACCCCTAAATCCAAGCATATGACTGAGCACTTGAGCGGTAGAGGTCTTGCTTAAGGGACCAGCAATTCAGGCATTTGAACCCACAACCTTCCGGTTACTATCACAGAATCTTAACCGCTGATCAACCACTGCATTAAGCTACCATATGTTATAACTCTTAAACCTTACATCTCTTAAAACTCTTCAAGTAAAACATTGTGGAGTTTCTTATCACATTTTTTAAATGTCCTCCTAATGCAGTATTTATTCAAACTTACTGGGAGAAGTGAGAAAACACATAAATTACAGCCACTTTACACCCACCTCGTGTGACATCTGTTAAGAACATAATGTCTTCTGGTGAGCATCCAATCCTCCCTGCAATCTTTTCATAGCTTTTACTCTCCACTTTGGCACCAACGTTGGTGTCGAAGTGACCATCAAATAGCTGCAGAAAACATTGAGAAAGATGTTTAAATCCTAGAATCCACCATAAAACGTATTCAGCACATTACGTATTATATGAAATGCAGCCAAATTATAACTTGCATCTAATAGATCTCCTTCAACTGAATAACCAAAGAGTAGCTTCTGGGCTTCTATGCTTCCTGAGGAATAGATGTAGACTTTAAGACCATGTCGCCTCCATCTTCTGATAGCAGGAACCACGTCTTGATACACTCTGCGTCAGGAGACAGACACATAGGAACGGGAGTGGCAATTGTATCATCCACAAAATACCCAAGTCCTAGTACACACATCATAAAATACATCAAACTAATTATATTCTCTGGGTTGCACATTTGAATCTAAATTCACATCCTTTTATGTGTACACACACAGGTGCTGACAAAGAATAGGGAAAAAAAGAAAAGAAAAGAAAAAAACATCCTCCATACTTACTCGCCTTTGATCTTCCCCGAAACATAGGCTGCTCTCCACATGTGGCCCTGCAGCTGCTTGAGAGCAGTGGTCTTCCTGTCTGCAGCCATCTGCCAGAGGACGTTATCCACCACCTCTCGGATTGCCTTCTCCTCATCCGTGTGGACCGTCTGGTCCACGGCATGAACTGGGCCGGCTCTGTTCTGCTTTAAATCTTCCTCAGACTGGAAACACACATGTCTCAGTGAGATGCAGCTAAATCAGGTGACAAACTGCAAGACTGCTGCCTAATCTAATATTAATGTATTGACCTAATCATTGTAAAATTGGATGGATGGATGGAATACAGTTGGCTTTGTCAGCAAATAATTAAATTGTTTAAATATCTGAAGGGAAAAAAATGTTTTGTTTATGTGAAAGAATTCCACAAGTGTTAAAATCTATTTTGGCTGTCACCAGTTTTTTCCTCAAAACATGTAGACGTATTGTGCAGGTAACTGTGTACGTTGAAACGGCATCCATATGTGCTTCACAGGGGTTTAAGCACATTTACGGTTCAGCATGTTTTCAGACAGAGAACATTTTTTAAATAGGCAGATTTCAATTATCAAACACTACCTGTTAGACAGCACAGTAAACCTTAGGACTCCTAGGGCCCTATTTTTGTGATCAGAAGGCATAAGATCCTGCTGTTGGAGTGTGTGGGTGTGGCAGAAATATTTTTGGTATTTTTGTGACTATCAGTCCAGGCAGTAAGATAGATTTTGTTATTTAAGTGATTAGTACAGATAAATCATGCACAATCTGATCAAGGACATGAGCTAACAAGGTTAAAAAAAAAAAAAAAGAAGGTCAGTTCTGATTTCAGGTTGTCTTTAAGGATTAATGACTGGTATAAGAAACCCTCAGAATGTAAGGCTACTTTATTCAATGTACTAGCCTATATGTGAGATAAAAGAAAAAAAACAAAAAAAACCAGAAGACAAGCAACAATAAATATACAGAGTTGCCTGTGTATTAGATCCACAGATCCACATTGTGCCTACACTCATTGGCCATTTCGTATTAGGAATTTCCATATAGGTGCATGTACAATTACTGACTGCAGCTCATCTTTTGCTATGCACCTCTACTCCATTAACAGAAAAAGACCACCACTGGACCACCAATGACCAGATTTTATTCGGATGATGGACCATTCTCAGTACAGCAGTGCCACTGGCATGTTAGTGGCATGCTCGCGTGTGTGTGTGTGTGTGTGGTGCTGGTACGAGTGTATCAGGCGCAGCAGCAATGCTGGGATTTTAACACACCGTGTGGACAATTCTTAAACCCAGCACTACCATGCCAATAATATCTGGTCACTGGTGGTCCTGTGGTTGCCCCTTTCCATTGATGGATGGGGTAGAAGGGAACTGACAAAGTGTGCAAAGCAACATATTGGCTACAATCAGTAATTACATACCTATGAAGTGCACCCTATATGGTGGGTTTCCCCTGATAAAACATCACATCTAATAAACTGGCAACTCAGTGTATGCATGTCAACATTAGTCAACGCTGCAGGATCGACCTGTCTCTTTAGGAGCTGCACATCCTGCTTGCACTCGTCCTCCTCCCAGTGCGCACTCAGATAGTCTTCCAATTGATCTTTGATGTATGGAAATAAAATGTCCTGCACGAAAAATAAAAAATAAATAAATCAGTGTTAGTCAAGCCACATTCCAACGATGCCACTATAACTAAATGCGGTTTTATCAAAAGGATCCGCAGTCCTTCCTACCTTTACAAACGTGATAGGGGTCGTGGTTCCTTCAATATCCAACAGAAAGACGCTAACGTTTTCAGGAACTGTAATCGTTGCCATTTTCTCCCCTGAATGGCACGCGACAGCTTCGCCACAACAGTTTCCAGTGACAGATACGTGTATAGGGAGGAAGGTTGGATGAGCCTGCTCACTCCCCGGCCCAGAAGCAACAACAGTTAATTGAAAAACAGCTCGAGAAATAGCTCGGCAACTGCACACTAACGAGCTAGCAACGTGCTAACACATGGTTCAGCCAACGGGTTGCCAGATAACCTTAACAACGGGGAAATCCCCCCTCGTTCCGCCGCTGCGGTTCATACGTTGCAGCAGTAAATGTAGATTTCTTAATAAGGAAAGTTGTATTTTTTTCTCTCTCGTAGTAGTGTAGTTGCCAGACACAAAAATACTTATTGTCTTTAAATTATATATCCTGAATTATTTGTATTTCATTGATTTAACGATTTGAATGTGTTAATTTTAAAGATCTTTTTGTTTAAAAAAAAAAAAAAAAAAACCTTGTTATCGTATATTATTCTGATTACAATATATTATTTTGATCACAATCAAATGTATTTGAATAATTTCTCACGTAACGCCGTATTGTGAGGCATGAAAATGGATAATTAATTAATGACTTTTAAAAGGGTGTGGTGGGTTTTTTTTCCACCCTTGTTCACAGTACTGCGTTTACATTTTTTTTTTTTTTTTTTTTTTTAATTAAGCACAATCTGGCAACTCTGCGCAATGGTTCTGGCCTACCAGGGCGCAACTGGTTTTTATAGCGCGGGTCCTCTGATTTACATGTCATGTCCACCAAGTACTTCCGGTAAATAATGATTTGTAGATCGGCGAATTTGCGTTTCCGCTGGCGAAGATCCACCGAATTTGCTGTAGTGTGTTTTGGTTTGGCACTCAGTGGCTTCCGTAGCACCTCAGTTACTCACTATTCTACATTGATTAACGATATTATTTCTGAGAACTTGACACAAGTCTGTTAACTGAAACCAACCCCAGTAATAATTTCCTCTGTGGAGTGAACGCGTGTTTAATAAAAAAAATATATATATATATAATAAAATAAAAAAAAAATATATATATATACATTTATTTTAATTACGATTCAAATAAAAAAAAATATATATATTTTTTTTTAAACATGAAACCTGTGTGAAATGAACGTGGATACTCGTGTAAATGTGTAGCTTTTTTATTTATTTATTTATTTATTTGTAAAAATTCTGTTATAATTTAAACTTTTGTGTGACCGAGGGATGCAGCAGATGTTCTTTAAGCCCCGCCTCCTCTTCGTCTCCCGCCCTTTCTGGTTGCGTCATTGCGTCACCGTCCGCCATTTTAGTAAACGGGTCAGGGTGTTTGTTTGCTGTCGTGTCGGGTTCTTTTTAAAAACATATTCGCACCAGTTCACGTAGGTCGGTGCACCGGTTTACTTTGACCTTAAAATGCAGGCGGAACACGAACAGACCGACTTCAGCACGGATGAGTTTCCAGAGGGATCAAAAATAAACGCCAGCAAAAATCTGCAGGATGAAGGGTGAGTGGCGCTGCTAGGCCGGGCCAGGCCCAACGACGCCTCAGCTTAGCTAGCTAACATTGCTATCAGGAGCTAAAAGCTAACTAGCTAATACAATGGCGTTTTGCTCTGTTGTTGCTTAGCAGCGTATTTTAGGCAGCGCTGCTTGTTGTAAATTGTATTTTGATCCTGATGGTGTTTAATGAAAAACCGGTTTACATTTAGGCGAAAGCGGATTATGCGGAACTAGCGGAACTAGCAGGATGCCCGTGCCTTGCCGCGCAATAACTTCCAAGCATCCCAACGTGTTGCGTGCAATCAAGTGTTAACATGCTAGCTGGCTAATTCGGAGCACATTTTTATATTAGCCTGCTAGCTTTTTAAGCCTTTTTTGAATCGCCACCTTTTCGGATATTAATCAAACTGCTTGTCCGGTTTTAAGTCTGTTTAATGATGCTAAAGTTAGATAATCCGTTTCCGTCTAACTCGACTTTAGGGCGCTTTAAGCTCATTTTATTATCCTGTATCCCAGCAACAGCTACCTGCTTAAGAGCTGCTCTCGGAAGTTATCTGGGGTTTTTTTTGGTTTGTGTAGCTAGCTGGCTAGTTAGCGTGGGTCCGTTTTGGGTAACTTCCATCCGTGTATCTGAAAAAAGGAAATAGTAGATCACACTTTCAGTTTAAATAGACGGACCGATGTGGTGTGTGTATGTGTGTGTTTTTTTTTTGTTTTTGGAATTTATTTATTTATTTTTATTTTTTATTTTTAAAAAATGTATTTCCAGAAAAATGTTTATTGGTGGCCTGAGCTGGGACACCAGCAAGAAGGACCTTAAAGACTATCTGTCCAAGTTTGGGGAGGTGTTGGACTGTACCATCAAAACAGACCCAATGACCGGCAGATCCAGAGGCTTTGGCTTTGTGCTCTTCAAAGATGCGGAAAGTGTTGACCGGGTGAGTGCTGTTTTTATACTCAAGAGAACCAACTTTATACAACTTAATGTTGTATGTTCGTGTTCCTTTCTCATATCCATTATCTACCCCAAAAAAAACAAAACTTTTGTCTAAACATTTTCAATGAACATGTGGATATGGGGAAAATGTACATTAATATAGTCGTCATTTTTCACTATCCAATCCCGATTGGATAAAACCAAAAGTCCTGCTGTGCATTATTTCACACCTGGATGTCGGGTTTTCCTTGGAAGTGCATAATTTTTTTAATGGTTTCCGTTTCACGTTGGCGCATGTTTAATTGCGGCACTTGTGACATAATAAATTAAAATAAGCATGTGTGCGCACGAGTAAGATCCATGAAGGTAGTTTGCTATTGTGCCTCATGAGTATAGGTTGGAATTGATTTTTATCCTTTCTTTTTGTTAACACTTGAAATGCATGTCCCTGTTTTCAGGTTCTGGAGCTGAAGGAGCACAAACTGGACGGTAAACTGATCGATCCGAAGAGAGCCAAAGCCATGATGGGGAAGGAGCCTCCCAAAAAGGTCTTTGTTGGTGGTCTTCGCCCAGAAACATCAGAGGACCAAATCCGGGAATATTTTGGATCCTTTGGAGATGTAAGTTAAATAAACGATGACGGACGAATGATTAAAACTGGGGAATAAAAGGGCTTAACGGTTATTTGACTGCATACATGTCACAGATGCAATGTTACAAAGTGTTTAAGTGAGATGGATAGAATGGACTTTCACTAGACATACCTAGAATTCTGCTAATATTCCCAAATAGTAACTTTGTCCCCCTCTTAATAGATTGAAAGTATTGAACTGCCTGTGGACAGCAACACGAACGAGAGGAGAGGGTTCTGCTTTGTAACGTATGTGGATGAAGAACCTGTTAAGAAGCTTTTGGAAAACAGATACCACAATGTGGGAGCAGGAAAGGTATGTATAACGTAATGGCTTCACATTTGGTTTGGAAATGCGTGCTTTTCAATCGCTCACTACTTTTTGTTGCTTTTGGTCCATTATTTATTTATTTATTTTAATTTATTTTTACAGTGTGAAATAAAAGTTGCCCAGCCTAAAGAGGTCTACAGACAGCAGCAGAACAGAGGCGACAGGGGAGGAAGAGGAGGATTCAGAGGTCGTGGAAGAGGAGGTATTTATCTGTAGGCTTTACAAGCCACTGCAAAAATCGTTCACTGGAGGAACTATTTTGCCTATTCGTTTTCCATTGCAAATGTTCAGCTTTGTTTTCTTGTTCTGGTCCTTTGTGCAGGACCAAGTCAGGGCTACAACCAAGGCTATGGCGGCTACTATGGACAGAACTATGGAAGCTACGGCAATGGCTACAACCAGGGCTATAATGATTACCCTGGGTATGACTATTCAGGCTACAACTATCAAAATTATGGATATGGACAAGGCTACGATGATTACAATGGTAAGTCTAAGTTAATCGAGGTATCCTGAAAATGGAAGCAAGCAATAGTAACTTCAGTTAAACCTCCTTTCATTTTAATTACATGATTTTTTTTGTGTTATTTTGACCCCAATAGGTCAACAGAGCAACTACGGCAAGGTTTCCCGAGAGGGCGGAAATCATCAGAACAACTACCAGCCATATTGATGAAATGACTTGACCTGCCAAAATTGATGGTAAGATTGTAACTCGAGGCTTCCATTTGGCTTCATGTATCAACTTTAAAGATCAATAGACAACACTTACTATCCTGAAACAGAGTGGTATGCATTTTCATGCACCCCATTTTGAATAAAAAAAAAAAGAGAGGGATATGTCTATAGATCTTTAATCGCTAATGCTTGCACAGCGGTGTGCCTTTTTTTTTAAAAAAGCTCTTCAGAAAAACGTAAGTGTTTTTCTGTAGATTTTACCGCTTTTCTCCCTGCTTTTTAACAGGTGATCATAAGGAAATAACATAGAGTTGATAGCAAATGCTAACAGGTAAAGTACTGCTAAAGGGTACAAAGTAGGGGCACCTCTCCTGATTTTTCCGTTCTTTCCCTAATTCTGATTATTATACCTTGTTTGTACCTGCCAGCGGGGGACTTCATTGCAGGCCGTGTGTCACCTGACCACGAAATTCTCTGGGCGTCGCACATAGCGGGCAGAGAGCACGGCATGCACGAGAAAACGCTGTCCTGTGGTATGGTCTCTTCAAATTTCCTGTACCAGCGTTAAAGAGCAAACGTAAAGCAGGAGATCTCTCGTTTTCCCTTAAGTTATCAAGGTTTTGTTTAACAGTTTTTAAAATGGGTTTTTTACAGGTATTTAACAGTGAAACCTAAGATGTTTTAACCTTGCTGTTTGTATTCTCCTTTTTATTTTAGTGTTCTTGTATTTCAGTTCTGGAGCTTCAGTGGTTTTCCTTTTGTTTGCCTAAAAATGGTTCCCACCCCATAAATTGCAGAAACTCATAATGCTTGCTTTTTCTTTAGAGTCCATAGAGAACTTCAAATGGTTACACCTCAGTCCTTTTCCTTAAGACATAGATGATAAAGATCATATGTAAACCAGTTTTATGAAGCCCTAAAAAGCTGACAAGCTATCTTTTAAGATGGTTACTGACTGTTTCGAAGTCATTTTAAATTTGATAAGACTGTGAAACTTATTTGGGTGTGAGAGATTGTCCACCAGCCAAGTGGTGCTAAAGGTTTTGCTGGCTATAGACCTGCTTACAATAGCATTAAGTTGTACATATGATCTTTAGTCTTTGAATGGTGATCTTTAATAGCTTAAAGTCAACAGCTCACGAAGTTAAACTGAAACATGGAGGTGGTCTTTTTTCAGTGAAATTCTAGCCTCGTCAAAATCATTAATGGCCATCTTGTCTCGTCTCTTCTAGGTGGGCGGATAGATTGAGCGTTCGTACCCTGGAGGCAGCTCATGGATACCTTGTTCTTCTTAATCTAAGAGCGTCTTGATTTTAAATACCTTTATTTGGTTGTCCTCTGATGATGGAGACATGCAGTGTCTGACCTTGTAAATATTTTGTTTCCAAGTTTCTTATCCTGTGCTTTGTTGAGGTAGAACCTAAAAGTTTTGTGCTGATGTGTATTTAGATCCTGATTTGGAAAGTGTCCTTTTTGTCTTAATTTTTTTTTTTTCAGTTTTGGATAAATGGTCTATTAAAATTGGGGTACAAAAACATGTTTGTGTGTGTTTTGTTTTTGTTTTGTTTAAAATAAAAGTAACACTATATATACAGATTTTTTTTTTTAAAGAAATGGTCCGAGATCTTTGACTGTAGATGCCTAGGCTCTAAAAACGTGTTCAAAAAAATGTTTAAGCTGAAAGGAAAAGAGGAAACCATAATGGCCAGGGAATACACTGGTCACTAACATTTTCTTAGATTTGGAGTTTAACTCCTCAGTTGGCAGATGCTCCTTTTTTTTTTTCATTTCATTTCATGGTCGTTAACATAACTCGGTAAATGCAGTAAAATATAAACAGCAATGGTCCGCTCACCCTGGTGACATGGCAAGAGTTCAATCCGCTTGAACGTGTTTTTAATAAGGAGCTGTAAGGATTCTTGATCGCGCGTGTGTTGTAGTGGCGCTGCTGTTGGCATGAGCTCTTACTCCCTCTGCCTCCATTTTGTGCCAGAACGCCGGCGTGCGGCAACAAAACTATTGCCTGCCTCCCAAATCCACTTAAAACTACTTACCTTGTAGTCACTCATTACAAGCTTTTGGCTGGAAATTGTGTGTGTGGGGAAAGTTTGGCGAAGGCGAAGCGTGTGCTTTTTACGCCCGTTTGTGTGATTCGGACGCGGGACGTTAGCTATAAGTGCAGGAAGCTCGCTAGCATCGACGGTGGGGAGAAAAAATAAAAAAATGTCGGAGGAGCTGTTGATCGGAGAAGAGCCAGAGCCGACCGCGAAGATGGAGGAAGACGAAGAGTCTAGTGTGGAAGTGCAGCTGCAGGCGGTCAGTGATGGCGGCCCGGGAGAAACCGAGGGTTCGAAGATTGACGCGAGTAAAAACGAGGAAGATGAAGGGTAAACGGGTGCTATGGTGAAATGTTGATGGGAGCTAGCAACCTAGGTGTGTTAGCTAGCCGAAGCTAACCAAGGCAGTCCAGCTGGTTGCATTTACACAGCCTTAACGCAACGTTCGTTGATTGTTAGTGCGTCGCCAATACAGTTTTTTTTCTTCTTTATGTATTTAAATGGTTTGCTGCCGAGTGGTATACATGTTCTGCACTACATTACTAGCGAACGGTCGTAGTTTGCCGTTTTTGACCATCGTGACCAAGCTCGTGACGCTCCTAGCTGCCAGTAATGTCAAGCTAGCTAGCTAGCTAATTCGTTTCTTTCGGGTTTTTTTTAAACTAAGGATTATTTAACCAGCGTTAATGAATTAGTTTAGATACTCTGTGATTCGTTTCTTAGCCTGCAACCATTTTCACCCTGGATGAAGATGTACACGTTCACTGGTTAGGTCTTAGCAACATGGCGAATTTTCTTCACGTTCACTGGTTAGGCCTTAGCAACATGGCGAATTTTCTTCACGTTCACTGGTTAGGTCTTAGCAACATGGCGAATTTTCACATACTGTTGCAGCAACAAGCAAAAAGTCAGAGCTCTTGCATAAATGGGTTTTTATCCCACTTGGTGTTCTACAGATGACTGGCCTAATTGTGCATGGCAGAGCACATAAATACAAAAATAAATAAAAAATAATAGCTGCTAGAAAAGTTGTACCACAGTCGTGTTTTCGTAGCCGGTTATGAATAAGCGTCAATGAATATAATCCCTCTCCGATTCTCACAATCAAAAGCATCTAAAAACATAATTTTTTTTTTTAATGAAATGACAGTAGCAGGATTGTGCAGCCCCTTTCCTTTCTCCCTTATCTCTAGGGATATTGTCAGTGGTGCCATGCAAGCTAGGGACGGGCATCTCAGGCAAGACGACTTTTCACATTTTTCCAAGGCTTTATTTCAATGCAGCTGTCTGAAAGCTGATAGAGAATAACATCCTCCGGAGTGACTGTCTCATTCTGGAAGATCGATTGTTCCCCAGACAAAGTAGAGTTAATTTGTATAAGAATAATGTCCATAATGCCACCGCCGTGTCCTGTCATTTAACATCACACTCATCTTTTTGTCCCACAGGAAAATGTTTGTTGGAGGCCTGAGCTGGGACACAACAAAGAAGGACTTAAAAGATTACTTCGGCAAGTTTGGGGAAGTTGTAGACTGCACTTTAAAGCTGGATCCTATGACGGGCCGATCCAGAGGCTTCGGCTTTGTGCTGTTTAAAGATGCTGAAAGTGTGGAAAAGGTAGTGCTCTTCAGAGTGTGGTCTACTTTCAACCCGGGTCCCGGAGAGCCACTGCACCGCAGACCCATAATCTATCTCCCTATCTAACACTGTTTAAATGAGTGGAGACACTTAACTCTGCGGTGTTGTGGCACCTCCAGGACTTCAGGAGTCTGACACACCAGTTGTAAACAGTTCTCACTATTTCCATTATTCCAATTTTTCTTATTTACATTAGGACCTGTTTTTCATACCCTGTAAGATGTCACTCGCTAGTCTTGTGATGTTATGTCATTTGTTGATCACAGGTAATTCAACAAAAAGAACACAAACTTAATGGAAAAGTGATTGACCCAAAAAAAGCGAAAGCCATGAAATCCAAAGAGCCGGTAAAGAAGATCTTTGTTGGTGGCATTTCACCGGACACTCCTGAAGAGAAGATCAGAGAGTACTTTCATACTTTTGGAGAGGTGTGTAAAGAGGATGTTTAAACTGCTATAGATTTTTTACTCAGTAGTAAACAGTGCTGCTGTTCTCTTTATAACATCAACATGGATTACCTATGAAATGATTGTCTTTTATTATAAATACTGACATTGAACATATTTTTTAATGTAGTAATTTCACTAATTACTCTTAAACTGATGGCAAGGATTGGTGTTTCTGCTTTCAGTTGGAGTCTATCGAGTTGCCAATGGAAAACAAAACAAATAAAAGGCGAGGTTTCTGTTTCATCACCTTCAAAGAGGAGGAACCAGTAAAGAAAATCATGGAAAAGAAGTACCATAACATTGGCCTAAGCAAGGTATAGCCTAATGACACTTGGTATAACATTGATATGTTCATACATATTTGTATTATTATGCAATTTATAGTTCTAATAGTTAACCTATATGATTTCCCAAACCTTAATGGTTTTCATATGGCATTGCATTTACTGTGATTGACAAGAAAGTTTATGAAAATTACCAGCAATCAGGTCAAGTAGTGTTATAAAGCTTTTAATGCAAATGTTGATGCTTGCATCTCCTCCTTTTTACACAGTGTGAAATCAAGGTGGCCATGTCGAAGGAGCAGTACCAGCAGCAGCAGCAGTGGGGTGGAAGAGGTGTCTACTCATCCAGAGGTCGCGGGAGAGGAGGTGAGTGTTGACTATGTAGATCCAGCTTTATCAACATCTCCTTGCACACAGAACTTAAACTTCAACAAGTAGATTTTTACTCTTATGTACAGCTGCGTTGCTCCCTGAGTGCAGAATTCCATAATAACAATAGTTATTGCCACTGTTGTCTGTAGTATCTGTGCATCTTGTATGCGATATGATGTACATTTTCTGGCTGTCCTTTCCAGGGCCTAATCAGAATTGGAATCAGGGTTACGGAAACTACTGGAATCAAGGATATGGAAATTATGGAAACTATGGCTACAACAATCAAGGCTATGGTGGATACGGGGGCTATGATTACTCGGGTTACAACTACTACGGATATGGTGACTACAGCAGTATGTAATGCTGTTTGTGAAAACGCTGCAAAAAAAACTCTAAAAAAAAAAAAAAATGTATGAAAGAATAAAAGAAAATAATGTATGAAAGATTTTTTGATACCGATATAATGACAACTGTACACTAAATTACCTAAGCTTTAAACATAGATATTTAGATCATTCATGTTTTTGTTTTTGACTGTCTTTGCTTTAACCTAAGATATGTAGATATTTATTGTATGAACTGTGGTGCTATGTGGAATGGGAAAGGGATGTCTTACCTTCAGAACTCATTTGTCACAAGTGCCTTGAGAGCCTTCAACAAGAATTTAAAATGTACATCTGTAGGTCAGTGGAGAAATGACCACCAGCCAATGGCCATTTTTAGAAGAAATAAACTATTTTTAAAAATTCACCCAATTTACTCCAAAAATTTTTTGTCTCCTCCTGCCATATTTCCAGAAAACGTTATATTTGAAATACAGTATGTTTCGAATACAGTGTAAAGTAAGTATCTAATGCAATTAACATATTAATTATAAAATATTTTCTAAATAATTGGCTAATTTAAACTGGATTAATAAACGAAGTAGAACTCAGATGGTGTGTTGGTACATGGATCTAAATCATATATAGCTGAAGTGGAATGTTTTACGTTTTGGCTGTATGCTATTATCATCCTTCCATGTTCGCACAGATTTAATAGCCACTGTTTTCTTCCTCCTTTATGTTCTCTGCTCAACCTGCAGACCAGCAGAGTGGTTACGGCAAATCTCCAAGGCGAGGTGGCCATCAAAACAGTTACAAGCCATACTAGCATACTGCAAGCATAAACTCCAAAACGTACATACAGGTATGCAGTTGCATTACTTAACCCAAGCCATCCTTAGCCAATAACTTATGCTACATTGACCATCCTATGTAATGTATTTTGCTTAATTTTTGTTTTTCTTTAAAGTTTTTCACAGCACCCTGGAGTGCTTTACTGTAGTGGTAACATAGAGACTTCAGTCTTTTGGCAATAATGTAACAGCTGGCTTTTGGCTGTTTCTTGCCATTTTGTAACAGTAAAAAAGTTAACAGGTACAGTACTGCTAAATGGGTACCAGAAAATAAGCAACGAAATTTGCAACGAAAGCGCACAAAAGAAGAATGTTGTCTCCTAACTCTGACCTTGTTTGTACCTGCCAGCGGGGACTTCCTTGCAGGCCATGAGCTGACTTCCCGATTCTCTCAGGCCCGCTCAATGCGGACAGGGTACGAGAGGCGTACGCTCTCGAATGCTCCCATTTGGTATGGTCTTCCAACATCCTGTATATGAATTGTCAAAAAAAAACAAAAAAACCCAGAAAACACATAACGGATACTTCCAGCTTTTATCCTCGTCTTTTTTACATTTCTTTTTAAACTTCATGGCATTTGTTTTATGTAATACAATATATTTCTGTAATTTCGTAATGTCATTTTTTACAGGTAATGGTTAAATACGACAACACTGAAAAAATAACTGTTTACTTTTCAAAGGATACAACCTTCTGTGGACTGTCCAGTGTCAATATATGCACTTCTAATCTTACATGTAATGCTTGCTTTTCCTTATTTATAGCTCGTGTAGCAGTAATAGCCAGTAGTCGATGAGCTAAAACCTGGTTTGTACTTGGACACCACTATGTCGGAGAAGTGCTTAATTTTCACATTTGTATTGTGTGTTGTTCTACTGACAGCGGTGGAAAAAGTTTAATTTCATCTAACAAATTCTCTTTTTTAATCTTTTCCAAACTTGATAAATTTGCATGAAATGTTTCTTTTATTGTGAATTTTCAAACAATTAAAGGCTTCATATATGTGTATGGGCTTAATTTTATGACTTAAGGGTTTTTTATATTATGGATTTTAAAAAAAGGGTATTTCTAGACTCTTGCACTTTAGTATGGATTACGGTATGGATTATTTTTTTATCTCGAGAAACAAGATGCCTACCTCATGCTTATGAAATTGATTAATATTTTTCTTTTCTGTCTTTCAGGTGGAGGCATTTTTGGAAGGTAACATCAGAAGCGAACGTCATTGAATCAAGGCAGTTGTTTATTACGGAGTGTTAATGACAAAAAAAACAAGCTACTGGCCATGTACAGTAGGGTTTGTCTTTATGAGCTGCCTGATGAAGGTGGATATTCTGATCAACGTTGAACACGCTCTCAGACTCGGTGTAACACGCTTTGCCCCAGTCAAAAGGATTTCTTGTTTTGTGTTGACTTTATATGATAGCTTATGTTTCTAGAATTTGTTAGTCCAGTTCTTTATTTGCTTAAGTGTTGACCTCTATAGTATTTATTAGTTAAACTTGACAGAGTAGAAATGTCAGTCAATTAAAATTCATTTCATCTCGGTTTAGCAATGTTTTGCCTCAAAATAATTTAGTGATACAATGGATGAAATAAAATGTAACATCTGTGAACTCGATGCATGCCAAAGTCTTTCTTTATTATGAGCAGTCTATAGTTCTGTACAATATTCAGTGTTTACATGCTAAGTAGTATATCCTGTGCAGAAAATAAGTCTAGTCACATGTTATATTTTGTCCAGGAAGTTCATTGAAATATACAGTGAAGAAAACTTTCAGAATTATGGGAATACTATATAATACAAACCCAATACCATTAAACTGAACATCCAAAAGACCTGGACAAAGGTTGGACCATAAATAGGATGCGGGGAGGCCAAAATACTGAACACAATCAGCAACCTATTTCCTTCTCTACCTTCACAGAAATTAATTTATTTACTCATTTGTAGTAATAAACTACAACCACTGTAGGGTTTCAAAGGTCTAGAAGAGGTTGGAGGTAACAATTAACATATGTGATTCAGTCTTATAGATAGAGAACTTGAGAATGAAATGTTGATTTGATAATCTCACAGACCTTTACCTCATGCTAATCAAGTCTTGCAACTTCAGTGGTTGAATGTACCATTTGTCTATGAATATAAATTTCTAAACATTAGGCTTTGTTAGCTTTCATATGACATTTAATTGAATGCGTTATCTGCCAATGTACTGTTAATAGGAAGGAAATAAATAAAAAAAATTTTTTTTTGAAAAGAGCATAAATATAAATGATAGTCTAATTTCCATTTATTTACATTTAATAAGGAAATGGGAAAGAACTGATTATATTATGTAGGAATGACTCCGGTTGCAAAAAGAATGATGAGCAAAACAATGATGAACACAACCACTCCAATTATAATCATCATTTTGATGTTTTTCCACCAGTACTTTCTGGAAACTCGTGCAGAAGTCCTTTGAAATGAGTCGGCCTGGTTGAGAGTGCATGCGTTAAAGGGGGGAAAAAAAGATGTAAATGAAGATAATATAGTAATGGTGGAGACTAATGCTGTAATAGAGATAGAAAAAAATCATAAAAGGTAAATTATTTTAGCCTTGCTATATAATCAGTATAATAAATAAAAAGTAACTAATAACTTACAGTGGCCTGCAGATCATCTGTTTTCTCGATTAGGTCATCTAGCCTCTCTCCCCTCTCCATCACTTTGTTTATGTTGTCTTTGAGAATAACTTTGACATCATTGACCTGCTCCTGCACTTGACTAACCTTACTGGAGCCTTGTGGTTGTGTATTGTGCTCAGCCTACACAGGAATTTTAAAGAATATTAAGACAGTGATGTGTATTCTCAAAATGAAGTCTAAGTTAATCTTCATTTAATGCTTTCATTCAGCATTGTAATGGGACAAATATCACATTACACAATGCATACTTGTTATTTACATCTTTGGCATAAATTACCACCAGTGCATAACTTGTATTTCATAAGTTGCTAATCATTGGCAGATAATATAACATTACTTTACACAGTAGTAATAAAAAACATTGCGTAATATGTCTCAGAACTGCCTTTGCCAGCAAAAATGCCCTTGTTTTTGCAAACTGTGACATTCCTCTACAGACATCTCGCTGACATTTTGCCTTCACTTCCCTCCTGAGCGAACCATGGACTTCCTCTATATGTTAAACGAGTCACATAATACACTTTAGTGTTCAGTATTTTGAAATTCCCAGTTAAACTATAAGGACCACATTGTAACATTTTTGTGGTCATACTTCATACTGTTCAGTCTTTGTTACCAGTATGCTGTTATTTAATGTCTCTCTGCCCTTACGAACTTGTTCCATCCACAGAGCTAACAGGTTGGCTTTAACCTTAAGCAAATAAGTGTACAGTCACAAGGCAAACAGTATGTGAAAACAATTTCACTTACCATAATCGTACTTTGCAGATGCCTATTTTAACCTTCTGTGCTCGGCAGTTCTCAACACCAACAACTTTGTTTCATACCAAGCTCTCTACCATTGTTTAACACATACAGGATATAACGTGTTTTCCGGGCTGCTGCAAGCTACACCGTGAGCCTGTACAAACAGGCAGGAAGGCTCAAGACCTAATTTGCACACAAGGCCACCCCTCCCAGTCTGGGTGTACATTGATAACTGCAGGCTGCCTATTGGCCTCAAATCAGTCAATCATTTACACCAGACCTGCCATATGCTGGTCAAGCACCTGATGAAGATCTGTACTGTAATCATATCGCTGGGCAAAGGCCACTGTCCTTATCAGAGGACGGTAAACAAAGACAATAGAGAGCTGTAAAGTAATAAAAGACTGAGGTAGTTCAGCCTGCCACTTGTCAAGGGTTGTTTAAAATATTTTTTTAGCAGGGAATAAAAAGTGGTTACTATATAAGAAGGGTATTTTTCACTTTCTTATAATAACTTAGATTGGCGTTGCCCCAGAGTCAGACATGGTCGCAAAGATGTAATTACTCCCAATAGTTTACCAAATGCTTTCTCTGCAAATATTTGCCAAATTAAAAATTTCTCTTTAATCTTGAATATAGGCTGTTGCACAACAGTTAGTGATTACAGGCCAAGACAGCAAATGTTAATCAGTGCTATTTCAAAAGTCACATGAAAAGCTTATTACTGTATTGAGAAATGCATGGTCCTTCCTTGATTTAAAACTGGGCTCTGTAACACAGACGTATGTTATGCCATCTTGTGACAAAATCTGATATCTGATACATGGAAAGTTCATTGTGACCAACACTTTGTAAATATTGAAGGAAATATCCTCTAAAATAGTTTTTGCCATACTTTTCTGGATTAATTGAAAGTAATACATGAAATATGTTATGTCAAATATAATTAAGAGCATAACAATTTGGTAATTTAAGACAAGTGTATATTAAATTGATCGATTAACATGATGTAAGATACAGTTGTCTCGCCATTTCCTTTGAACTAATCTTGTGTATAGTAGACCTCCTTTGAGTGGTCTGATTAAACTTAATGTCGTTTTCTGTATATCCAAAAGAAGTTCTTGCTAAGCGAAAGCCAATGAGGCACATAGATTGTCCTAAGAACAAATCAAGGTGCACTACAAACAAACATGGAACCCTTTGACATTTAAGACCAATGTGTGGTTATAGTGTTCATATAATAATAAGCAATGTTTAATTCTTTGCACAATGTTTAATTATTTGTGGCAAAATTGCTTTGTTTTCAGCTTAGCCAAAATTACAGCATACCTGAAAAACACCTCCTCTTAAGGCAAGATAAAAGCACAGTGGACACTAGAATTAGAAGAACAGGTTGGGACTGGCAAACATTTCTAACCTCTTATGCCCTATTACATTTCCAAACCCTAAGGCTTACTATCCTGTAACTTCATAGAAAACAGTGATTAATCTGATATTATTAGGAAGTTTAAAAAAAAGTGATTTGCCTACATATATATATACAATGGGGTGCAAAAGTCTGAGACAACATTGAAAATTTTGTGATTTTTTTCATTCGTACAACGGCACTCTAAAACGCTTTGCTGAAACTGGATCAGTCGTATCCAAAGCACGATCAGGCGCAGAGCAAAAGTGAGCACACCATCAGAAGAGCAATACATAAAGCTTTGTTCACTGAGAGAGAGAACAGCAACTTCA
>JAOUQW010000009.1:1708956-1728483 GCA_028565825.1 Olivaichthys viedmensis
AGGATATGATGGAATCTTTACCAACACATCAATTTGCGCTGGATATATTTTACAACCTGGGCGTTCCAATGTCTGGAAAGATTACGCCGTCTTTTACTTACTAGAAAATGATTTGTAGAAATAACCCCAGTTTAATATATATCCAGCGCAAATTGATGTGTTGGTAAAGATTCCATCATATCCTAAGGAAAAAGAGTTTTAGCTCTTTTTCTTAAGTATGGAGTGCTCTTTTGTATTGTCTCCCGCCCAAACCAAGCTGAAACCAAGTATTGGCCGATTAAATATAAAATACAATAAAATATAGACAGCGTTTAAAAGGAGCGACTCTGATGTCGTTTTTAGGTAAACTATTTTGTTCCTAGCATAGATATAGCCTCCGTACATGTAACTGGCATATAGCGTACTAATTTTCAAGCCCAGCATACGTGAACACGGACCCCACAACAAGCAGGTATAATAACATTCAAAGCAATCAGTTGGCATTGAAGATATGTGGGATTACAGTATGGCTAGTGATTGTGGTATTTAGCCAGAAATTCAATTGACTTTCGCCTTGCTCATAATAACTCTAAATCAGTGAAACATGTTGGCGGATTTTCAATATGGTCTCAGACTTTTGGACCCCACTGTATGTCTGGAAAACGTATCCTGTCTGAATGGGGAAAAGTGAGAAGTTCCCTATTGTGTCCCACTGAAATTTCTCCATCGACTGTGAATGTATTAGGAAAAAGAGGAGTTAATTGAAGAATGGCAGCCAGAGCCTCTGGTTCCTCCTGTGTCGAAAGATCACCTGTCCATAAATCATGATGTTGTAACTGGGTAAGTTGGCCTAGAACACCTTCCACTATAAGCTCTGACATAACTTGGTTACAGCAGCTCTGCCTTCTCCCAGCTGAAAGTATAATTCAAGTGTGCTGCGCGTTTACTTACTGCTAATAACAGTGTTTTTCTTTTACAGCCCTCCAAGCCACAAAATGATTGTTAATGGGAATGAGTGCATTAACTTTGCCTCGTTTAACTTCTTAGGCCTGCTCGACGATGCACGTGTTAAGGTTTGTACCATCGTGAATGCAGGCCTAATTGCTTTTCCATGCTTCTTAAAATTCAGATCGTATCCAGCTCTGATTGCAGACTGGTGGTCATAGACAGCTGTATTAGTGCTCAGCGAATTTTAATGGATGTAACATCACAGCATTAATGAATTTCATGCTGGAACATGATCATCTTGTCAGTGCCATTTATTTTGACACGCTTGTTTTAACACAACATACAGTTTAACAGAAATGTACTGATTAAAGCATACCAGACGCTCTTACTTCTGATTAAAATTGCGCATGACAAAGTACATGAGTCCGCTAGCTCTTAAAAAATGAGGTTTTACCTTGTTTTGTTTTATATAGCAAAATGAATGGTGATAAGTAATGTGATTATAACTCTGTATCACAGGCTTATCATTTCTTCATTTTTCTGTTGCAGCAAAAGGCACTTACATCTCTTAGAAAATATGGCGTGGGTGCATGTGGCCCAAGAGGCTTCTATGGAACGTTTGGTAGGTGATGATTCTTTCCACTAGCTTGTGTATCCCTAAACGTAACGTGTCTGTCTGGAAGGAAAACAGACCTAGAAAGTGCAAAAATTCTCTGTATTTTTGGACTAGTCCAAAGTAGAGTTGAAATATTTGAGTCTTTTCAGTGACTCGAGTCATTTGAGTCCGTTCAGTTAAATCATTCGTTCAGATTCGTTCAACCAGTTCATTCAGTTGCACTTCCTGCTTCCCCAAATGTGCAGCCAGATCATGTCGCCGTCTAACAAACCGCTTGAGCAATGTAAAAATAGCTGATAATCGTTGCTATTTTGTGTTATTTTATAATATACTTGTATGGGACGCACTGACCTGCTGAAGCACAGAGGAGCAAATCTAGGTCATGACAGAAAGATTCGCTGACTCAAACACTGATCCACTGAACGCAAAAGTAGCGAATCTCGCTCATGACCGAAAGGATTCACTGGCTCGAGGGGCGCGGAAGTAATTCAGCATACACGCAATTGCAAATCCGACTTGCACAATTCACGGATGTTTACAAAACACAGACATATAGATTTTACATAGGTTTATGTTAAATGTTTGTTTGATAATCACGAAATCGGTTATGGATATGTATGGAAAAGTATTGCTTAGGGATCTACATCCTGATTTCTGTAAAGCTGCTTTGTGACAATGTCCATTGTTAAAAGCGCTAAACAAATACAATTTAATTGAATTGGTTGGCACACTTTCAAATTTGTATTTATTCATTTTGTTGTTTTTTTTACAAAGAACGTTATGGGAATGCGTTGGCCTGATTTATGTATAACAGCTTGCTTTTACCATTTGTTGTCATATTTCAATTGCTATTGTAAAACATAACAAATAAACCAGTGAAATCAGTGATTTCTCAGAGTTCTTGCACTCATTGGACACAAGACTTAACTGACTCTAGCATTAGCGCATTAGCCTTTTAGGGGTGGGCTGTATTTATCAAAGGAGCCTGTCATTGGCTGGGAAAGCTAACTGAACTTCTACGAAACCCCCTCAGTAGCAACTGAATGAAAGGAACAACTGTGCATGGCAGGGACCGATACCGATTCCTTCACCCTACTAACTCGTTTGAAAAGACTGAATTAGTTAGCTTTTGTTCGCGAACGATTCAAAGTTAGAGGCGCTCAGTACATTCTGTGAACATCCCTTTTTTTTCTAGATGTACACCTGGAGTTAGAGGAGCGCTTGGCTAAGTTTATGAGAACAGAGGAGGCCATCATCTACTCCTATGGCTTTGCAACCATAGCCAGCGCCATTCCTGCATACTCCAAGAGAGGCGATATTGTCTTTGTGTAAGTGCTTGCGTAGTTCTCTTTTATCAGCCATATCCACCCAGAAGGGTTTCTTCTGATGCCCAAATGCCTTTCTTCAGTGTTTCTGTAGTTTGTGGCTCACATCCTCTTTCTATTATACTCCAGATGCACTGAACTATGATAGCACAAATCTAAATCTTGTTATTGAGTGGTCTTTGTGATCTCATTTCTACAGGGATGAAGCATCTTGTTTTGCAATCCAGAAGGGCCTACAGGCTTCCCGGAGCTTCATTAAGTACTTCAAACACAACGACATGGAGGACCTGGAGCGACTGCTGAAGGAGCAGGAGCTAGAGGACCAGAAGGTGGGAAACAGTCATGCATATACCGTGGGATGAAATACAGTGCCTTCAGGACCAGGGTGTGCATACTACAGAACTACAGTTTCAGTAGGACAGGAGCAATAAACAACACTACAGTTTTGGTGGTTTGTGGAGCCATATACTGTATGTAACACAAAAGAAAAGCAACGGTGATGTGATGTTTTAGAATCCTTTAACTGATGGACTTTTTTTGCCATAACAATAATATTTATTGTGTGTGTGTGTGTGTGTGTGTGTGTGTGTGGATTTTGTCAGAATCCACGCAAGGCTAGAGTCACCAGAAAATTCATTGTTGTGGAGGGCCTGTATATAAACACAGCAGACATCTGCCCTCTCCCACAGCTGGTAAGAAAACGCACCTCGGTACAGTTTTCACATTAGGTTTGACTGGAGGTGATCTGTTTTTAATGCGTGTAAATGATGCATAGCTAGCAAACGTACTATTACTGGCGTGTCTTCATTCCCAGGTAAAGCTGAAGTACAAGTATAAAGTGCGCATCTTTTTGGAGGAGAGCATGTCTTTCGGTGTGCTGGGAGAGCATGGGCGGGGAGTCACTGAACACTTTGGAGTCAATGTGAGTTCCACGCGTTGGTTTGGCTCCACAGTCTCTCTACTAAAGGACCGCTCCACCCATAACATTCCTAATAATGAATGAAAGACAGTGGGGGGGGGCAGGTAGCATTGTACAAGTAAGCTTCTGATAATGGGTGTCACTAGTTTCTAACATGGTTACGCAAACCTGCAAAGGCAAGTCATGTATTTGCCCTAAAACATTACTTGTGGCAAAACCGCTGGACATACAGCCCTGGCTTTGTGTTGAGTGTCGGGCAAACATCAACCAAAGTGGGGAACGGTGTCTGTGATCAAAAAGTAATTACGAAGCGCTCGACCCAATCGACCATTACTGCGTTATTTTTACTGTGTGCCTCCGAGCCTGTGCAGGACCATTACACACAAATCAGGCATCACGTTTGCCACCATGCAGTAAAACGGAGCAGCTGTGAGTCTCGCAAATCCACGCTACAAACAAAATGAAGACAAAGAGCTAGTAAGAAAAAACGTTTGCCTTTGGTCAAATTAATTATATGAATCCTTTTAATAGGATATTTCGAACATATTACGAAGATATTTTTTGCACTGCCACCAGATTGGTTTGTACCTTGTTGGTTTCATGGTAGTTGATATTACGATTAAAAACAATTTTGTGTGATTTTTCATTAAGACTCCAGTAACTGGGGTTATTTAAATTTAAGTCAGAAAGTGTTTCAGTGGTCATGTTTAGATTGCATTTCCATTCAAATGTATATACCGTGATATATACTGTCACCCTTCCAAAATGATTAAAAAATATTATGATATACAATTTAGGCTACATCACCCACCCCTAGATGTCCCTGTATTTTATTAGTTGTTAGGCATGTTGGTACTTGATGGTATTTCTTTAAGATACTAAAGTGTCTTACTAATGTTGTGACTTTTACTGTATCCATGACAGATAGACGACATTGACCTCATTAGTGCCAACATGGAGAACGCACTGGCTTCCATTGGCGGATTCTGCTGTGGGCGATCATTTGTAATTGATCATCAGGTACCTAATGAGTTATGACTCCTGTCTATTACAGTGGCATGTATTTTTCTTTCTATACAAATCATAGGACTAAATTCTTGGTGTAGTTTTATTTGATTTTGGAGCTGTGCGTGATCTGAATCAGATTGTGCAGTAAATCTGAAACTTCTGAAGAATGATTTTTGCATCATCGTTTGAATGATCAAACGCATTGGATGTAACTCGATACATGTGTTCTTTGAAACGTGGACCGACCTAAATGGAAAATGACCCATCTATGAAGTATTTGTTATATGCAGTCCAGACTTTTGGCAGAAAGAACCACTTGATCACAGTGGCTGTGGGACACACTCATTTGAGCAGTATTTCCTGGCTTTGAATTTGAATAATTCTTGGACTGCAGTAGGCAGAATACTGCTATTTGGTCGTTGAGCAGTAACGGGACTTGAGTGACATTTCTCCTGATGTTGCGTGTGTGTGTGTTAGCGTCTGTCTGGACAGGGCTACTGTTTCTCAGCCTCTCTTCCACCCATGCTGGCTGCCGCTGCTATTGAGGCCCTCAACATCATGGAGGAGGACCCAGGTACACGCGCGCACATATATATATATATATATATATATACACACACACGCACGCACGCACGCACACAAAGCTCTAGCAATAATTTTTTTTCCCTGACCTATATTTCATCTTTCTTTACTTAACAGAGCACACCAAAGCTGTTCAAATGCACAATAATATCAGAAGGGAGGACCACTCAGTAGATTAATGAGGGTTCTTTAACCATCAGATTACTGGGACTATTCCACTATACAATTTTAAACTGGCAAGACTTCAAACAGACAGAGAGACTGATATCTTCCTGATCCAGACCATATGTTGAGGCCCATATGAACCTTTGAGAACTTAAAAGAGTACTCCTAACAGACACCAGACCTAACTCTGACTTTATAGAAACACGCATTCTGAAACGGCAGCTGATTTATATAGACCTCTCTATTATAAAGGGATCTTATTATGAAAGGATACAGTGATAGCTCAAAGTTCATGGTTCTGTGCTAGTGGCCGAAATGTTGTCAGTTATAATCTGAGGGCTGCTAGAGTGCTTCGGTGGGCTCTTTAGCGAGACGCTTATCTCTCAACTTCTGCCTCACTTGTAAGGTCGGGGTTATACTTGCCACGTGACCATGTGTGCAGATGCCGCAGCTATGTGAGCGTCTTTGTTCACGTACTCGCTTGCATATTTTCCGTACAGCTGGAGGATTAAAAACTCCACTAGGGGGCAGGTCAGAGCCAAAACATACCTCCCCATCACCGGAATACCATCTTCGACCACTTCCTCTGATTTTGCACAGCGAGGTAAACAGGGAAGATGGCGGGAGTTGAGGAGGCTATGATAATGTGTTTTCTTGAGAAAACGGCAGAAACAGCAGCAGCGGCACCAACGTAGACGGTGTATCAGGCCATTAAACCAATCTCGTCGCCACAACGGAGAGTATATTTCTCTTGTCCTGCCAATCGGCATGTTGCTTCACTATACTGCCCCTGCCGTTTATGCAGGTATTGCACCACATGCATGCGCTGCGTTAATTTTTTAAGGACGTGCACAATCGACGTGCCGAATGAACACAGGATACATACGGCAGCCATGTTATGTATATGTACGCGTAGTGGTACTGGTATTAATGAACTTGCTGCTTAAGTAGCTGCATGCCTGTTACTGTTTCTGTGGCGCAATATGGACACATTATTGTGCATTATCACGTGAGGGCAGTGTTTAGCATAATGCTCTTGTTATGACTTGTCAGCACTATTGTGGCAACAGAATATCAACAGAGATGGATAACAATCATATGTTTCAATGTGTCTGCAGAATTTGCTAATTGGGGCCAGACTTCTGCTGGCCAAGCTAAACTAATAACTACAAGTTTAGATTAGTAGTAAGTACTGGCTGTGCCTTGGCTCTGCTTACACAGGAAAAGACTCTTGACTAAAACTTCTCTCGTTCTTTTTTTTTTTTTTTTTTTTTTACAGAAATTTTTACCATCCTGCGGGAAAAGTGCAAATACGTCCACAAAGCACTGCAAGGGTAAGTCATTTTCACTCCTGGTATTTTTCCCATGAAGGAAGAATGAACACCGAAGCTCTGCCAAGAGTTCTCCCAATCAAAACACTTCCCTGTAATGTCACTTAATACCAAATAAATGCGGTGTAGCTCTGTTGTTATTGGAAAGAGTTGGAGTGTGAATCACTAGGCAAGGAACTGTTTCTGAAGGTTAGTTATCTAGTATCTAATAAAGAACTTTACTGATGTGCTTGTGATTGGGAGGGTCTGGAACACTCCATCTACATGATACAGGATTGAACAGTTTGCTTAACCTCACCACACACATCCACTCTGCATTTGTTATCTGTTCTCATAAGATTAAGTTTTGTAGCAACTGTAAATCATCTGAAACATAGATTGTAGAGTTCTTATTAGTCTCCATGCTCTGGTTCTCTCGGTTATGATGTTATTGAAAGCTACCACTGTATACATTACTATCTCTTTCTTGTAATTGCTTATTGTAAATCCTAAGCTCACAGAGATCTTCTTCTCTTTTGGGGTGTGTATTGTAGCATTCCAGGCTTGAAGGTAGTCGGGGAGGCGTTTGCTCCAGCGCTCCATCTCCAACTGGAGAACAGTACAGGATCCAGAGAGAGTGATTTCAGGACACTGCGCTCGATCATTGACTACGTAAGAGACACACCTAATTGCTTATAACTAATTACACTATATACACAGCTTGGGTGTGTGTACATTTATTCATTGCCAGACGCTTGTATCCATTGCAGAGGGAACACTGCTGTATTGGCTAGCAGTAACACAACCAAGCATGTATAAAGGGTTCAATTTTAGGTTCAGTGTTCATTCATTTATAATTTATTTTGTTGTTTGTTTGCAGTGTTTGGACAGACAAATAGCTCTGACTCAAGCTCGCTACTTGGACAAAGAGGAACGCTTCCTTCCACCACCCAGGTGAGGGGTCTCTAAAGTAATGTATATTACCACCAACTGTCATGTTTTTAAGGGATTATAGAGAGAAAATTCTAAATATATACTTGGAAATAGTACTTGTATACCACAATGAGGGGAATCACATGTGGTGAGCTTAAAACATGCTACACGGTTTTTAAAACAGGGTCGCCTACTCTTTAAAAATCAAGCAGACCAGGCAAAAATCAGACAACAGTACTTCTATATTGTTTGGATAAAGTACTGTAGGCTAAGAGCAGTCCTCTTAATGAAACTCTTTTTAATAAATATTTAAGTGGTCTCCTTAACTAAATATATTGTTTAGTGCGGTTCACTTGTTAAGGTATAAGTAGATGCCATAATATATCGAAAAACTGCAATATTTGGTTGAAACAAACACAATTGGAAAAACTACAAGGTAATGAAACAAATTCTTGATTTTTACAAAAAACTAGAATACAATGTCTAGCATAGCATTTTCGTCATCTGCCATGATATGTTTCGATTAGGTAATTCTGGAAAATGTGATGTACATGTCTAAAAATTGTGCAGATCAGGTAATGACCAAGAGTATTGCCTACGACAGGTTTGCTGGAGCTGTTTTGAACACGTCAGGGATGAATAGTGCAGGAGAGTGAAGAAACCGGGACTTTTTAACCACAAACAACTTATTACTATTGAAATTGATTGAAGCGTTCTATGTTGACGTGTTCTAGTATTAAATCTTGAAAAATAGAAACAACTTTCTGCATTTCCACTCTTTCTGTCTTTCACTTTTGGCTGAAAATATTTAGTGGCCACATTTTGGTGCGTCTTTATTAGAAACCGTAAAAAAAATTTAAAAAAATATTATTGTCTATCAATAAATATTATATTTACATAACTTCCACCTTATTTTATTTTTTATTGTACTCCCTTGCTTTTATTCGTGTTTGACATGAATGTCTTCTGCATGAATTCTCTTCCTTTCTTTAGCATCAGAGTGGTGGTGACTGTTGAGCAGACCGAGGAGGAAATTGAGAAAGCAGCATCCTGTATTCGAGAGGCAGCTCTTACTGTACTTAAATGATTTCAAATGCCTCCAGCATGGTGACGGACCCTGATACCAACAATAACAAGTCTGTCCAGCTGCTGACGGCTGTTGGAATTGTGGACCTCAGCTGTAGGACATTCAGCATGTCATGAGAACTGAATTAATATGATTATTGAAGCTATTTGTGTTTCACTATAAATGTTATTTCTAAAACACTGATGTGTTTGGGTTTCAGCTTCACAAGGAAATGAATGTAAAAGTTTTCAACATGGAGTAGGTTTCATTCACCAAACCTATGTTCAATATGATGCCTTGAATAAAGGGTTTAGCTGTTGACAAGCTGCAGTCAATACTTAAAACGGATGTAAAGGCTAAGCAGAACATGTATACACACGTTTTATATATAAGTTACTTTTATAGACCGTTTGTGTGTCGCTTCCCTCAACTTTTCCATGTAATTTCAAAACATTTCACAGTGCTCTTTATGAAATGTACATTTTGGGATTCTTGTATATTCAGCTTTTTTTAAGAGAACATTTTTAAAAACTTAAATTATTTTTACATGATTTATTATTTTTTTCCATATGTTGCATGAATCTGTCAGCTCGTCTTGACGGCATGACTGCACTTATCAATATGGATGTATTTCACTGTTTTTTTTACTGATTTATTATTGATCTAATTATATTCTTAGAAAAAAAACGTACCGTCAACCAACCTAAAGGGTTCTTAAGTTTGTCTCTCCAGAGGAACTCTTAAAGGTTCCATGTAGAATCCTGCAACAGGGGTTCCCTTTCAGAAACGATTTCAAGTAGAACCCTTTTTAGAAAGCTAAAACCGTTAAGCATCCAAGAACCCTTAAGGAATGTTTTTTTTTCTTTTTCTAAGAGCATACAATTATACTACACAATTGTTTATATTGTTTTTTTTTATTATTGGATACTGTGTTCATTTTTGGAGACACAACAGTTATTTAACCCTTTTGTTTTATTTACAGATGATGATCCAAGAAATGTAGACCTTAATGTAAACTAAACGTTTTGGTCCAATTCTACACTCTTAGAAAGAAAATGAAAAAAAAAAAAAAGGGTAAATCTAGCACCCTAAAGGGTTCTTTGGTTTCTCTGAGAAACATTCAATGTAGAACCCTACAACAGAGGGGTTCCCTTTTAGTAAAGGTCTCAAGTAGTACCCTTTTAGAAAGCTAGAACTATTTACCATCCAAAGAACCCTTGAGGAACCTTTTGTTGTTGTTTTTAAAGAGTGTATTGTCATATACAAAGACCATACCTTATATTGCTGCTAACTGTGTGTGGGGGGTTTCCTTTAATGAAATAAAGTTCTTAATGGGGTGTTTGTCTTTAGTCTGTTATTTTAAATGCTCCATGTTAACAAAAAAAGTAAAAAGGTTCTTGGAAGATCTTTTAGGTGTTCTTTGGTTCGTCTCTCTGACGGAACCCTTAAAAGTGCCTCCAGGAACCTTGTCCCAAAGGTTCTTAAAATGCTTTCTAAGAACCCCAATTTCAATAAGCACCAAACGTTCCAAGTGGAACCTTCATTCAAGAGTGTTTAAACACTTTTACTAAACAATATAGTTCTTTTAAAGACGGCAGACGTGTCAAAAAAAACGAATGTGCATGGTTCAAGTTGTGAAACACGGCCGTTAATATCGCTTATCGCCCGTAGGTGGCGCGTTGAATTCATCCCAGGAACCCTCCATGTAGTCTCGCTTCCCTCCCTCAGGACTGAGCCATGCTACGTGAGGATACGCTTCAGTTTCTCGTCGGCTCACTTCTCCAGCGGTGAGGAGCGCACAAGCTTGCCCACTGTCTTCAGCGCGCCCGGAATGAAACACGGCCTTGTTTTTGGAAACCAGCCACCACAAACACGAGTTTAATTCACGGCGCACCTGTGATCTTTTCTTTTTTTCTTTTCTTTCGCCAAAGCTTTGGCCTGTTTTTCCTCAGACTTTTTAATCAATCTTGGAGGAGTTGGTTCCTCCCAGCAGACCGTAAAGACTCTCCATACCTGAGCTGGATGTCGGATGCCCTGTTCCTAGATTTCACCTCATCCAACTGGCCGAGCTTATTCCCTAGAAGGATGCATATATCAAGGATTACTCGTTTGCCTTTGCTTAATTCTTCGAGAACTTTTCTCCTGGCGTTGTCCGTCTTGGCCACTGTAAGAAGCTCAGGTAAGCGCTCGTTCTTCTAAACGCGCAGCAAGGGGACGATGCCGGATAACGACGGACGAGCTGCTGAATAGCGTGACCGAGAGATGCAGTGGCAACGAAACGACTGCTCTTAACACAACTCCTTTGTTGCATTGCTGCCTGCAGGCTACTGTGTGGAGTTTGCGATGCGCATAGACGAAGTGGAGTAACGTACCATGCCTAAACCCGCTCCCTCGGGCTGTGCGTAATTGCGCGGTTCACAGCGAAATCTCCATCTGCGCGAACGCGTATTGCGCGGAATAGTTCACCAATACCCATAGGTCGTGCCGTTTGTGAACACATTTCCGAGGTTTCTCCAGCACACAGAGCAGTGGTCGGTCAAGTCATTTGAACGTGATCCCTTGCCTTTGTTGGAGTCACGAATTCGTTTGGCTCTCCGCAGGGGTGGAGGTGGCAGATGTCGATGTTTCCTGTTTTGCGCTCGCCCTCTTGGGCCTTGCCATTTGGTTATGGGGTTAAGGAGGGAGGAGGAGCGGGGTTGGGGCAGATGTTGAGACCTCGAGGTTGTCTCCTAACCCTTTTTATCGCCCTCTCCAGCAGCGCTGACTCTTGTCTCTCACCTGAAAAGTGTTGGCACGGCGCAGGGAAGCAGTTTGGCTGCTTAACGAAGTCTCAAGTCTGGCACTCGGCTATTAAGCAATGCGCACAGTGTTAGTGCAGAGAAAGGGTGGATAAAGCCGGTTTTTATCCGTGAATGGGCGACGGCCATATCGTTGCTTTGAGTTAAAGGCCCATGGGGGGTGTTTGTGCCTAACCACGGGAGGTTCAGCTCTTTTGGCAAGCACCACTCACCCCCCATCAGCAAGCCATTGACATGTTAATTGATTCACTTGCTAAGAAGAGTCCTTGAACCCAGAGGTGATTGTCTTGGAGCCAAATAAAGGAGGACTTTTTTTTGGGGGGAGAGAGAGAGAGGGTTGGATTTTTCAAACATGAACGTTTCATTCACATTCAGACCTCCCCTTTTTAATGGAATATCTTTAGTCTATTTGTGGTGAGTCCGTTTTGTTTGAGCTATTGCTTTCATGACTTGATGATGTTTAACAGAGTTGACTACTGACTTAAGGGCCTGAAATTAAGACTTGCTAACTTGAAGTCGAATGCTGCTCGAGTCCATAAGCTTGATGTTCTGGGCATATAACCATGACATTCCAATTTCCCATCATGCCCAACGCTAATCCAGCAAGGCAAATTTGAAGAATAACAGCCAGTCAGAATGATTGATGTTGGGTTTCCCGATGTGCGGCTTACTCGAGCCCTGCTTCCAAAGAGGTCCTCGCTGACGTTAATTTAGTTTAGGAGTTTAAATAACAGATCTACCAGGGTTGGAAGGAGCACATCTGGGGCATATTTACAGTACTTGTAGAACTTTTCCCCCAATGGTGTAGAAAACTGGTCCTGCCAAGGCAGGGCCAACAAAGACGACCACTCTGCCCTGATTTATGAAGGAGTAAGTTGTTCCAGGGACTTTGGAGTGATGGAACAAAGAAGAAAAGTGCATGTTGCCTTTTTTTTTTCTTTTTTTTTACAACACCTGCCTTCCCCCGTCCCCTGCCCTGCTTCTGAGCTGTGAAATGAAGTGGAGCGAGAAGAAGTGGACACGGTTGAAGAGTTAGCCAGAGTTCACTGTGTTAATCCTGTGTTAACCAGTGCAAGGGGGTAAATCTACAAAGCGCCCGACACCTTGGGCCACAACAGAGGATTTGCCGGTGGAAATCAATGAAAAGGCTAGTTGATCCGTTAGGACCTTTGGATATAGTAATTTAGCTATGGGAATGGCCTCACCAATAGTTAGTAAAACGCCTGTCTGCCCTTAAAATGATACGCTTGGACAATATTTATGCAGGGATTCGAAATCAAAGTGCCCTCTGCCCAACTGATGAGAGTAGCCAGGCCAGCGGAAATGAGCATTAAATACACTTTTGTTCTCTATTTAAAGGTAATTACAAGCTGGAGAGAAGGCATGGAACTTGTTATTTATATAACATGGAAATGTTATTCGAATGTTAAGTTCTTGGTCTGCCGTTCCAGAGAACCTCTAATCCAAACAAGACAGATGCTTTTTTTTTTTTTTTCAGTCCAGTGACGGTTGGCACCAAAGGTGGGAGATGCTCTGAAGCATACCTGTGGTTTGTAAAGAAATGTCCTCTGCAATGCAGAAGTCCATAGAAATGAGATCACAGCAGCACGTCATTCGATAATCTGCCGCATGTAGAGCGCGCTGAAGGAAGCCTTAATGAAGAGATAAGGGATGGAAAGAAACGTGGCGACGGACTGTGGAAATAAGATGAATCGGAGCTCGCTCTGTTGCATTGGAGAGGCACCTGGGTTATTACGGGCTTCATATTAGCGTCTGGCTTTGATTGGTTTTTCTTTTTCTTTTGTGGGAGTCAGTCTTGATTGCACTGAATAAACCAAAAAAGCTGTGCTGAAGATTTATAAGCACTTTCCTGGAACTTCCTCCAGTCCTCCTCTGCAGTTTTCTAAAACTATAGATATTTGTGTCCTTCACTGCTGTTTATGGCCCCTCACATTTTATGTTAGGCGTATATTTAATGGATTGAGTGATGGCCGGAATGCAGTGTGCCAAACGTGTTCTAGCATTCGAGCTGGGTTTTTTTCCTTTTCTCTTTTCTGTTGGTGGATGACCTAAGTCTGTAGAATTTCTGCTGTCTCCAGCTCCTAAGATTTCTTCTGACAGTTTAAGGACCCCAATTCATCCAGACTCCATGTTAAGCCCATAAAGTGACATTTTTCCGAGGGCCACCCAGCGTTGGCTCACAAATAAACTCACTAAGCCTAGTGGAGCCAGGGATCAATCTGAATCAACAGTGAGTGTATTTTATTATTAGTAGAACATTTTCGTTTCCCTTATAAACCTCTCAAACTTTACCTTATACCTCCAGCAAGGGTGCTTATAAATTATTTTATTTTTTTAACAGCCTAGAAGGGTGTTTTCTGACTGTTGTGCTTGAACATTCAGTTGTGTTTTTTTTTTTTTTTTAAACATTACATTTATTATTTATTTTATCCCAACTGACTTAGGAGTGAGGTAGAGCACAGTCCAAGTATGATGCAGTTAAAGGAGCCAACAGTGAAACAAGTTTTCACCACTTGACAAGAACCAAGTGGAATATAAGGAAGAACACATGGAGCCTTAACTCAAAAGAAGGGTTGGAGTAAATGCTAGTACTCACAAGTCGTACTATGAATGATGCAAGCTTACAAGTTGTAATAGAGTGGCAGATAATACACGGAACTCCAAGCAATAAAGCTCATACATTTCAAAAGTAAATCATTTAGGATTAGACGTCACGGGTCTCGTCCTATGCTCCTTAGAATGCCTCAGAACTTAGCTGACTAAAAAGTGTGCACTGAACACTTAAGCAGATGATGACATCAGTCGAAGCCATGGTGGAGAAAGTTTTTCTAATGCTGAATGGTTGATGAATCTGATGACAGCAGATGTATCCTGTTCTAATCTCCCTCTGACACACCAGGCGATGATCCCCTGATGTAAGCCAGATCTTTTTTATCTACTCACCCAAACATTGACACATCATTAGCTTGTCTAATGCGTGGTTCCTTGAGGCGGACTGATGATAAGCTTTGTACTGAAATAGTGCCAACAGTCTGTCATATTGAGACTCAAGATTAGCTGATTATTTTCCATCTGAAGCACTGGTAGCTTAGCAAGAGTTGCAAGGACTGAATGTAGTGCTGACACGGCAGTTTTTTGACACAAAGACCCATCAGCGGTGGAGCATGTTCAGCCCCGGTAGGGAAATATTAATGCAGTTACCTCCTGTTGGAAAATTGGATCCCGTCTCTGTCTATGGTGAGGTAGTAATGCGAATACTTTATCTGGAACTTTGCCGGAAGCTCAGTATGTTAAACACGTTTTAAAGCAATTTTTAAAGGTCTTTATTTGTTCTAGGTTTTCAGCTTGGTTTGTCCAGAGAGATTGCCTGGAATATTGTAATATCTCACTAAGGAAGACCCGTAGCTTCTCCAAGCGCATTTGTAGAGTCAGTTTACCTCTGTGCACATCACTGTGGCTTTGTAAAGAGTTATTTTTCTGGTATGGACTAAATTAGAGTGATGCAGCTCACTCAGATTTGTTAGTTTGTGGTTGAAAATGGGAACTTTTATTCAACATCATTTAACATTATTCCAATAGATCAGCAAATAAATAAATAAAAATTCACATTTGTTTTCAAAGTTGGCATCATTTTTTTGGCTTCATTTTCTCTGTTAATGATGGTGAAATATGCGGCGAAGACTGGTCACAGGCTTCAAGCGTAATCACTGTAGTCCATAACTGTTGCTTTATTGCAGGGCCATTAAACTCAACTCTCTGGATTTGGAATTTCAGTCAAACAGACTTGGGCCTGTAAAAGCTGAGCTTATATGTTTACCCGGGATCAGATATGTTTACCTCTGTGCACATCACTGTGGGCTTAAAGAACTAATTACAAAGGTACTAAGTGCTTAAAACGGAACAGCAAATGTCCTGCTGGGCCAAAGACCCAGAAACGAGTCCAGCCTGTCCATAAATACCACGAGGTGTTTGAGGAAATGACCAATTATTTAGCTGGTGTATTTTCAGACACTTTAAAAAGTTGTTTTCAGTCCAGTGCCTTGATGCTAATCAAAAGCACTGTTGGTGTAATGGTGTCATGGGGCTTGGTCTAACTGTGTGCATGCATGTGAAGAAGTGGGCAATCTTTTCTAAGGCGAGGGATAAAGATTGGTATGCTCAATGGCTGGTTTATGAGTGCAACTTGCAAATGCAGATAAAGGGAAGAATTTAGAATCAGACTGACATAAAAAAAGATTTGATCAGGCACAAATGTCCACGCAGGTCGTTAACCACATGAAACGGACTCCAGGCACTCGATTGATGACTTTGATGTGAAGATATGCTTTATGAGATTTCTTTGGCTGCAGTTTGCTGGTTAATAATTTTAGCAATATGAAAACCGGTGTTACTGCTCACTCAGATATTCATGTGATTTGTGGTTTCTCGGGCTCCTGAAAAACCCCACTTGGTGCATGTGCAAGAATGGCATGACCATGCGATGAGAAATCAGCTTGTGCTCTTCATTTAACTTCATCCATAAAGCAAACCGACGCCAAAGGAGTGAGAAGTAGCCGCGCCAAAATGAGAGATCTTCAGATGCATTTTATTGCGCTTTTCATTCGGAGGGTCCTTGCCATAACGTCACGTTTTCATGACAAATTAACATTTTTTTACGGCTCGCTCTTGAAGATGATCCGCAGCTAGGTCAGGCCCGGAAGTTCAAGGAGCCTCCTCCCTCTTGAAGCCTCTCCTCCGGTGAGGCGCACCTCCAGTGAGGCCTGTCCAGATAACATCTGTTAACCCCCTTCACGTAAATTTTTCAGGGATGTGTAAAGGATCATCTGTAGGAGAGGTGAGGCAGATTATAAATGTCAGCCAAAGGCGGATGAAGCACAGAGTCGTTTATGGGCGTCCATCCACGCTGATTCGAGGTACTCCAGGTGTTCGCTCAAGAGCGCTGGCATTCCATCAGGTGGCACCTTAGCCTGGCACTGAAGCCTACAGAGGAGGCTGAAATACACGTCAAAGAAAGTGATGACTGAAAGGTGCGTTTTTGGAGTCCTGGCTCAGAGAATGTTCTCGAAATGGCCTCCAATTATGTGCCGCACTGACAGACAGAAGAGAATGAAATACTTTTTGTTTAACATTCGGAATCACGGTATTCGGCACTGCAGTGGATACGGTTTGTTTCTGGTGAACTTGAAATGAACTCTTTAATACTACTGAAATATCTTAAGATGACTTCGCACATAGTGATTCTTCACTTGTTTATAAAGCGAGATGAAGGGATAATGCATTATTTGCAAATGGTTTGGTCTCATCTGTCCATTTGAAATATGGTCATCTTGAAGAGCTGCAGGAAGGAGACAATCTTTTCGTCTTTCTTTGAAATTCCAGTCAACATTGAGAAGTTCTTTGGTTTAAGAAACATGGGAAAGCTTCTGAAGCAGCTGACACTTTGCTGTTCTATGCCACATTCCACAAACGTGTTTTTAACCTGCACACGTTTTGAACTTGAAACCACCAGCATGGAGAAAAACACAACCCTTAAATGCTTCCTTAACCTTTGGATGGTTAATAGTTCTACTTTAAGAGAAACCCTCTTTTTGTCGGCTTCTACATAGAACCTGTAAGGGTTCCTTTACAGGGACAAGCTGAATTTAACCTTTTTTTCCAAGAGACTGAAAGATCATGTAGGCCTGTGTACCAAAGAATTTATAATTGAAAAGCATTTAATCAGGAACCGGTCCACAAACTATTTATGCAGTTTTTTGCTTTTCGACATCTGTGCCTTTTTGGTTTTATGGGCTTCTAAGGAATTTAAAAGTGGCACAGAGGTACTTTCCCATGGCACCCAACTATGGCAGTTAATATGCCACCATTGTTTATTTAATTTAGTTTCCAATTGATAGGAATGGACATTTCCATCCATTTTCCACATGTGCTGTGGAGATTGTCGGAGGCGCCGTTGAGCAGTATGGTCCTCTTAACAAGCCATTAGGCAACATTCTGCCATCTGTTGTTAATTTAGCCCGTAAACACACACAGGACGCTGTCTTATTGTGGATCGTGCATACTTCCCCAAGTGTGTGTGACTGTCATGGACTGCTTTGGTTTGTGTGGTTATGTATATATATATTTTTTTTATTCTTGACCCCTGGGTCCTTTTCTGCTGCCTATCTAAGTTAATTAGGACAAATGGGTCTGGAACCAAACACTGATTTTTTGCCTGGTCCTTTTGATTCCAATTTATACATACATTTTCTTAATTACAGAATATTTTAAATCCATGGCCTTGTATTAAAGTACTAGTGCAAAAAAAAAAATCATATTGTGGTTTACTCCAAACCACTGTTACTTCATAGGTATTCCTAGTGTTTTCTTTTGCAGAGTAATTAAAGTGTTTTACCAGGAAATGACATGCGAGTAGCTGTTAGACAAAGTTTCCTGCTCCTAACGCACAGATGCTTTGCTAATCATAGTTTGGTGATGAAGGCTGGAGGAAGAATTTAGGAAAGAATCATGCAGCTTGGAGATCTTTGTTGAAACTGAATGTGATGTGTTCAGCTAAAATATGCTCAACAAGTCTTAATAGTTTTGAGGTAAATCTAAAGAATGATGAACTATTTTGTTGAAACATAAATCATGTGTCGAGTTCTAACAAACATTTTTAGGCCAAAAACTTGTCCTTTTTTCCCAGAAATGTTTCTGTAGCTGGATTCCTTTAGAAGATTTTCTGACCCTCAGCTTTCATTCTTTCCCTTATTTTAACATTTTTGCTTCTTGCCTTATGGCAGAAGGTCCCGTATTTATGAGATGAATACTGTTGTTTTAACCCAGGCATTGGGATGAAATTACCACTCATAAGCCGCCTTGACGATGAGGGTTATCCCTGTTGCTGGTTGAAGATAGCATCTGGGTTTTTTTAGCGTTTGGTGAAAATACCATTAGCGTGCAAATGCTGATAAAATCTCCCAGAAGATGAAAAAGCTCAGTGTTGCGGCCGAAGACAGACAGCTCTGACAGACATACTGGTACCATAATGGATCTCCTGATGGCTGTGTTCGATCATTAATATATCCAGATCATGTTCATGTGTTGACGGAGCCGAACAAACGACGCTGTGCTGTCAGTGTGGTTGCTTTCCAAGGAAGCCACTTTAGTGTTGGCATGGTGTTGATGCTGCAGTGTGTACGTGTGTATAATGATATTCTGCTGAACTTATCCGCAATTATCATCATGTATACAGACCCCAAAATTAGGAATCTTGCCAGGATGTCTGATAAAATTTCTGGATGGCACGTTTGCAATGCGAACGTGGCTGATCTTTGGCGTAAACATGGAATAAAGGTGTGATTTCTCAAATCCATCTCTTTTATATTAGAACTGACTGAATTGCAAAGCAGAAACATCTGTGTGTGCTTGGCAGGAATCTACAGGTTGACTAATCACTCCTGAACAGTTTTGACACGTCTGCAGCCTGTTTTGGGATGCGTATTGCGTTTTTTCAGTTCTCAAAATGTGTGCTTTTTTTTGGTTTGTTTAAGGTCAGTTATGGACGCAGAGGCGCTGAACACAAATTTTAGGAAATATTAATAGGAGCAAAGACAAGGCAGTGGAAACTGGGGGAGTATTTCGAGTGAAAAAACTGTTTAGTGGCATCTGCAGTTAATTACTCTGCATCTGCAGACATTCATGACATGGCCTATGTTTAGAGCTCGCTCACCCTCTCGGGCTCACTTCTTCCGACTTTGTGTGTGTGTATATATATATATATATATATATATATAATGTATGTACACTCACTGAGCACTTTATTAGGAACATGTACACCTTCTCATTCATGCAATTATCTAATCAGCCAATCGTATGGCA
>JAOUQW010000009.1:1730354-1743502 GCA_028565825.1 Olivaichthys viedmensis
TGTCCTTCTGTAAGGTTCTCCCATCTCCACAAAGGAACTCTGGATCTCATTCATAGTGACCATTGGGTTCTTGGTTAGCTGTCTGACCAAGGCCCTTTTTCCCTGATTACTCAGTTTGGCTGGGCGGCCAGATCTAGGAAGACTGTTGGTGGTTCCAAACTTCTTCCATTTGATAATGATGGAGGCTACCGTGCTCTTGGGCACTTTCAATGCTGCAGAAATGTTGTTGTATCCTTCCCCAGATCTGTGCCTTGACACAATCCTGTCTCGCAGGTCTATGGACAATTTTCTCAACCTCATGGCTTGGTTTTCACTTTGACATACACCGTCATCTGTGAGACCTTATATAAACAGGTGTATGCCTTTCCTAATTATGTCCAATCAATTCAATTAGGCACAGGTGGACCCCAATGAAGTTGTAGAGGCATTTCAAGTACCATGGATAGAAGTAGGATACACCAGAGCTCAATTGTGAGTGTCATAATAAAGGGTCTTAATACTTATGTAAATGCGATATTTCAGTCTTTTTATTTTTAATAAATTTATGAAACATTCCAAAAACCTGTTTTGCTTTGTCATTGTGAAGTATTGTGTGTAGATTGATGAGAGAGGGGGGAAAAAGAAGAGTAAAAAAAAGAGTTGAATCAATTTTTAAGATGAGTCTGAAACATACCAAAATGTGGAAAACTTGATAGGGTCTGAAAACTTTCTGTATGCACTGCATGTTGGTCAGCTTGCTTTTGACAGAAGAGCTAACATTTATTTAAGAAGCATTGTTTTGTTTTATCAAAGCTAAGAAGCTGGCAAGCGTTTTGATTAACAGTCGTATTCGTGTACGTAGATTGCCAGAACTAATTTTAATGATTAAATTTAGCTAATGTAGCGTGAACTGATAGACCGAGTTAGTTAGCTAAATAGCTATGTTGGTTAGCTTGTTCTTTAATATCAGGGCTGGGCGATATGACCAAAATATCATATCATGATTTTTTACATTATTGACTGTATTACAGTATTTGACGGTATTTTATTTTCCAAAGCAATTTGCATGAGGACTGTATCCCTTAAGGACAGCAACTATTAAGTTTACGGAAGTTTTATATCCATTCAGATTGTTGACTCTTTGCACATGCTAAAAATAAATGAGAGTAAAATATTCTATAGAACACGGATCAATCAAAATACAGTATTTATACTTTTCAGGATTTCTATTACACTGAACCATGGGAAACGATGAAGTATTTAATTTCAAAAACTGAACAATAGGAAACATGCATGCAACCTGCAAATCTGGGTAAAATAAAACCTCCAAGCTTCTAAGGGGGGGAGAAGAAACCTCCAAGTTGGCCTTAATATAAAATGTTAAGGGCAAATTAGTGTCTTTTCACTTTAAAAAAATAAATAAATAAAAATGTATATGAAATTGTTCGTATTAAGTATACGTAGCAAATTCTTTCATATTTTTCCAATGAGCAACTGTCACAGCTCCCAGAGCACATGAACTCCCAGAATCCTCAGCGTCTCATGTCCCCACATGCATACAGAACACTGACTCCAATTCCCATGATCCTTCACAAGACACATACTCTCGTTCGTAATCACCGGACTTCTGATCACACACACACCTGTTCTCAATCACCTCTCAGTATCACACACACCACGCATGCATTGCCTTATTATGTTATTGGCGACAATTGACTTTGCTGGTTTCTCGTTACTTGCCCCGTGATCTTCGGTTTGCTTATCGCCCAACCTGTCTGTGTCTCACTTCGAGTTTCCGCCTCGCACTTTTGTTTGACACCTCTGTTAAATCGTTTATGTCCTCACTTGCATTCGACACCTGCACTGCTGCGTCACGGTGACTTTTAATGTGTAACGGAAAAATACAGTTGATGAAGGTATTGCAAAAACACATACCTTTGCGGGAATCTATACCGGTACATAAGGTATACCACCCAGCCCTATTTGATACAAGAGCTAACCTTGATCCAAAAAGCGTAGTTATGTTTTTTATGTAATATGAGCAAAACTCACATGTGCAGCTACTAAAATTCTAGCATAGGGTGATAATGAATGCAAGGTTCATGCTTGTTGTCTACTGTAGCACAGAGATGGCAGTGTAATAAGCTTTGTTCTTTCTTTTGGGGTTCGGTCAGTGGCCTTCTCTCCCAGTAAGAATGCATGAAAATATATTCGCGTCTGAAAACATTGCTCACAGTTCCATAAGGCCAATAGCAGCAGCCTTTCACTACTAAACACAGTTTTAGCAGGTATACCCTCAGGGACTGCTTGCCATTCAGAATTTATTTCCTTCTACACCTGAATTGGCCCATAATCACTTCATTCACCCGACGACAATAGCTTTGCAGTCAACACTGAATCCTTTGGTAGTGGGGCAGAGTTTCTTTTTGTTGTGGGAGACAGCAACTCGGTGTAGCAAATTACAGGCTTGCCTCAGTGCCAATGTATAGCTCGACTTCCCTTCTGTTGTTCAGTGAGAACTTTAGTGGAGTCAGGGCTGAATAAAAGCTTAGGCAGCCTGCCTTATTATCTCCCCTCTCCCCTCTTGGTGTCCAAACTGCTCGCAGGCCAAGGTGCCTTGAAGGCGCGGGACGTCCCGTCTTTTTCCAGCAAAGAAAATGGCAGGCAGCCAAGAGTGACTTTGATTCAACAGTGAGCGTGTGCCTTTTCACTAGAGCTGCATGAGAAGGTTGAGACCTAGCAGATCAGAGCTCCCTGGGTTTTGGGCTGTCAAAAAAAAAAAAAAAGTCATCCTAGCCAGGATGCGTCTAACCCCCTTGATTAAGCTGACCGAGACACATGAGCTGCATCTTCCCTTGGAAAAGAAATCAGGATTCCAGGATTATGGATCTTTTGAGTGCTTTTCCAGATGATTTGCTCGGTTTTTCTTTTCTCTCGGCTGTCTGTCTGATCATTAGGGTTTTCGTACTGTGAGCTGTTAGCGGAGTTTTGATTCTGTACCTGGTCACTTGTCTAGGTTCCATAAGGGATTTTTGTTAGAACTCCTCCTGAGGAACCCCCCACTACACCGCATACAGGGCCTCTACAAGAGGCGCCTAAAAACCAGCGCCATACTCCACCATATACGCTTATATGCACACATTGTTTGCTTTTTCTGTGCTTTTCCCTATGAGTTCATTTACAGTGTGTTTTCTCAAAATAACCCACTCTGATGTGATTTGTGGTTATTACCAAAGCAGGGCAGTCATTTGCCATGCATAAGCAGAATAATCCAAATAACTTGTGACTTGGCGTATGTGTGAGCTTAACTATTCTATTGCTCACAATGAAATAAACAATGAAATAAAAAATTGACATGACCTTTACAATCAATCACCATTCTTATTACTAAAGTAGGTTCGAAGAGTATTTAGAAATTACCCTCAGTGGCACAATTAAACTTTAATCTTTTCTGAGCTCTAGCTTTCGACCCTACTTTTTCTGTATTTAGGTTTTGGCCAAGAATTTTCATTTCGGTATCACTCATTTTTCTGAACAGAAAATGACTAATAGAATCTATTCTACATTAGTGAAGCATTAGTCTGAGTGCTTACATTCAGTCAAGTAAGATAGCACTTGACCCTCTACAGAGAGAGTGCCAGAGGGATTTTTAAAGATGCTTAAAGAAATCCCTTTGTTCTGTAATCTGGGACAGAGCCGGTGACTGAAGAGCCCCATTATCAGCATGTCCACCTATATCATTCCTCAGTCGCTCTCCTTGCTACCGGAGATACTCAATCCTTCTCTATTGTGTCCACAAAGTGGCTCCTCTTGTGTCTTTCTTTGCTTCAGTTGGATCACCGTTTCCCTCCGAGGGGATTTGGCCTGGTCTCATTCACTTGGCTCAATGTGTGGCGTCGCCATTTTGTCCTGCTTGTGTTGTTAGGAAGTCTTTATCGTGTGGCTGTTTTAAATGTGTTTATACCATAGAATAAATGTACTGGAGTAGGTGCCTGTTTTGATATTCTGATTTGGTTCCCACTGCGGTCGGTGTTTATAAATGTAAGTTATCTACAGTAGCCGTTTAGTGTACCTGATAACTTGAAATGAGGTTTCACAAGAAATAAGACTACTGCTTACATTTGAGTGGAGATGCGTTGTCCCATTTAACAAGGCTAATTCCCACTTATGCTATTGAAATGTGACGTTGTCTCTGATATTTGGAGGGCGAGGCACCTAATAAGAAATAACTAGTGATGATTGCTGAATGTTTTGTTTCTGTTGGCCTTATGCGTCCAACCCAAGGCACAGGTAAAATGCCAGCAGGGTTGTGCAAGGATCGTAGAGCTTTAGCTAGGGCTGAAATGGCTGCCATACACACCGGTGCTGCTCATCAATATCCAGACGGGCTGTAAACTCCGCTCACATCATCTGCAGCAGCGGGATGTCTACCAGACCTACACCTCTACCATCTGGTGGAACAACACTGTGTATAATGAGTGTACTTTTGGTTAGGTAAGGAGAATGGTCTGTAATTATCTAGCCTTTTAGAACAAATGTGTTGTAGAACGAGGTTTTGCATTTTACATGCTAAATATGATTGAGAGCAGGTGCAATCCGATTGTAGACCAGTTAAATTATTCGACAAACATTGGCAGACAAACATTGTCTTGTATCTGTCAGTGCGAATAGTTACAAATTCAACTACTTTAAACCCAATCTCTCCTACCCCATATACACACCATAGATACACATATTAGACACCTAGCTAGCTGATGATGTCATTGTATACCAAGTGACATGAAGCCACTTGGCTACCATAGTAGTGGTGCCAAGATGTGTCATGTTTTCCTTAAACAGCACCCAAGACATTTCATATGCAAGTTTCCGTATAAAAAATTTATTACATTACAAAAAGTAACAAGAGTTAACTGACTTGTGCATCTATTGTCTAGCATTACTCAAAGGAACATCGTTCTATCTGCCAGCCAATCAGCATCCAGGATGAATACACAACATGGGCGACTTTGGCCAATCATATCCAGGTACTATTTATGCGCTGACAGAAAAGATCAGACTCAAAACCTCAGTATGGCGAGTTAGAAGAGAAAGAAACTTTCAGCTGCAGATGTTTTGCAGCGTAAGTGTACAAAACAGAACTGGTCTTGTTCTACCATATTTGCTGGTCTTATGACGTGTAAACTTTGTGGCACATTAGAATGTCTCCAGCTTAAAAAAGTTTTTCTCCGCTGAGTTATTACCATTTATTAAGATTGAGGGCTTGATTTAATGAGAAACAACCAGATAGAAGCTTATAAAACCAAACAGTATTAGAGTTTACAGAATAATAAGGTTCTATCTGTGTTTGGCCAGTGTTCAAAAATCCTCTTTATCATTGTCTCAGAATTTTGATCATATAAATTTGAAGTAAGCTTAGAGTGTCGGCCTTGTTCAGCTGTAAATGTAGATTACAATACTTCAGAGTTTTTCTAGCTAGAATGTCAAAACTTTGAAGCCCCACATCTCAGAACGACTCTTCACCCACATAGAACCTTATAATACTAAGGTCACGACATGTGAAAAGTCTTGAAAGGTGTGTACAAGGTTAATCCCTGAATAAGACCTAAATAATTAAACCTTATAGGTGAATGTAATGTTTTATGTTCTCCTGGGGATATGGTTTTCCCATTAAACTGCTGAACAATACCAGGACTGGTCGTTCCTGTCAGCTCTGTCGTTCATCCAAGTTTAATATCCCCAGGATGTTAATGTTGGAAACGTGTCAACATGCTGAACGCACATCATAACATCTCATAAATCTAAAAAAATAATTTAAACAATTTATGAACCCATCAGATTTTCGAGGCAAGAAAAGGCCGGGCTCCCGGCGTTTGATGTGATGCTTTTTTTTCCTTCTTTTTTTTTTTTTTAATGTTCCATGCTGACCTTAAAGAACAATTTAAAACTTTTTCCTTTCGACGTCCATATACACTGACTTATTTCATCCTGACTGCTCTGTAGTTCTACGCTGCTGTGAGGCAGAAGCTTTGAACCGACATGTGCAATGCTCGGAGTTACATTTGCTTTGAGAAATATCCTGCTCAAAATTTGAAGTTTTAACAGTTTTAACAAAATTTGTTTCAATGTTTTATATTACTGAAGGTCAAGATCATAATCAGTCCAAAATATATTGTTTAAAGTTGGACCAGCTACAATTCTAGCTATTTATTTATTTATTTATTTATTATTAAACTATAAGATAAAGATAAGTCATAGATTCGACCCCTCTGTCTTTCTCTGTCTCGTTTTTTTTCCCTCTCTCCCACTTTACACAGTCGTTTTTAGAAGATGCCATGGATACATTTAAAGTTTATAGCCCACATTTTTATGTGGAGCAGTTCACACATGCTTTTGGGTGCTTTAGAAAAGCCTGTGAGAAGGGATTACAATTCTCCATTTCTTTTTCCCAATTTTTTATTTTATTTTTTTAATGTAAATGTCTTTTTTGCACTGACCGCAAAACGGACTTGTGGTTTTGCTCCCAGTTCCTGGTGTGTGCTGTGGGTTTTGGGACAGATTAGCAGGTCTTGTAGGAGTTCTGCTATGACAGAGATCTGAAGTCTTCTGAGACAGCTTAATAGAGTTTACATAAACATTTCATCGAAAATAATCATAATTCCTTTATGATTATAATTAAATCTGTTAAATCCCCATCAGCTCCTTTTTAAGTGGTGCAAATTTCTAACAATTGGCCAGACAGTTATAGAAAGAAAAGAGGAGTCCCAACTAAACTCAGAAGTGCTACAAACACTAATCACAACGTGGTCAGTGAAACGTCAAATGATCCAATCGTTTGAGCCAAAGAAGGCTAACTTGCAATAATAATAGCAATTCTCAAGAATAAAAATTATAGATCAATATTTACCCATGAGAAACACAGAAAAAGCATGGCAAAAGAGAGCACACTTAGATAGGCATACACCTGTACACATATCCACAGGAAGCGTGCTGATGATGATGATAAGGATATTTCTGCATCATCGTACAAGTGCTCTCAGAAAAGCTGTTGATAACAGATGATCAAGACGGGCCAAACATCCAGCTCTAGCTTGTATTATTTGATTATCAGCAACAATAGCAGATCCTGCTAAACCTTAAGTAAATATTAATTATTTAACCTTTTTATAAGATTAGAAGGGAAAACCGTACATGGGTATGTTTTCGTAGGGTTCTGTCCAGATTGCTGAGAATTGTTATCTTGCTTGAGGGTAGCCATATTCACATGCCCAACCTGTTGTTAAACTGTTAAAACCAGCCACCTTCCACCTTTATGGTGCAAGTAATCATCCTGAAGGGTTCTTAACAACAACGGAAACTATTTTTCATTTTGATGAATTGCATTTATGAATGTGTGTGTGGAGAGGGGGGGGGGGGTTCTAGCTGGGAAACACAAGTCCACCATATATCAAGTTGGATTCTAGTCTGTTAACATTTTTAAAATAAGGAGTGAAGGATGATGATTAGGATGCTTAGGCTTTGCTCAAGCCTCAAACTAAAAAAGGGAGCATGTCTCATGGAACACATGCCTGCAGATTTCAGATATGAGAGCGAGATAAACCAGCTCTCAGTCCACAGCGGTTCAGTTCCAAGATATGTCAGGATCTGGTCCAGTTTTGTTACTCTCCTTCCCTCCCTGCTGTTGCTAATCTGTTTGAATAACACCTGCAAGAGATCCTGCTCTCTCGCTATTGGCTGCCTCCACTGTGGGGTAAACTTAAAGCAGCTGTGGTCTTGGCTTGACCCACCGGTCTGCAGACGATTGTGCAAATATGACCGCCAGGACCCCTCGTATTAGACATTAAGCAGGTAATTTCTGAAAAGCGCTGCCAACACTAGGCCTAGTTGTGCCAGAGCTCGGTTAAACCCAACCGGAAGCTCGAACTCAAGGAAGAGCACGAGAGTATAAGCTGCTTAACTGTGAGTGTGCTCTTTCGTTAACGGCATACAAGCTGCACCCTGAATGAGTCCATTCAATCTGCACCACAGTCGGCATCTTCACGTTTGTCCTGCTGATGTAGGGCTGCTATGGCTAATTGCTGAAGACTCAAATCCCACCACTGCAAACTACCAACTACTTATTGGTCTTTGAGCAAGACCTTTAACCCTCAAGTTCTCCATGGGTGCTGTACAACGACTGACGCTGTGCTCTGATGCCAGCTTCTTCCCAAGTTGGGATGTGCATAAAACTATTTTCCATACTGGGTACTTTTTTATAGTCATAAAGTGGGATGGTGCAAAGTCATCCAGTAAGAACCGGCGTGGGAAAACACACACTGTTGACTGCATTAATATGGATTTGTTAACTGGAGGTAGTAAATCGCCCATCAGACCAGACTTGTCAGCATCACAGCTTCTCTGGGCCTGCCTGCCAGCAGGAGCATAATAACGTCCTGGCAATTTCTTTTACAGTGTCTGCTACAGCACTTAGTGAGGTGGACCACGGTTTATTTCTTTTACAGGTATTTCGAATGGCATGGCTAGCCGACAGAGTAGAGAGGCAACTTAGCAGCTGTAAACTCTGACAAGCCCCCGTGGATCTCCTCACCAGGTGAACATAAACCAGACCACACTAAATCAGCCAGCCCCCGTCGTACCTGTGCTACATGGTGATTTACTCTTAGCGCACCGTCTGTCTGTAGACCTTTTTCATCTGGAGTTTCCTGTTTCCTCCTTTGAGCGCGAGATTGGTACGGAACCATGCCGTTCTCCCAATGGGAACTGTAGTCTCTCTGACTTAAGCAGCCTTGGAAATAACGAGTAGAAGGCGTCTGTCTCTCATGACTAAAGGCTGCCTTGGGGTTTCGGCGCTGCCTTGGGGCTTGCCCCCATGCAGACGTTTGACATGGCTGGGACTCCTCTCAAGTTTATTAAGAATGAATGGGGTAGACCCATGAGGAACAGTTCCTACCTGATGTTTAATATTTCATCAGTGGAGAGAACTCTGTCAGGAAACCCAGAGCAGCAGTCCAACGGTTCAATGGGAGACAAGTTTTATGAACCCATTGGAATTATCTGTATTTCTGCATGAATAGTTCCAAAAAAAAAAACATGATCTAATCTTCATCTAATTCATAATAATTAAAAATAAATCCCACCGTACTACACTGATGTATATCTTTGTTGAACAAACCTCCTAAACAATGAACCTTTAGGATAATGACCTCTAGACGCTAATTGAAGTCAGGTGTTCCAATCAGTGCAGGTATATAACATGCCGTGGCGTAGAAGAAACCACGCATATTTATCGACCCGCTCTTCACACCAGAATTCTGCTCACGTGTAATATGGCTTGATCAAAAGATTTCAGAGGATCTCAGAAGAAAAGCTGCTAAGGGTCTTAAACTGGAGAATTACAGAAGAGAGTTGCTGCTACTCTTCATGTGAATGATCCTACAAAGGTCTGTGCAAGTGAGAATCCGAAAGAATCCTAAAACAAGTGTCAAAAAAAACCCCTCAGTTACAGACATTATAACATGCAGGACAGGTCTGCACATCTGTATCTGTGTTCATGAGTATACCATAAAATACAATCTTTAGGGGGGGAAAGGTCCCGTCTAGCACTTAAAAGCATTCGTTGGCTTGTCCCTATTGTGGAACCCTTAAATGTTCTGTATAGAACCCTACAACAAAAATCATTTTTTTTTTTTTTCTCCCAATTTAGTCATTGCCAATTCCCACCCACTAGCGCGAGCTAGTTCTCTCCTATCACATGACAGCCACCAACCGGGGAGGGTGGGGCTAATACGTGCTTCCTCCGAGACACCTGAAGCCTACAGCTGCATTTTTTTCCCGAACTGCTGCTCATGCAACGTCACAGGGCAGTCCCCCTCGCTCGGAGGAAAGCGCCAACCGCCCTCTTACGTATGCATGAGCTCACAGACACCCACGATTGGCTGGTGTCGCTCTGATCGGCAGGAGAGAAAGTGTAGAGAGCAGGGCCAATTACGCTCTCTTAGACTCCCGGCCACGGATGGCTGTGGCATCGTCAGGGCTCGAACTAACGATCTCCAGACTATGCTTTACTGTTGCGCCCTCGTGAGCCCAAAGAACCATTTTCTAAGAGTGTACTGGACAACAGTGGTGTTCTTTGGAAATTGGCACAAAGGGAAGCCACTGCTCTCCAAAAATATTGCCGACCACCTCAAAATATAAAGATCACCTGGATCTTTTATTTCACTTTTGAGATAAGATATTAGTAGATGTTTAGTTATTTAATATTGCTTAAAACAATAAATACCGAAAGCTCATACCAGCTGTAAAACCTGGAGAGAGCATTATGGTGTAGAGCTGAGTCAGGGCCTCAACAGCTTGCAATCATTGAGGAATTCAGGAAACTCCGCAGCAGAATGTGAGGGCGTCAGTCTGTGATCGAAAACTCAACAGAGGTTCAGGAATGCGACGAGACAATGATCCAAAACACAGGGTTTAATCAACAACAAATCATCAGCTCAATCAGAAGAAATTCTGTAGATTAGAATGGTTGAGCCAAAGTCCTGACCTCCGTGCCATTGAAATATTGTGGTGTAATTTTAAGGAAGGATATTCAAAATAAGATTTTCCAAAAATATATGTGTACTGAAACCGTTTTGTATGGGCGAAACACCTCCGGTCAGCAGCTACACAAACCGTTTTAATACTAAATATTAAAGTTTGCATCCTTTTTAATTTTTTATCACAGACCTTGACAGATTAAACCATTCATCAATAAAAAAGAAACCGCACAGCCTACATTGCTTGTTGAATAAGACTATTTATATGTAGTATTATGACTTCCAGAAATTTTCAAAGCGTTTACAAACTTTAACACAACTCGACTTCAATAAATCTTTAAAAAAAAAAAAAAAAAAAAAAAAAAATTCTTGGGTAGGAAGTCATTACTGTCTAGTCTGGCATCTTTATTTGAGAAGGCAACATTCAGGATATTTTAACCTTTCTCTCCTTTTGAGGAAGTCTAATTACTTAATAAGCACTGATCCAGGCTTAGCAAGTTGTTATTGCTCAGTCCGAACACCTCAACACTGTTATGACAAGCACTCATCAAAATAAACACCTCCTTTATGGGATGACCTTTCGGAATTGCATAGAGGACATCTGATTAATGCTGCAATTAAAAAGCAGTTTGCAAAGGTAGAAATGGCATCCAGATGTCCTGCTGAGAAAAAAAACAAACAAACCCCTCTTTGGGTTAAAAGTGTCCCTGAAAGTCCACTCCATTCGGCTGCCATTTGCCAGAAAAGTGATTTCAGTTTGTGGTATATAATAATATTCAGATTTGGGGTTTATTTAAATCTGTCCACATGTCATAGTTTGTTCTATATCTGTCATGCCCTAATACGTTTGGGATTGTTTAGTGTTTTTCTGTATTGTAGCATACTCTGCTCTTTGTAGTGGGACACTGTTTTCATTTAGCGATGCTTTTCTTGTTCCCCAGAAACTTTTTAAAGTAATGTAAGTATTTTAAGAAACCTCATGAAGAATGGAGAAGTTGCACCAAACACAATGTGCACAAGTCTTCCCCCTTAAAGTTGTCTCACAGCGAGGACTGTTTCAGTGCATCAGTTACGATGTGGTTTGGCTCTGTGTTTTTGAACAGGATGGTGATCAAAGCCAGCAAACAACAAATCGCCCCTGCCCTCTCACGCAGTTGCTTGGAGAAACCATACTCCTTTCACACTTACCTCGTAGCCTTCGTTTCAAAGCTCTCGATTTGCCATGTATTGGGACACAGTTAATCCCTCTGTGATATCTCGGGCTTGTTCGAGCACAATAATTGGTGGTGTGGACCCACGGCACAGTTGGTGCTCTGGGGTCTCACTAACCCCCCCCCCCCCCAAGTCCTGATCTTGGTTCACATCCGCTGGCCTCGGTTGTAATCAGACGAAGTGTGAGAGAAGTTTTCCAAATGACTCCAGAGCAGCAGTGAAGCTTTGAGTTTGCAGGTGGTTGAGATTCTCTTAATCCCTGGCATATTGACCCAATCCTGGCATGTTTACGCGAACGCTGTACCCCTCAGAGGTTTGGAGAGACTGCAAACTTTGTGTGAGGTGCTGAAAGATACACAAGTAAAGGCCTCTAAGCTTGGAGAGGCACGCACTATGAAAACAACGGAGATCAGAAAATCCAAGCACTGGCCGACCACAGTGCTCTGTATATATGGAAACTGAAATAATTACGATATTACACTCAAAACCAGAAGGATGTTGAACTGTTTATTCCAGTCCTGGTTTTTATCATGAGGGGTCTGCCAGGAAGAGTATGGCTAGCAGTTAGCAGTGATGAATTTTTCGCACTGGTGTGTGGTCTGCTTAAAGCTCTGCTTGATGGTTGGCTTTTTTTTCTTTTCTTTTTTTAAATGTCATGCAACAAATTTTAAGTATTTACAAAGTAATCAGCCTAAAGAGACGTTGTGGCATTTTGGATATTGGTCCGAAATCGATTTATTTCCATATTTATTTTTGTTACAATTTTTTTGTCTGCTCAGATGTATAGAGCTATCGTAACTCGCTTTGGATAAAAGCGTCTGCTAAATGAGTAAATGTATCATTTCTGGACGCTCTTCAGTTGTAAGGCAGTCTCACCCAGTAAGGCTTAGTCCACACTAACATGGGTACATTTGAAAACGCAATTTTTCACACTAGCATTTTCATTACGGTTCCCAAAAGTTTCCCATCCACAGCAAAACGCGAAAACGATAGAAAACTGCATACTGGGCAATATGCACTGGGTGTCTGACCCATGACCTATACGTCATTTCCGCCATTTTTGTTTGTTTTGGTGCTGCAGTCATAAAACACGCTTTTGTTCTTGCACACCACAGCGCTGCTTGTATACTATACGGCTTGGTCGAACATGAAGTTAAAATACCTAATACAGAAAACGGCATCGGAATGACTTCCGCCATCTTGGAATTGTGGAGATCACAATTCCTCCCTTTTCAGATTTCTCCACTTTTTGGAGTGCGAATTCTAATACATGCGTTTTAGTGTGAATGGAAAGACAAAACGAATAAGAAAAGATGCGTTTTCAAATTTACCCGTGTTAGTGTGGACTAGGCTTAAGAAAGCCAGTTGCCTGGGACAAAAGGCACTTGCTGCAGGGCCGAAAGTGAAATGGTGGGCAGGGACAGGGGC
>JAOUQW010000009.1:1752900-1770306 GCA_028565825.1 Olivaichthys viedmensis
TCTCATAGATGAACAACTCCCCCCCCCCCCCCCCACCCCCCCCCTTTACCCAGAAACGTATGCCTGACTGCTCTTCCAAACATCGCATCAGTCACCAAGCCTGGTGCAGTTATAGAGCGTCAAAGCAGTTCTCTCTGGTGGATGGTTTAAGTTCAAGCCTTTGCCAGTGGGAATACTGTGAGCCAGTGAGATGTGCTGGAGCTCACTATCTGGTTAATCTGTGCTCTGTCAGCTTTCCAGTAGGAGAATTAAATTCCGGAGGAGCCGCAGTCCAAAACTCCATGCCTTCCAAGACCAGACGGTAGTGTGCTTAAAAAAGATATCGTGTCTGGTGATGTTGCTTTTAATGCCCATGCTCAACAGGCTTACTTCTCTAGAGAGGACGGTTTAAGTTGACTTTGGAGTAGAACCCAAAGATTATTTAATCTTCAATATCATAAAATGGATAGTGTGTTTTAAGAGAAGAGGTTAGAATTATGGGATAGCCTTTGCCTTAGTGCTGGTGTTACAATATTATGGACAGTTATACACAAAATGCTCAAAATCATTATTGTGACAATATCACAAGATACTATGATCATGATATCGGCCGTTTTGGGCCCTATGTGTCATTTATGAGTGAGTATCTGCATGAATAGTTGCAGGGACAGAATTCTGCATGTATCCTTCCAGCATGGCATGAATTAGCTTAAGCTGTCTGAAAATTATGTAGAGGAGGATAAAGCCCTAGATGATGAATGATCTAAGTGCTTCTCCATGTCCTGTAGTTTGTCTCGGCAGAGAAAGGAAATGGCCATTGGGTTTCTAAGATCTGCCAAGGCCTAAAAAATGGATGGAAAATAAAAGTCATGGCTCACGATAAAATACTAAACCATAAATTACAGAGAACCTTTGTACCTCATTGAGATCAGTATCTCAAAGTAAAGCTTTTTGTTACTGTTTAAGAAAAAAACTGCTCTGCATAGAACCTCAGTTAGAAGTATTGTACTACAAGTGGTCTAATTGTAAAAAGAATTTCAAGGGGGATGGTAGGGTCAAATGATGGAGTAGGGGCGTGGGGAGGACCCCAATCTAGCTGCATAGAAAAAAAAACATATGAACCATTGCACCCCTCTTCAAATGAAACTCAGCTGGGAAAAGTTAATACAAAAGATTCCTATTCACGCAGATTAATAAGAACACATCTCAAAGAGTTTTAAAAAAACTACCTTTCCCAAAGATTGGCTTTCTGTCTCTACTGTCATCATAGTCTTTGACTGCTGTCAGTATCCCATTATGGAATATGGAATGTGGTTGGACAGAGGATTTCAGACGAGAGTGATGCAGATTGCAGACTTTGCTTGAATGACGGTACGTAGCCCGAGACGTTCAGTTAGTTAATTCATATGTAATGTACTTGCTTTTTGTTTGGTCCATCATCAAACTTAGCGTATATACTCCTTTTATAAAACTGAAGCGTTATTCCTGGAATTTTCTTTTCCGACTCTCTGAGAGTCCTTCCTTTCTGATGAGGTCATTGATAAACTATATTCAAGTAAAGTTAAGATTTTTTGCTTTATTTTACACCTTTGACACCACAATACTACATACATCTACATAAACTATAGCTAGATCATTTTTAGATTTAGTTTTAAATAACTTGCCAACTTATTTGCAACTCTATGTAGATAGTTAATATAGATAAAATTGTTAGCCTCACTGTTTTTGGTTGCCATGATCTGCAACATTGGACGTTACAAGTAGCAGTAGCTCTGACGAAATATTAACCATTTGCGTTCAAGTTATCTTCTGAAATGTTCTTACATAAACTACGACGTAAGAGAAGAATCTAATGGAGTCAGGCAGAATGGATGCCATTACTGAAGGCATTAATCTGCCATGCAAGCAGACACACTTTTCCATTTAGAGCTCCTGCCTGAGGTCGATTCATGTCATGCTTATTTGTCCAAGTTTTGCAAGGTGGGGGGAAAAGGATGAAGGAGCGAGTCTCTTGTTTCTGGCTTTCTCTTCGGGGGAAAAGGTTGCGTTGTTTATCATTTTTCTTTCACCTTGTGCAATCAGATTAACCCTTTTACGAACAGTGACTCATACGTTCTAGCGAAGAGTTCCGTTCAGCAAAAGACACATGAGACATCACACCTTATAAACCCGCTACCAAAAAATAACAGCATTGTCCGTCTCTAATGACCCGTTCACATCTGAGGCCCTGAAGTCAAAAGCCAAGAATAACTTGCGTGTGTGTAACTTTGGCCTCTCACTTTGACTCTTGCTTCACACCAGGCCAAAACTGCATAACATGGTTAACCATAATGCTTTGATGGTGATCTGGCAGCCTTGACAGTAAATCGTGCGTTCCTGTTGATTCAGCAAGCCTTTAAACGTACCCTTCAATAGAAGCGTAGCATCTCCAGCCCCGGGGCTTGTTGCTTCGATAACCTCAAATAAAAGAGATTGTAGAACAGCATAGATGGATGTAGGTCTAAACTCAACAACGTCAGGTTGCTTCTGTGCGCTACTGGAATCTTGGCCTGGAAGTCGAGGATGTTTTTTTTCTTCCTTCGTTGTCTTCCAATGTGACCTTATATGGGCAGCAGAAGACTTTGAGCCTCTTGGTAGACCAGATCCATTCAATGCACTGCATCAATCCAATGGGATGCCATAACGCGTGCATGTGTAAATCTATGTATAAACATTTGGGGTGGTACGGAAAATTACAGTCAAATCCAGCATGCACACTCCAAAGGCATTGGAGCTGCCCTAGCAAATACCCAACTTCCTCAATCTGGGATCTACTCATGAATAGATTGAATTAGTGTATTGTTAAAATGAGATTTCCTGGTTGGCCCAGAAGATCCAACTAGTTAATTTTGGTGTTTGTCCAAATAGGCCATAATGTTGCTTTATAGAGTTAGGTTAAAATTATTCGGCTTGACCAATTCTACAAAGCATGGCGCGTGTTTGGGGCAATGCAGTCTTTGATTTTGTGCTGTTCTGCCTCACAGATAACCAAGGCATGTCCCCAATGTGTTCTCTGGCATGTACTCACAGTCCCAACTGCTCAACCCTTTGAGGCTCTAGCACTGCAATTATGATTAATTGCAAATGCACATCGACTGAATAGTTTGTTGGGAAAATGTTTTCCTTGGTGATGAATTTTAAACTCACCACCCCACCTTAAGTCATGATGCTTGTCTGACAAGTTCTGGGAGCCAGACATAAATCTTTAATATATGATTAATGATAATGACCTTAATCTCAGCAAATGGCTGTCAATCTTTTTACACTGGCATTGTAAAAAAAAAAAAAAAAAAAACATTTGCTGTCCAACTAACCACCTGTTCATATTCTTAGAATTGTATTTCATTTCGGAAAACCATATGTTTGTAGTTACATTGATCATTGGGCTGTGATGCACAACATTAAGCTTTATGTCACAAACGCTACTGGCTGAATACGCAGAACCTGCTTGAGAAGACCATCTTTAACGAGCAGAGCTCTGTTCAACCTAAAAAATATTGGCATGCGCCTAGAAGGAGTCTGCCATGTGCAACATTAACAACCAATTTAGGGATTTATGGAGATGCAAGTACTGTACAATGAAACGGTTCCTGTTGCCTCGTGTCTTAGCCCATTAAGAGCATGCAGGGATTTGATGGGAGCTCTGTGTGCTAAGCTGTGGGATCCTAAGCTGTGTTGCAGAACCTGGCTGCAGTGTTTCTCCATATTGCAAATCTGACTAAACCAAAAGGGAAAGCGTATTCAGGCCCTTCTTGATGAATTTGCCGAAAAGATATTAGTTGTTTTGGTTTTTTTCCCCTGCTGTTTGTGTACTTGGTGCATATATATGTCTTCAAGATAATTTTGTCTGAAGATGATTATCATATCATTAAGGAAATTAGATGTTACCTTTCAACTTGGATTAAATAGCTATTGTGTAATGGCTTCTTTTTCCCCCTCAAAAAAAAACTAATAAGGATTCATTACTTTTACTTTTCGAAAGAAAAACAACCCAGAAATATAGTCGACCAGCTACAGCATGTGGTTGAAGTTTTCTAACATTACTCAGAAATATAATAAGCAAATTGGCTGTAATTACTTGAGTGGTTCTTATTAATCCTTTTACTTCAGCAGTGAGTTGGTGTGAGTTGGCTCATGTGTAACTGAGGTTTTCCACTGATTTACCGTGTGTGTGTGTGCGCTGCAGTTGACTTGCATTCAGTAGTTTTGACGTAAAACGTTCAGAGCCATGAAACCCCAATAATTCTTTGGGGCAGGGATTACTGGCCTTTGTTTTTCTTGGTGCTCAATGTGTGATATCTGATCTGATTTATGCCATCGGGCTGAGCAGCATGTGATTGAATCTATAGCTCCACTGGCACAGCATGCAGCCAGCCTAATTACAGTATAAGGTATAGGGGGCTGGCAGGACGCATGTACCTGATATTGAGAGAGGGGGCATTTTTCTTGCACCGCAGCCTCCATTTTGTTCACTTTTATATTTAGCGGCCTTGTTATGACTACCAGAATTCCTGTCGATAAACACAGAGCTTGGCGAGTTCTACGGAGTGCAGTTTATGTCTGTGGAGAGAGCTCGGAGAGCTGTTATTATCCCATCATTTGTGCGGAAGATCTGAGGAGCAGAGCTAGGGCACTGCCATGTAATTACATTCTGGCTACAAAAAAGCACACAGCTTTAGTGTAATCAGACCATCTCTCTTTCTCTCTCGCTTACTCACTCTCTCGTTTTTGTTCAGTCTTTCTTTCCTTCTCTTCTGACTCCGTGTGTGTCTTTCTTGCTGTATTTTTAGCTAGTTGGCCACAATGTTACATGCTCTACACTTCCGGACCTCCTTCAGTGACGAGTTCACTGCTCTGCCCCGTCACTGCCTCCTTTTGAGGGTTTTTATGGATACACGTGCAACGAAGACGTCACCGTCAAAATAACGTCAGCTTTGTTCATCACATCAGCTTTGTTCCTCACAGTTCTCCACTGTTAAGAGCCATTCCAATGGCAATGAACGTTTGCTTGAAATGTTAAAAACCTAATAAAGAATTACAAGTCAGATATTTTAAAACGGGGTTCTAGTTGAACGCTCTCGGCAAAAAGTGCTGTTGGTTTTTTTTGTGAGTCTTGAGTTGTACCCATATAAAGGGTCTTCTAGAGGAAGGTACCTTTCTGGTCTAATTCACCAAGTCTGGCATCTTAGAACTGTGCAGCTGCAGAGCAAGGAGTAACCCTGCGTTCACACTGACCGAGACGCGACGTGACAAAGTGGTGAGCAGTCATTCATTTTCAATAAGAGCTGGCGATTTACAGTGACAGGAGGCCGGCGACACGAGCGGCGCAAAAACGTTAAGCAACTTTATGCAAATGAGAGGCGAAGCGATGTGGTGCCTACCAATGGGAGTGAGGGGCAGTAGTACGCTTCTATTTTCCCACACTATAAAACATTATCCGTGTTTTTCGGTTCCAAAGCAGGCAGTGATATTTGCCATGCTGGCTGTGGTCTTGAAGTGTTTGATTTACTCAAATAGAACAGTGCCGGTGTTTTTGCCGCAAATGGATGTCTGGCTCATTTTGACAATAGTACAACATGATGCACTGCACATATGTCATTTATACACACACACATTTCCCTCCAAATTTTTTGTTTTAGCAGGAAGACCTCTGATTTTTGGTCAAATTGGTCGTTTTGGACACACATTGCAGCTAGTTTTGTAGCACGTCAGGGCCATATCGCACTGACCAGGCGCTACCAGGAAAGCCACGGCAACTGGCAGTAACTTAAGATAGGAAGGCCCATTAGCGACCAGTGTAGAGCGACTTGAGTGACGTGAGGGGAAAAATTGTAAGCAGGAAAGCATAAACATATGAAGATGTCCTAAAATATTGCTTCCTCTTACCATCTTTCCTGGAGCATGTTTCCAAAGGCCAGGCGAAAGCTGAGCTCATGTAACCACTGTGATCTACAGGTTTTGTTTTGGTTTTTACAGCGACTGCGAAGCTAATTGATTGTGTGTGAGGATCTCCTATTGAGATAACTTGAGGCTTTAAGTGGTGTGTGCCTGTACTTTACTGCAATGATGTTAAATTCTTTTACATCCGAGTGCTTTGTAATGAAATGGTGATATTTCCACTGCAGGTCAATTCTCATCCCTCATCAAAGAATTTTGAGTGCCTAACAAAGATTACTCTGGAATCTTAGTTTCCCACTGCCGCTTGATTCGTTTGACCTATTATTAAATTGCTCTTTGATGTGGCAGATCATTTGCAATAATTGCTGTAGGGTGCTGCCGCCTGTAAAAGCCTTAGCTAATAATCAACGAGGCTTTATTAGAGAACGTGCGTCCCTGCCAGGTGTCTACTTTTGCCATCTGAGATATTTGGCTCATATCATATTAACTTATTAGCAAATGCTTGCAGTTAAGGGTAACATTTTGGCTTTTCTTACAGGAGATGGATCTAGTTATTACATGGTGATAACGTCTACAAGCCTCATTGGTACCCTCTTGTTTGAACAATAGAGGTTTTGTGGTGATACCATTTTTTCCTGACTGTGTTAACCCAGAAACTATAACTATGCACTTGAGTCTCGCTGCCCCTCTCTCTTGGGGATACACGCTGGTATAATGTCAACAGAGTGTCACAAGAATAACAGGCTTTAAAAGCTGGCATGAAATTCCATCACCTCAGCCATTACAAGGTTCTTATGTGGTGGCAAATAAAGTGTGTAATTCAGACCTTTGGAAATAAAGCGAGAGGTTGAGAGTTCAGCGTGACATTGCACTCTTGGTGAAAAAGGCCATATCCAATTAGTAGGTTGGTTTAGTGCCAAGCTTCAGAAGGCCACAAAGGATGTGGTCGTCAGATTTCCCTTTTCCACAGTGTTTGGCTTCACTAGGAAAAGAAAAACAAATTGCTTGGAATGGAACTTGCAATAATTGTAATGCACCACCAACGGACTACTGTGCAAATGGCTCACAGCCAGCTAAACTCTGTATCCTTTCAAATGCACAGTAAAAACTCAGGGCTGGCCTTTGAGACCTGACCGTGTTGCGAGTGGACTCCAGTTACGGGGTCATGGGAGACTCATTGGAGAGGTTGTTATTTCTTTTTGGCCCGACTGGCAAACCTGAAAGGAAATGGACTTTGGTGTTCAGGTACTTCCCAGAGATCCTCTTCCAGGCTGCAGGATCTGTGGGCCAGCGGATGTCAGGCACCCCCAGGAGCTGTTTTTCATGAATGTCACCCCGTGCTAAGAGCATCTGCAGACATACTACACCTTGGAGGGTTCCTTCTATCCTCCGAACGTGATTCATACAGTTTCCGTTTGATTCCAGGTTAGCCCTACCACTGCATGTTGGGTCTCTCTTTGGTGTTTGGCAAAGAGAATATGTACTAGGATATCTTGCAACAGCTCAGATATATTAAGCTAATGCATTTGTAGATGACAGAAAAGGACCGTCGTTTTGTACATTTGCTCAACAGGAAGCTACCACTGCCCTGCATGAGTTATTATTTTTATGCGCTTTATTTTCAGAAAGCAGCCAGCTACTCCAAAGTGACTCCCCTTTATTTCACATTTCCCTCATTTTATTTTATGACTCTGGCACCCATCTCATGACAGAACGACCCTCCGGAGAGCAAGACGGAGTGTTAACAAGCTCCTGCATTTTCGACCTGGCCAAGAGTGCACCCCCTGCCTCCTCTTTTACTCATTCCGGAGCCTGGCTGTTCCCAATAGGGAGTTCGGGAAGGGGGGGTGGTTATCCTCCATGCTGTTTGCCGTCACCTCTTTACGAGCACTCGAGAGCGGCCTGCCTGCCGACGGTTGCCAGGCGCAGTGCACACTGAAAAAGGAGAATGGGCTGTGAAAGGCGACGATTCAGGGCCCCGAGAACTCGCAGGCATGCTGAGCCAAAATAATCAGATCAGCCTCTTGACCGAGGCCTTCACACTGGCTCTTTTGTTTTTGTCCACCCTCCTTTCCCTGATATAGGCACCCCAAACTCGAGCCTGCCTGTATGGGGGTGGAGGGGAACATGGTGAAATTCGCCTATGCTGTAATTGTTGATTTATAGGCATTTGGCTCTAGGGAGCTGCAGTGTATTTAAGTAAGCTTTATTTGCTGGTCAGTAGAAATTACAAGTGTGCCAGGAAAGTTGTACATCGTCTTTGCATGTAATGCATAAGAGCATGTACAGTTATATATATATATAGTTTTATATATATATATATATATATAAATATATATAACTGTACATTCTTATGTGTGAAGTGTACAGTTTATATTTTGTACAGTATATATTTATATATATATATATATATATATAACTGTACATGCTCTTATGTGTTACATGCAAAGACGATGTACAACTTTCCTGGCACACTTGTCATTTCTACTGACCAAAAAATAAAGCTTACTTAAATACAGGTATTATATATATATAATTATTATTTTTTAATAAATTAAATTTTTTATAATCAATATAAAAATTGATTATATATATTTATTTATTTATTAAAATTTATATATATATATTAGTCTCATTCTCAGACACTTCGCCTACAGCCCACTGAATATCTTAATAACTTTTGTACACTTTGCTGGCCACAAGCTTCAGAATCTTGAAGGTTGCAATCAACAAACTTTTGTGTATTGTGACACAATAAGATTTTTAAGAGTATGCAGTCTCTGGATTAAAGAGTCCATGACATCCCATCCTAAAAAGTTATTCCAGAGTTTTGTTTGAAGCAATTAGTGGCAAGTTAACAAGATATCCTCGCGTGTTTGCCAGTGCACTACGGGAGAAGTCTGCGGTTTGTTGTTTGCAATGTCAGTCAAATGGCCACTTCCTGTAAAAGTATCCACGTTTATTGACGAAGCGTACATGACTCGATAGCGACAGCTAGAAGTGTGGCTTATTCGTTTTACATAATACAGATGTTTAACAACAAAAAATCTCCAAGCTCTGTGATGACAAGACTTAATTTTCAGATGGCTGTTGTAATGTTACATTTTCTGGTGGCTGTTAATAATGTAGAAGGCCCAGAGTCTTGTGCGTGTGACTGCAGAAATGTAAATATTGGCATGAAATGCTATGATGCAGAAAGCACAGCCATGTTGGTGTTCTTTGTTCCATAAGTTACGTTTGAAAAAGCATTTTTTCACACCTTCAATTAAACAGCTGTTAGCTCAGGGCCATGTGACAGAAGAGCCGGTTCTTGAGCAAGTTATGGAGCTGATGTTAGCGCTCAAAAAATTAACAGCTCTGTCTTCATTTGTCAGTCCGTGTGAGCTTAAATCGCTTTGGTTCCCAGCCAAATAACAGAGTTACTCATTCATCTTAGTTCCCTCCCTCAGGACACGGCAGAGCCCCATGCCAAGGTTAGCCTGCACATTCTCTCCTTGTTTTTGTCTTGAGGGAGCTGCAATATTTTTCTACATGTTCAGAGGTTAGAAGCTTGTTCACGGTCCAGATGTAGTAAATTAAGTGTTATTTCATCTTTTTCTTGTTTTGTTTTTGATTTGGAGAAATATCATCTCGCATTCTTTGGGTTTAACTCGCACTAAAGACCGTAAAGCGAACACTGTTGAACAATTCCCAGCGGTACGACCTAAACAATGAATTAATAATTTGATGTGGGAACTGCTTGTTCTCTGCTTGCTTTGGCTTTGTGTGAAGTCATTACTTATCCTTCTACCTCACAACATGTGGATAAGTTGCATCCTCTGCCTGTGCATCCCTGTGGACACAACCGTTTGTAATGGTTCAACTCAAACAGCCTGGTAGGCTGAATTCTCCATCCAGCAATAACATTCCTAACTGCTTGTAGTCTGATTTTATTAGTGAGATCTGCTCAGCTAATCACGATTTGCAAGAGGTCCTGTTTTGTAAGTCATCGTGATGGTCTCATAAAAGCCGACTTGGTTTTCAACATATCATTTAATTGAGCTTGATGGAGAAGCAATGTTATGAGTCTGTTATTCCTCTGTGCCCAGATCCCACATCTGATATCTGCATTGAGTAGCTGATAGTTTTATAGATTCTATGTGGGTTTAAAAATGAATCCTCTTTAAGGCAAAGGTACTGGACAGCATCAATATTAATCAAAATTAAAAGACTTTGAACTTTGCGTTTTGAAATGAATGCTGAGCATTCAGCTGAGAATATCGTCGCTGTCCAATGAAAAACATGTATCTCCACTTTTTGCATTTTTTAAATTTTTTAATCATATATGGAATGTGGGCAAAAACCTCCATCTACCCCACAGCAGTTAACATCTAAATGACCAATGAAAAGCTGACAAATCACACCGTGAATTTCGGATTTATTGTGTATGATTTAATGATGAGAATAAGTGTTTTTTCGTGTTCCTGAAAAATTTGAATTTCGGAGATACATGTTTTTCATTGGACAGCGACGATATGCAAATAAAAAAGGATGGATGGAAACCCAGCCATAATAATCAACCTACCGTGAAAGAGTAGAAGGTAGAGGCATTTTGAAAGCCACAGACCAATTCATTGCATTGTCACGCCCCTGTTCTCTTCGACAGTTTAAAGGTAAAGCGAAAACGCTTGCGTAATCCCTTGGACATGCTACATAAGATACTTGAAATGTCCCTTGTTCAGAAAATGCCACGTGAATAAAAATATAATGCTCTTGTAAACCCATTACATATGGTTTTAAATCGTCATTCTCCAGCGTGTTAATGGCCTGCTGTACACCCAGCGAGCGCTGGATTGGACAAGACACTCCTGCGCAGTCCTCATTACCACTTGTTCATTAATGCTATAATAGTTAGACCAGCGGTGCATTCCTGAACACTCCACGCTAATAGAGTGCTGTGTAATTATGTAGGCGATTTTCAGCGTGGACCAGCTGCTTACTGCGTACCAAATGTGGTTTTTTACTCGCAGACTCCTAAAGCTCTTTTATAAACGAGGCTGTCGTAAAGATTAGCAGAACGAAGAATAACAGTGGCGTAAATCTTGACTTTTGAGTGTTGATCCCTTTTTTTGATGTCTTGCTGTATTGGACGAGAGGGAACATGAAAGGCGAAAGGGATATGTTTTAGTTCAAGTGTTTTCAGAAATAACATGTTATTAGGACTTTTAACCCCCCCTCGGCAGAAAAATTACTCCCTGTCTTGTACAAATGTAATGGTTCTTACACATTATTTATTGTCAGAAGGAAGCCATTCTTCAGTTAAACAAGAATGTAATTAGTGTGTGATTATTTACGTATGGTGATCTTCCCAAACCTCTGCTCAGCTACTGTTGCTGGTGATTATCTGCGTGTTAGATGTGGTCCTTCACACTGCTGAGTCTTCTTAAGATGAGGTACTTTACAATCTCACTGCTGTTTTTGGACAGAAAGCCTCATTGATCTTTGCCACTGTGTCGGACCCGTGAGTGCTTTTATCTCTCGTTTCTATTTTATATTCTTCTTGTAATTAGGCGAGTTCGGGGGTGTTTTGCATCACATCAGAACCGCAGTAATCTACTGCTCTCTGTTTTTATGATTAATAAACTGATCCTTTGGGCTCCGTTGCTGGGATGAACTGCTCTGTTACTAAATCTGCACCTTTGGCAATGCTCGCTCTCATCAGCTATATGATTATTGGATATTTTGTTGCTAAACGTCTGCATTTTATATATAATTGTACTCCTGTTCGGGTTTCACCGTGACATTTCTTTTGTTCCATGCCTTTTGAATCTGCCCGAGTTGATTTTCTCCTGAAGTTAAACATTTTCAATGATTTGCTTCTCTAGTTTTTGAATCTTTTACAAGTGTCTAGTCCTAAAATTTAGTTCAACAGCACGTAGAAATGGAGTTGGCGCATCCTATGCAGGGATTTCTCTTCAGTGCTATAAATGGATAGTTCTTGTTATTTCTTGAGTAACTCCATATTATGCCTTGTCTTGTCTGCTGTTAAAAAAGACAATTTTGAGGCGCAGGGGCAGGATTTTATATATTTTTTTCCATCTTATCAAACTAGTGCTGCCAAAACTTGGAGGTTTTTTATCATGAAATCTTTCAACACGTCCATATAATTTAAAAGCACACATTTCATCTTGCACTCCAAGATCGTGTCAGTGAAAATCCACTAACTCTTTCTCTCTGTCTTCTGCAGCGGCCAACGTGAACCTGTCAGAGTCTGGAGAGGTCGAGCCATTGGCCGAGGCCCAGAGCGGAGGCTTGCCAACAGCTGAAGGTACACGAACTCAACTCTGAACTCCCCCACATAGCGTCTTTACGTTTTAAAACAGGGATTATTTAGGCCATGCTACCTTTAAGCTATGTGATGCCCTCTAAATTAGTACTCATCTGCTTGCCATTAGCAGGGCTAATTGTCTGGTGTACGTTTGCTTTTATCTACATTAGGGTGTTCTAGTTTACTTAAGAGTTGCTTTCCGTTCTCAGCACCTCAGGCTTTCTGGATGAAGAGTTCCAAAGCCTTTGGCGTTTCCCCAGTCCTTCGTCTATACTAGTTTTAACCTTTATTGACCTGATCTATTAGCCTTGCTGATGCTTTTTCTCTTAGTTCTTCCTGGCCTCTGTTCTCTCTCTCTTAACTCCCTGAAGTGCACACTGACAGTTGCAGCCCCAAGTTCTCAAACACAACCAATCCTCTCATCTAAATTTCCGGCCCAGGACACGCTCGGCTAGTTCTCGGTGATTACAAGTCGCGGAAGTCATTAACCTTGAATAAAGCATTAGCTTCGCTGGGTCACTCTTCCTCCCTTTTTTTCCTGGCTTATTTCTCCACATACCGTTATCCTGGAGGCAAAACATGACTTCTCCCCCTCCTCAAGAGCGGTGACGACTAACAGCCCCTCAGACCTCATTCCGGGGAATGAAAGGAAATGATGACTTTAAGAGCATTTACAATGCTCTGGTTCATCACACGCATGTCAGACTGGGTAGGAAGGCTCCTTGTGAAGATTTGGATCTTGATATATGGCTTAATGCGGTCTTGCAGGGGCGTGCGCCCGTACTCAAGCCTTCGACCCACATAAATCACGTAGAAAGGAAAACGTACCACTTTGTCCTGCCAGGCCCGTTTAAGAGCAGCGGAGGAAAACGAAATGTTGCACCGTGGAGAATTACTGTATTTGTGTTGGCCACGGCACGAAGGGTTCTGGGGACTAAAATAATCAGCAACAGTTGCTTTTTTTTTTTTTTTTTTTTTTTTTTTTTTTAAAAAAAAAAAAAAAAGTGATGAGGAACGTATTTCAGAAGCATTCTTTTATAACAAATGGCAGTGTGAAATAAAAAGTAAAGTGATTAACACAAGGTTTGACCCTTGCTATGGTCTGTTTGTGATCTGGGTTGCGTTTGGAGCTGTTTATTTTGAGTCCGAGGAGGCGTGGTTGATACTCTGGAGTCTGTTAAAATTTCACTTTATGAGCATTTTCTTTTATACATTGAAGCCAAACAGAGGGGGGGGGAAGAAGCCACACACTGAGGAGTGAGGTCACGTTTTAGAGTAGTGAAAAACAGTGAAGTATTTCAAATAGAACTGATGCTAATGAAGGCTTGTAATAATCATCTAATATTGTGTAATGTAACTGAGTTTGTTGCTTTAGTGAGCAAGTGCGCGTCTGTCATCACTTCATATAATGCGGGTCTGGGGAATTGAAGCTCAGGCGGACCTTTGGACGTGTTAAATGTATCTGCTCGGTGCTTTTGGCCGGTGCTGTTCATTTTCATTACACACTCTGGACGGTCATTTACACAGATGAGTATGTGTTGGCCTGATGGAAGAGGTGGCATTAACTTAAAGAGGAAGCAGCGCCTCGTGATTTATTTACCTGGAAGGTGCAGAATCAAGTCAGATCCTTTCTGGCCCCGATATCTGACACGGTGCCAGAGATGGATCTACCAAGAGAATTTGGCTTTCGACCAGTATGGATGATGGATAAATACCTTGCGGATCGCTAAATCGGGCCCGCCTTCAGGTACGCGGGTTCTAAGCAGCTGTTAATGTATTTCATTTCAGTGCCTCGAGGATCAAAATGTTCTCAAGTTTTCTGTGTAAATATATTTTTCATGCATGTTTGATTTCTGTAATGTAAAAAGGAATGTGTGTGTGAGAGAGCAACTTGGATGCACTTTAAAATAGCTGGCCTTGCTGTAGAGTTCCTTATGCGAGTCACCATCCGAGGGCCCTTAGCTGGTGGTTGGGTCAGGGAGGGTTACAGAGGCTTGTCAGCACCGCCTACATTGTTTAACACCTCGGTCATGGCCGCCCACAAACAAGCAAACTTGCTCCGGCCTGCCTGCCAGCTCTTCTGGTCCGGACAAAGGAGAAAGTACTCTGAGTGGGGAGGGGGTTAAAGAGGGAAGAAAGAAACAGTGATTTGACCGAGAGCTCCTAAAAGGACGATAATGGCAAAAATAGGGATAGCAAAACAGCAAAAGAGACGGGCTGTGTTCCAAACAGCGGACTTGGAAACTTTAATTAAACATGGTGATGACATCATGGTTGAGTGCTCCTTTGTGGTGATGAGCACCATTAGCAGAGTTTCCATTGCGTCAGGTCTGAAGCTGCCTCAAGCCACTGCAGAAAGAACAGCCATTTTAAGCACCCTCTCCTGTAGCTGGTGGCCTGGCTGTGTGATACATGCGCATTCCTGTGCTGATTTAGTTGACTGTAATTTGCATTGGAGCAACCGAGGTGAAAGTGAAGTTAAATATGTCTGTGGTGGAATTCTTTAAATGGGTCATAAAAGTAAAGCTCTGCCTTTGGCGAACGCACTCACTACGTGCAACCCAGATTTGCAGTATCACTGTTGGAGTGGTTTCTTAAACATGCTTTAAGTACATGTGTGAGGTTGTTTTTGCCAAATCAGTTTATTTGTGCTTTAAAAAAAAAAAAAAATTGGCTTTTATTAACGTGAAGATGCAATTCTCAAATTGTTTTAAAAGAGTACTTAAGCACTTTTTTTTCAACCTGATCTTTATTCAATGCATCTGTAGAGTATGTGCGATTACCACGGACGATAATATCAACATGTTTTCCTGCATTGAGAAAAGAAATGTAAAACCAGTTTACGCAAAACTCTTTAATGGAAGTCAAAGGGCAGTTGTTGCCTGAAAGGAATTCACTCAAGTGTTCTACAAAAATTTTTTTTAAATGCATGTTTTGCATAAATGTTTATTCACTGCCCCAACAACTGCCCTTGGACTTCCATTATAAGTGTGTTTTCGAATCGACAGGTTTTCTGTTTCTTTTCTCAGTACAGGAAAACGTGTCGCAATTCTTGTTCGTGCTAGTCGCTTATAAACTACAGATAAGGTACATGCGTTCATGTTGAAAAACGCTTAGTAGTATTCCTTTAATTACCGACTGGAAAAGAGCTATCAATTTGGCCCAGAGAGACCTGAGAATATTGATCCAGTGCCGCTTGCTAGCATTCATGATGTTTACTGCTTGTGCGCTGTCAAAAGCCAGTGTACCATCAGTCATTTTGGAAGAGGCAAGGGTCTTATCTGCTTTTACCATATCAGGGCACATCAACCACTAGAAAAAACCACATGACTTGTTTGAAACGGTCTTCAAACGTCCCTCCAGCTATTTTTTCACTCCTGCCAGAGAAAAGATCAATGCTATGCCACCTTTTAAGGGTACATATCATGCCATCCTCCAGCTGAAACACAGCAAGTCGGTGCTTGTGCCTGTCGTGTTCCAGCCAGCTTACAAGGGAAAGCCTGCGCTCTCATTTAATAGGCTTTGCACTGGTCAGAGGAATTCGGCTTTGAATCTTCCGACACTGCAACATGCATGCATTATGTAAATCACGATTAGAAAGTTAATGCCATACAGGTAAATCGGCATCATCAGCCGAATTGTCTCATGCACTTGCTTGCTACTGCAAGAGCAAGAATTCTATCATATTTGTTCCAAGGAGAAATGTCAAACCCACTCGCACGGATGTGCCCTGTACCTGCTCACCCTTTAGAAAGATGCTGTTTATTTATGTTTGTTCCAATCAGCGCTTGTGCGTCGGCCAACAAACCTGTGGCCCTCCGGGGGAGAGAAACAAAGCAAATTATTCCACATTTGGAATTCTGAGTTGGCCTTTCCTTTTCCTGCTTACTAACTGCAAACGTTTTTGATTTTACTTTGCACCGTTCATAAGAGAGTTAAGCCTTGGCAACAGGTAATAACGAGTCTGGCCAAATTGCAAAGTAAAATGCGTCCCGCTTTGCTATGCTTGCTGCCCTGTTCATGCCCTTTCTCCTATAATCCTGGTGCCTGATTTAATGGGACGTTGACCCTGATCCTGGTGAAACAATGTGGTAGTTTTCCACATAAACCACTATAGCTTTTTGCATCAGTCCTACATTTTAAAAGTTTTATCAGTACAGTCGGTCACTCGCTGGTATGGAATCATTTTGCGTACTGCTCATCAGAGCTCTAACTGAGCGTGCCCACAACAGCCAGCTTGCAAATCGTTTGCACCCGCACCGATGAGAGATTGTGAAGGAACTGTAGGAACCTGCCCGTAGCACAATGTGCATCTCATTTATTCCACTCACTGCGTCACTCACTCTTTCGTATTCTTTATCTCTATTGCGTTTTCTTTGTTGCTCTATCTGCTATTTTGCTTAGTGTGTGTGCGCGCGTGTGTGTGCTCGTGTGTGCGTGGTACTAATGTGTCTCCTCCACGCCCTCTCTTCTTTCTTTTTTTTTTCCTGCCTCCTTAAATGCATATCATCCCCTGGATTAAACTGAGGCACGACTTGTCATCACTCCTCTGGTTTCTCCTCTGGAGAGTGGTTTCTCTCGCTTTTCTAGAACACAGGTAAACATCCAATTAAAGGATTTAAGCGTTGTTGTGCTTATTAAGCCTCTGTTTAACAACTTTTGTCAAATGTGTGATTCTCAGCAGAGTAAAGGGCACATCACATTTAGTTCCATTTTCATTCGAATCTGAATTAATTGAATGATATAAAAGATTATAAATTGTCTGGGTGTGTTACAAACCTCAATACAATCCCAGCGTATGTTCACTTAACGAACTTGGTGGTAAGGCAGATGATATCCATATATGGTTGTTGTTCTTGTCAGCCTTGTGCTTGGCCTTGTGGGTAAGGGCAGCAATGGACCACAGAGACATAACCTCAGTCGGGGGATGGTGAGAACACATCGAGTGGCAGAGTGGGTCCTCATGTCTGGGTGATAAGGTGGAGGTCTGGCTCCCCCGTCTCTGAGTGTTTATTTGAGCTCCGTCTGGCTCCTCACATGATCTGAGGTCATACCCTTCACTCACTGAAGCTGACCAGACCTGCCCTCCCTTTTTTCCTGCCTACTTTTTTCTCACTTCCAAAATCCATATTGTATTTTTTCTTCTTATCTCCTTTTTATCTAAACCTTTTCACATATTTAGT
>JAOUQW010000009.1:1781706-1791721 GCA_028565825.1 Olivaichthys viedmensis
TGATGAATCCAAGTTTGAGATTTATGGCAGTAACAGAAGGGTTTATGTAAGGAGACAAACAGAAGAGAGATTGATACGACAGTGGATCAAAACTACAGAGAAACATGCTGCTGGATTTTCAATGTGCTCTCAGACTTTTGAACTGTACACACTGTACACAATCGTTGTGACAATGAGCTGCATTGGCTTTCATTTTGTGAGCCTTTTTTGTGATGTACAGTTGTGCAAGTGAGCTGTAACCTGTCATGACAGTTTTTTATGTTGTGTGTGCAGCTAATCAACCACACAATCAGCAAACAACCTGAAGAGGACAATATTGTTAGAATGGCTAATTTCTTCCTCCAACATCGACATCCAAAGTCACATCCATTTGCATGTTATACAAACAATGTAAACATGCCCATAAGGAAATAAGGTGCCCTTGAATCTGAGTTTAAAAATATCTGAGTTTATTGCAACATTCTAACATTATAGACATTATAGACAGACTGGTCTAGCATTGTTTGTCCTCCAACTGTCCTCTTATTTAATGGTTTCCATCTCACTTCCTTTCCCAAACCAACCGAAACCCCAACACCTGCATGTGCATTCATCTGATAGGAATGCCACAATGATGAGCAATATAAAGACATTTCAGTGTTATTATAATGAGTGATACAGCATCATAATCAGGACCAATCCTTTGTAAGCATTCAAGACACGCCTGTTTCAAACGTGTTGTTCTATTAAAGAAGGCTTCGTCATGCTGGCTGATTAGGGAAGTAAAAAAAAAAAAAAATGAACTGTTTAACCATCCTTCATCACACAGTGGCATTTGACAATACACACAACATCACTGTATGTCTTTAAAGCAATTAACACAATTTTACCCCTTTATCCCAAATGCAGTTGATCAGCCAAGACCATGTTTGGTGTCTGTAGTTTGCCTCTTTAGTTTTGCATTGGAGCTATGTACAAGGCTAATGTAGCTAACAATTAAAGGAAGCTAATAGCTACCAGTTTAGCATTGTGCAAGCTGCATGCGTAAATCACACATTAGCCTCAAACTGCGTTGTTTATACAGTGACACTGTATGACACACTGTTATCTGTAACAATGGACAAAAGGACGTTGCAGAGGTGTGGCCCAAAGTTTTAAGGCATTATTGTACGTTAGAAGTGGTTTGGATCATAATAGGGTTCCATTTTGACTTGTATAAATATGGGCTTATTCTGCTATTTTATGAAACAACAGTTTTGAGGCGAGTGTGTGACGATTTGGGCATGCAGTTTGCACAATGCTAAACTAGCAGCTATAAACTTCTATTGTTAGCAACATTAGCCCTGTAGCTCCAGTGCAAAACTGAAGAAGCAAACTTCAGACACCAAACCTGGCTTGGAGGATCAACTACATAGGGACCACTAAAAGGAACAATTCTGTAAAAAAAAGATTTTTTTGCATCACACTGCACATTAATTGAGAGAACGTCCTTGTACATGCCATCTAAAAGGTTTTGATTCCTAATTGGTATGAATTGTGCTATGAATAGAGGCATGTGATGTTGTGTCTTCTTGTAGCGCCACACCACTGATATCATCACATTTTTGTTTAGAGGCGTTCTACCTTCAAGAGCTGTTTTACTTTCTTTTCCTCCTTCCCAGAAGCAGACACGTTCCAGGTGCATTTATCACCTAATAAAACCTGAAATGCAAGTACAGGCTCCAGTGGGAGGGGAAAGGCAGACTGAAGGTAGCTCCAAAGTTCACCTGCACACGCACACACACACACACCTGCATTTGTTTGATTCTTCAGAGATGGAATGACGAAGGAAGGCAGCTCGCGGCTCTCCTACATATGAGAGATAAGAGGACCACGAGATGTGCTTTTGTTCCAATGTCAATGAAAAGTTACTTTAAATATACATGGAGTCCTATGAGGAAATCAGAACAGTGAATATTGAACTTTTCCTTTCTCTGGAACGCTGAGCTCTGTCTGGATATGTGGCCTCTAAGAGCGCTTTTCCTGCTCCTCTGGTGTTCAGGTGAGTGTGGATTAGTTTGCAGTTTTGTTCTGAAGATTCTGCAGGTGGGAAACACTTTGCAAAAAAATTTCATATTTCGTATTTTAGATTACTGTGATCTCTTAAACAGATATGGGCAAAAATACATCAAAATGTACATGTGTGAAGATGTACTACAAAATACCGTTACTGAAAAATGTATTTTGTATTTTGAAAATACAGAAAATACGTTTTATAAGGAGGCATGAGATCGGTAGTGCTATTTCAAGTTGATAAAGGTAATGTTAGTCTTCTGGATAGCTTTGCTAATGCTAACTCTAGGAAGCCTTCAGAAACCACCAAAATTGTGACGGGTTAATCAATTATTTTGGCTCTTTGATTTCTAAGGTATTACTGTTCCATGAATGTTATCCTGCTGTTAAAAATAAGATGAAGAATAAAAGACATTACCAATCATGTGAATCTTTTAAACACTTATTAAACATCCAGTTACAACAGTCATAGTTTTTGCAACATGCTGAATAGAAACAAGTCGATCAACACTTTTCCACCTCCATTTCCTCCCTGACACGTTCACGCATCTGGAAACTGTTGTGCTGTTCGTGAAACTGTTCAATAACAGAAAGTGTTGCTGTTGTTTTTGACAATACAAATCACATCCGTATCTCATATTTCAAATACGTATTTTAAATAGATGTATTAAACTTAACATCATGATGGGGCGCCACAGCAAAAACTGAAATATCATCTCATTCAAAGCACGCCGCCATTTAATTTGAACGGACAACAATAAAACATCCGCTTTCACATATCCTCGCCGTTTACTACCCGCCCCCTAAAATGCTCCTACTGTTGATGCAATTATTTGCAAGTTATACAGAAATCACTTATTAATTAACATGACATTGATTTAAATATGGTGCTGTGCTCATTTAAAGAATCATAATTGACATTATCAAGAAATGTATTTTTTGTCATGTCCAATATTTGTTTTGTCTCAGTATCCAGTATCAGTTCCAATAACTGTCTGTAAACGGCGTAGTCCCACACTGGGATAGTGGTGTGACATGTTCAGTTGCTAGAAATTCTCATTACACAAAAGTGTTTGTGACTTTGCTCAACTCCACCTCTCAACTCCACCTCACATTTAACACCACCCAGTACTGTCACTCCCTTAAATATGCATTCTTGTGCTGAGTTGAAAAGTCTCTCCACTCCCTTTGCCTCACCTCTCTCCTCCCTTTTGCTCACTCCTAGCTGCGTTTACCATGATTGGCACCTCAACCCAGCTGTCGGATCAGTGCTCGCAGTTTGCCATCCCCTCCTTCTGCCACTACGTCTTCCCCCTGTGCGAGGAAGGCACAAGGGGCCCTCGGCAGCGCCAGCTCTGCAGGGACGAGTGCGAGGCGCTGGAGAACGACCTGTGCCGCTCCGAGTACACCATCGCCCGCTCCAACCCGCTCATCCTCATGCAGCTGGAGCTACCCAACTGCCAGCTTCTGCCCCACCCAGGCTCGCCCGACGCTGCCAGCTGCATGCGCATCGGTGTCCCCACCGACCGTCTGGAGACATGTAGGTGGACCGGCCTCAATTGAGGGGTGATGTCTCGAAGCCTGATGTTGACAATAAGCTCTTGTAGAGCAGCCCGTAATTGAATGCCTGTGCGATGAAGAAGAGAATTCCAAACCAGTCCTCGCGGACTCTGAGGCAGTTTGCATTTTTGTTCTGTTTCACATTTCAATATATCTAATACATGTAGAACTCGGGTGACCTGGATCACTTGTGTTGCGAGCAGAAGCAGAACAAATATGTGGACTGGCTGGGAATTTCCAGCAATAAATCTCTGCAATAAGGCATATATTAAGAATACAACATAGAGTATGACAATCACATTTTGCTAAGCCTTCGGCACTTCACCACATTGATGTGTGTAATGAATATGATAATAAATGTACTGGAAACAAATTAATCAAGAGAGCCCTCTAGTGGTCTATCCAAGTCTATCCAAATAAGTACCACATATTGGTATCTAGTATTGCCTGATTACCACTTTGCCCTTTAGGTTTTTTTGTTTTTGTTTTTTAAATCAGTTGTCCATTTCTGCCCTCTAATTTTCAATCCTTGTGAAAGATTCTCCCCCAGATCACAGCTGTTACAATGGCAGTGGTGCCAATTACAGAGGCACTGTCAGTGTAACGAAGTCTGGCCACCACTGTCAGCCCTGGAGTACCCAGTACCCGCACAGCCACCACCTGACGCCTACGGAGTACCCAGAGCTCAGAGGAGGACACAACTTCTGCAGGAACCCGGAAGGGCAAATGGAGGCTCCCTGGTGCTTCACTCTTGACCCCCGTGTGAGGGTTGATCTCTGTGACATCCGCCCATGCAGTGAGTAGAACCTCCCATCAGGCCTAATAAACCTTTATTTTGCACAATGTATGCCCACAATAACACCTCTAGGTATTCAAGACTTCTGTGTAGCCACGTGACCATTACTCATGTCATGAATGTTATTTTGTGTTAATTATGTGTTAAACTCCAGAGCCCCCTGAGAACATGAAGAAGGAGATCCTGTACATCCTCATCCCCAGTATTGCCATCCCATTGGTCATCGCCTGCCTGTTCTTCTTGGTGTGCATGTGTCGTAACAAGCAGAAGGAGTCAGTCGACACTCCTCCTCGTCGGCAGCTTACTGCCTCTCCAAGTCAGGACATGGAGCTGCCACTCCTCAACCAGCACAAGCATCAGGTATTACTTTCACCAGTCCTATCAGCCATAACTACACCCTTAAGCTTACATTTACAGCATTTGGCAGACGCCCTTTTCCAGAGCGACGTACCGAAGTGCTTTGTGGTCTCTATCGAAAACATATCCTCATGCTCGATTAAATAGGCCAGAGTCTAAGAATACCATCAGCTAAAGCCCTGTTAGTTTCGTTACTACGAAAATGGTACGAGTCAAGTTTTTTTTTTAAGTGTAAATTTAGTGCTCGCTTAAGTGTTTAGTGAAGAGTTGGGTCTTAAGTCTTTGTTTGAAGACAACAGCCAGTGACTCAGCTGTTCAGACAGCCAGCGGAGGTTTATTCAACTAAGAGTTAAGAGCTATGAGTTATTGTTGTTCGTATAAGAGCTAAGCTAAGAGTTATTTTGTTATTCTAAAACTAGACAATACTCTAAATTGGGGCTGCACAATATGACTAGTAATTATATTGCAGTGATTTTATTGTTCAGTATACAATATAATGGGTATTGATGAGCCATATTCTGTGATAGCAAAAATGCCTAAACAAGCAACTCATTGTCTAGAACAGTACACATGATGTACTCCACCCATTATGTAATTCAAAACCTATGCCTATTCAGTGTGTTGGTAATGGACAACTGAGCTTCACGTCCATTTGGTTTGATTATAACACAGGTTTAGAATTTATTGATAAGACCTTTAATGTATATGGTCTTTTTTTTTGCTCAGGCAAAGCTCAGAGAAATCAACCTGTCAGCTGTACGCTTCATGGAGGAGCTTGGAGAGGACCGTTTCGGGAAAGTCTACAAGGGTCACCTCTATGGCACGGCTCCAGGAGAGCAGAACCAGGTGGTGGCCATTAAAACGGTCAAAGACAAGGATGAGGGAACTCTGCAGGAAGAGTTCCGTCACGAGGCAATGCTCCGTTGCCGTCTGCAGCACCCCAACATTGTGTGCCTTCTGGGTGTGGTGACCAAAGATCAGCCCATGAGCATGATTTTCAGCTACTCGGGCCATGGTGACCTTCATGAGTTCCTGGTCATGCGCTCACCCCACTCTGATGTAGGCAGCTCCGATGATGACAAAACAGTGAAGTCAGCTCTTGAGCAGGCCGACTTCCTGCACATAGTCACTCAGGTGGCAGCAGGGATGGAGTACCTGTCCAGTCACCATGTAGTCCACAAAGATCTGGCTGCTCGAAACATCCTGGTCTGTGACAAACTCAACGTAAAGATTCTTGACCTTGGGCTGTTCCGTGAGGTCTACTCTGCTGACTACTACAAGCTAATGGGCAACAGTCCCTTTCCCATCCGCTGGATGTCTCCAGAGGCCATAATGTACGGCAAGTTCTCCACCGACTCTGACATCTGGTCCTATGGTGTGGTGCTGTGGGAGATCTTCAGCTATGGCCTGCAGCCCTACTGTGGCTACTCCAACCAGGATGTGATTGAGATGGTACGTAACAGACAAGTACTGTCCTGCCCTGATGACTGCCCTTCCTGGATCTACACACTCATGCTGGAGTGCTGGAGTGAGTTCCCAGCACGACGGCCACGCTTCAAGGACATCCATGCACGCTTGCGCACATGGGAAAGCTTGTCCAACTACAACAGCTCAGCGCAGACCTCTGGGGCCAGCAACACCACCCAGACCAGCTCTCTGAGCACAAGCCCTGTCAGTAATATCAGCGCCGCCCGCTATGTCACCCCAAAGAAGGCCTCGCCTTTCCCCCAGCCCCAGTTTATGCCTATGAAGGGCCAGATGAGGCCCATGGTACCACCACAGCTTTACATCCCCGTCAATGGCTACCAGCCTGTTCCAGCCTATCCATACCTTCAGAACTTCTACCCCATGCAGATCCCCATGCAAATGCCCTCACAGCAGATGCACCCACATATGGTACCTAAGGCAGGTTCGCACCATAGCGGCAGTGGATCCACCAGCACAGGTTACGTCACCACAGCACCATCCAACGCATCTGGCACTGAGAAAGCCGGCCTGCTGAGTGAGGACGCTAAGGCGGCTGAGGAGAGCATGGCTGATGGAGCTTCCCAGAATGGCCTGCACAATGATGACACATCTGTCCCCGAAACTGAGCTTCTAGGAGACAATGACCCACAGATTGATGACAATGAGATGCATTCAGAGGCATAGGCGGGCATTTTGGGACCAAATGACAGCGAGAGCTGTTCTGTGAAGTGTGACTTTGTAGCTTCTGCCAGTTGAGCATCAGCCTAAACACACAGTGAAGGGAAACCATTGATTGAGACAAAAACTGAATGTTATTTATGGGTTCTTTTGGCAGTCACTAAAACAACTTTTCTACTTTTGGAGGCTATACCTCTAGGACTGGTGACAGCTGTACCCTTATGCTGCTTTTCAGCTGCAATGAAGAATCTAACTTCTCACCTTTCTACAGTAGGTGGGTTGCTGACGTGACACACTGACGGTGTTCTTTTTAAATCAAATTTGTTGCAAAGCCATTCAGAAGAATTTGAGTTCTTACTGTTGCTGTGCAACATGTGCCAATGTATCTTTTTATGAGGATTTCTGTAGTTGCCACCAATTAATATGTTCAACTTTTCTGTTTTGTTTTCACTTCAAAACAATCATAGGTCAGGCAATCTGAGTGCCTTATGTTTATCTCATATTCTCAGTAACAATGAGAACAAGACTTGACCATGTTTACTGCATTGATGTTTATGTCGATTATGTCCCACTGAGACTGAATGTGGCCACAGGGTTAATACAATGGAGCACCTATTTGACTTGAGTGATTGACTCAAAACTATGCAAGTGCTAAACTGCCTTGCATATCGGGGCTTGTTTAAAAAAAGTGTGATGCTGGCCTCAAAACATTTGTGTGATTTTTCTTCTTTCTTTTTTGTTTCTTTTTTTTTTTTTTTTAATAGTTGCTTTTAAGGTTGAAACTCTGTTGTAAAGATTTGTAATTTATATCATTGATTCTCTTAAAGAAATTGATTTTAAAAAATTTCCTTGTCTCTCTTTCAAATAATTTAGTTTAACCAGTGGTATTATTAAATTTAGTTTAAAACCAGATATTTGCTTCTAATTTTTCTTTTTTTTTTTACCAAACTGTTATAATGGAACTTAACCATATATTGTGTACATGCAGGAAGAAGGAGTGTCAAATAAAGTGATACGTGAGACACGTACTGTGTTGTGATTTTTTTTCATTTCACTTTCTACAATGGTCTGTTTTAATCATAAAAGTTTAACCTGGGGTTGTTGTTTTTTTTTTAAATCATAATTTAATGACAGTTTTGATGCAAAATGATGATTGCACATAACGTTTAATTGACGGAACAATGAGTGTGTGTGCATAATTTCTGATGCACTACCTTCAGCTACTGAACTTGTCCAGACTAATGACTGGATTAAGACGCCATTCGTTCTGTTTATACCGCTGTTCAGATTCGCATTGTCTTTTCATCACAATTAACGTGTGCATACCAGTTAAACAAGAATCAGTAAGGTAGATGCTGAGAACGTCTTTGAGGAGTGCCACTGGGGGAAACGCCTTGATATCACATAACCTGACTGATCACTCTCCAACTGTCAGAATTAGATATTCACGCCATGCTTGTCGTTGCATCTCGTTCCAGTCGTCAAGTCCGGGGAGAAAGGCGCCAGTGATCTTGGAAGGTAAACGTGTAGCCTGCTCAGATCAGTGGGCGTTTTCGTGCTATGCGGTTCTAGGGGTGTGTGGGTGGGTGACCTGCCTATATTTAACGCATCGCGTTGTTTGACATTTCACTCTGAACTCGCATAAACGTCGCTTAAAATGTGCGTCTGCGCCCGGCCGCACATCAGATGAAGTGATCGACCTCCACGGGCGCATGCGGTTCGCTCCACTTCTGCCATGACGTCGTCCACCACATGCTGTGCTGCGCGCCATGCAACGGCTTGTACTCACGAGTGCCGGTGGCACTGCGAGCGCGGATTTACATGCGCTTCAGCCGTGAAGACAAACGCCCCAACGCGTCGGAAGCGAGAGTTCACGCCGGACGAGCTGAAAGACGACAACTACTGGATGAAGCGCAGTCGCAACAACGCGGCCGCGAAAAGGTCGCGCGAGCGCCGGCGGGTGGAGGAGCGGCTCGTGGAGGCGCGCGCCGTCCAGCTCCTCCGGGAAAACGAGCAACTGAAAGCGGCGCTCTCGACCTTTAACTATCGCGGCGTTGGCAAAGGAACTTCCTTCCAAACTTTCGTGGAATATTCCCCGGGCCGAGAACTGTCACGAGACTCCTACCTCCGCTCTTTGGTGGACTGCCCTCCGTCGCCAACGTTCCCGGGAACAAGCCGTTTACCTCAATATGCGCTCTCGAGCCGACGCGACTTCGGTTCTGCCTACGACTCGGTTCCTCTCCCGAGGACGGAAAGATTCGCCGCTGCTCCATGCGTGGCGACAGTCCCTGTCGTGGATGACATGCATCAAAGAGACAGATACTTGGGAATCCCTGCACCCCGTGATGGAAACGTTCCTTCAATGCATATTGTCCCATGTGCAATTTCTCAGCGAAAATGGGGTCATGGCCAGGCACACTCCGCAATGAACTTGTACCCGAGCTCTGCTGCTTTCCTTCAGACTCAACCGGTGCCTGAACACGCGCGCCTGGCAGGAACCGCGCCTGGTTATGCTGCTCGTATTCGGATGGATGAAGCATACGCGGAACAACGTCCGTTCGCGATCGAGCCCAAAGAGATTGGCAAAGAAATGAAAACGGTTAAAGAAGCAGCGCGTGTCTCGGCGTCGCCGCTTTTGCCGCACAAGCTGCGCTACAAAGAGCGCGCGCGCTCCTCATCCCGGGACTTCTCGTCACAGTGTCCGGGGTTCATAAACCTGTAGATCACATCTCGGACATTTATCATCTGCAGGTCCGTCATTAGTAAAGATGCAATGTGGAGGAAACGCCTGTGAAGTTTTGCTATGTACGGACTTATTTACAAATAAAGATGTGTTTGTTTTTTTTGGGATACGACTTGCAGTTTTCGCTTTGCTTCTGTTTTAAGATGTTAGGAGGTTGCGCGCTATTGCGCAAACTGTAGACCACAAGCAATTCGTGCAAGACTGAGAGTGAGCAGGTGAAGAAAAAGATCCAGCGTGGTCTGCTCATTATTGCACAAACTGTAGACCACAAGCAATTCGTGCAAGACTGAGAGTGAGCAGGTGAAGAAAAAGATCCAGCTTGGTCTGCTCATTATTGCACAAACTGTAGACCACAAGCAATTCGTGCAAGACTGAGAGTGAGC
>JAOUQW010000009.1:1791821-1809006 GCA_028565825.1 Olivaichthys viedmensis
TGCTCACTCTCAGTCTTGCACGAATTGCTTGTGGTCTACAGTTTGTGCAATAATGAGCAGACCAAGCTGGATCTTTTCTTCACCTGCTCACTCTCAGTCTTGCACGAATTGCTTGTGGTCTACAGTTTGTGCAATAATGAGCAGACCAAGCTGGATCTTTTTTCTTCAGCAGAGTGTGATCCCGAGTCGAGACGCAAGAGGTCGCCATTGCTGTTTTTAAGAACTGCAGTTACACTTGACAATGAAAAACGGCCCAACATCCAACATATTCAGCAACCAGCATCGCTGGCGTCGGTATTTGCGGCTCCGCCACACATAAACGCGAGGTCGGCCTTGCGCTGCGTCATTCCAAAAGAAGCCACGTGACAATGACGCGATCTCACAGGTCTCCTTTGTCGCGCTTCTTACGTGGCCACATGTTAACGTTTGCTTCTCGACTTTTCGAAACACGGATTTGACCCGGTCTTACACTGAACGTGCCATTGCGGTTGTGTGTGTGGTGTGCACTTAAAAAAAAAAATAATAAAAAAAAAATAATAATAATAAATAAAAATAATAATAATCATTCGTATGTTACTCAGTGGCGTTGTTTGAGCTGCAGCTCTCCTTCGGGTCACTTTATTCTCGCAGCATTGCCTATCCCAGCCTACAGTAGAGCCCCAAGTCGAGCTCATTCATTTGCATTAGACTCCCCTGTGTATCCACGAGAAAGGCGGAGGCATTGGGGCAAATCGGACAACGCCGTGTTCTCATTGGCTGAGAGGCCTGTCAGTCACCGCACGCTGCCAATACACTTCTTCAGTGACCTACTAACACAGATCCGCGAAGCAGCCTTCACTTCAGGAGGAAAACGCAAAGGAGAAACATTACCTCACTGCTAACATTCATTTGTGTCACTGCAGAAGAAACCCTTATTTTGCCTCGCGCGTTGATCACGCTGTTTTATACCACGGACTATATAATAGAGCTTGCGCTATTTAAAGGTAAGCATGGGTTTTCTTTTTGGTTTTGTTTTTATTCTTGACTTGTTTCACGCCGTCACCCGGACAGTTGCCGGTTTGTCTAGGCTTATTTCCGCCGCCAGTCTATTCTCGGGATCCGTCATGCATTCATGCATGCACTTGTTTACTTTCTAATAACGCGTCTGTGCTTTATAGCTGGCCATTTCTCACGCATGCCCGAATGCATCACATTTTTATCCTGAGAAACTTGCGTCCTATCATTTCTCCATAGGATCTGGCATCGGGTTTAATCGCGTGGTTAGTGTCGACCCGTGCCGATTCGGACGATTCAGCGCGCGCACTCGCGAGCACGGGAATCGTGCCGGGTGGAAACCTTACCACAACAGCTGGAATGGCATGGTGACCCGGAACACATGTGGGTGGGTGTATACACCACTGCCGATCGGGCTAGGTCCATATTTACATGCCTCTTCCCCCCCCCCCCCCTGCTGCTGCTGTGTTTTAGGCTTGCCTATTGCGTCCTATTACGCGAATATAATACGTAGCTATAATATAATATTGTTTTTTTTTTTTTGTTTTTTACAAAATCCCAGAAAGAAACACGTCCCGATCTTGAACGCGTCGGAAGCTAATGCATCGGTACTATTTATGTACCATCTATTTAAAGTGAGCCAGAGGTTATTACACTTGCAAGGTGATGCGCAACGACGCATGGCTTTGTTATGGCGACTTGATCGCTAATTCTAACCCATTAGAAATAAAGGACAATCTGGGGCATCACAGGGTTGGGAATGAACCAAAATATATATATATATATATATAGTCCACGCTTTCTAACAAACGCTTATCCAGGACTTGATGCAAGCTTTTTTGTCTCTACAGTTGGTTCATATTTAACAACACAACGCAGCCTGTTACCAAAAACCTCTGAAATGAGCTGCGTTATGAGACACGGGCGTTATGAGACACACGGGTGGCGTTATGACGTTATGAGACACGGGTGGCGTTATGAGACACGGGCTGCGTTATGACGTTATGAGACACGGGCGGCGTTATGAGACACGGGCGGCGTTATGAGACACGTTATGAGACACGGGTGGCGTTATGGGCTGTTATGAGACACGGGTGGCGTTATGAGACACGGGCTGCGTTACGGGCTGTTATGAGACACGGGTGGCGTTATGAGACACGGGCTGTTATGAGACACGGGCTGTTATGAGACACGGGTGGCGTTATGAGAGACACGGGTGGCGTTATGAGACACGGGTGGCGTTATGAGACACGGGCTGCGTTACGGGCTGCGTTATGAGACACGGGCTGCGTTATGAGACACGGGTGGCGTTATGAGACACGGGCTGCGTTACGGGCTGCGTTATGAGACACGGGCGGCGTTATGAGATTATGAGACACGGGCGGCGTTATGAGATTATGAGACACGGGCGGCGTTATGAGACACGGGTGGCGTTATGAGACACGGGCTGCGTTATGAGACACGTTATGAGACACGGGCTGCGTTATGAGACACGTTATGAGACACGGGCTGCGTTATGAGACACGGGCGGCGTTATGAGACACGTTATGAGACACGGGCTGCGTTATGAGACACGTTATGAGACACGGGCGGCGTTATGAGACACGGGCTGCGTTATGAGACACGGGCTGCGTTATGAGACACGTTATGAGACACGGGCTGCGTTATGAGACACGGGCTGCGTTATGAGACACGGGCTGCGTTATGAGACACGTTATGAGACATGGGCGGCGTTATGAGACACGGGCTGCGTTATGAGACACGGGCTGCGTTATGAGACACGGGCGGCGTTATGAGACACGGGCGGCGTTATGAGACACGTTATGAGACACGGGGGGCGTTATGGCTGCGTTATGAGACACGGGCTGCGTTATGAGACACGGGTGGCGTTATGGCTGCGTTATGAGACGTGTTCTCTGGGCGGCTGGTTGCGCGCAGGGCTCGTCAAGAAAGCATTCAGCAGCCTCGCATTGCTTTCCACTTCTGCTTCGGCACTGGCTTGGTCCGCATTCAATCACTCCTTTCAAAGGGTTTCCTGCCATTTCAATAATGCGCCCGCACGAGCGTTAATAACCACTTCAGTCCCGCCGATCGTGAGACTGGATTACACAACAACAACAACCCCAAACCGCACACCTGGAACATAAAGTGTGGCGCTCGCGTGTAGCCGAAAACGCGCGATTAAAACGAGACAAAAGCCTCTTTTCTCGTCTCTATTGCACTGCTGAAGAATCTTCCTGTTGCATGGTTTCAGACGATCCCCGTTTGTTTGTATTGTCCTGGTTCTGTTCAGCCACGTGTGATGATGATGATGATGATGATGATGATGATGGCGGTGATGATGATGATGATGGCTGCTCGCATTCCTTTGTTCTGCGCGCCGATGGCGGGAGGCGCACCGGCCCGAACCCTAATATTTATTCGCTTAGTAACATCTGCTACCTCAGTTTGAGTTGTGTTTTTAGTCAGCCCGATCGCTAACCACGTTGCAGGTAACAGTTGAAGGCTTTTCGCCAAGGCGCTCGGTTTGTCAGGAGCGACACGTTGAAGGTCATTGCCATCACTGCCAACACTCATCACCGTTCTTTTGTATCATTAATAAGCGGATTTATTTTAGTCCTTAGTCGGGTGGTTATATAACAGAATGTTGTTTTTTTAATGTGCCAAAAAAAAAAAAAAAAAAAAAAAGAGTGCCGTTTCAGTGTTACTTTTTGTTGTTGTTGCGTAACCGACCTCCCGAGATGACGTCATGCAAGTGAAACGTGTTTGAAGTGGCCACGCCAAAAACAGTTTCCTATACAAGTTTTTGAGCACTTGAATAAATATTTTTGTAGGCGTCCTGGAACGCAGGGTTGACTCTGAACGTTTGAACTTTCATCTGTAATTTTAATAATAATAATAATAATAATAATAATAATAAAAAATAAAAATAAATTTAAAAGCTGCAGGTATTTTGGTGTCAAATCAGGTGAGCTGCTGTTTTAGCTGTAGGTTAGAATGACAGATAAAGATTAATAAATAAAAAGTGTTTACAAAGTGTTGATCACATTTGATTCGCTCTGACCCCAGCTTACCAACATGCTTGGGATATGTGAAGAATCAAATTTCACTGTACTGTACTTGTATATGTATATGTGACAATAAAGAAGCATTCATTTCATAAGGTTAGACAAGGTAATTTGATGTTAACTCCTCCGTTGAGGTTTTTTATGCTTCAGGTTTAATGGATTAAGGTGTACTTTTTCTTTTTTTTAGGACCATTTTGAAGAAGCAAAATGGTTTTTACTTGCACTAGTCCTTTTTTGCACCGTTTTTACCTCTGGCATGAGTATGCGTGAAGAAATGTATCTGGCACATACAAAGCCTACCAAAACATATGGTTGCATTTCGCCCACCCACTAACAGCTCTAAGCCTAGAAAAAAATGATACATTTATTTTGGAGAAGTAATATATCCAACAAACTGTCAAGATGTGTAATTTATTCATGGTGTGCAAAATGAGACCAATCAACTGAGTAGTCAACAGGAATAGGTTACTGTGTGATCATGAGCAACATCAGCAACTCGGCGAAATTTACATAATGTTACTTCATCAGCTGACAAGCTTACTGAATGTCATGAGCCAGCGGCAGGAGCAGGCCCGTCTCAGACTCCGTGATGTCACGGTTCAGAAACACTGAGGAATTCAAAGACAAAGGGCACAATGTGCTGCTGTCCTGAGCATACTGCTGCCATTACCCTCTGAACCTGGCTCACAAATACCCATTCATAACACACGCAGAAACTGAACTCTTAAATGAACATAAACAAACTGATATTGCGTTTTGTTATTGTTGTTTTATTTGGTGTGTTAGTTTGTGCATTGCTTACTGATTCAAATTTGAGTTCTTCTAAAACTTCATGGTCAGTGAAAATATGTATTAGAAGTTTGGTAGTAATTAGTGATATGGAAACATCAGAGAGTAAAACTAACATATACACAGATCAGCAATTGACAGTTTACTTTTAATATAGCTTTGTAAAGGCTATTCACTTTCTAATGAGTGGAATAATGTTGTAATAAGAGACAATGAGTCAGTCATAAACCACTGTAGGCTGTTTGAGTCTGTCATTGAACCCGATAAACACCACCTGTAATAAGCCCATAATTTAGAATTAATTATGATAGATGACTCGTACATTTCTTATGGGACCAGAAGTTCTTGCTTGGCATAACTGATGTCAGCATTTGTCAAAGTCAAACCAGTTTTTACATAACGCATCTATCATTTTTAATGTCTTATTTCTAAGAATGTCTTTTGTTTGTGTTTTCAACAGGTCCACAAGGAACAATTCCCCTGGAATCATTATCTGGCACCAATGACATTTCTAGCACTTAGTTTATGATGATGATTTGTCTGCTCAACGTGAGTGAGAACTAATAAGCTTTTGCAGTCTGGATCGCACTATTGTGTAATATGCAGGCCATTAAGAAAGAGCGTTCTTACAGTGGGGACGATGCTCTGGTCTTAGCTGTGGCTTTGCAGGGTGCAGACAGAGACTTGATCGATCCGAAGCTGTCCACCATGCCCTTCAAGGCCAAATCAAACACGTGCCGCAGAAAGCGCGAGTTTATCCCGGACGAGAAAAAGGACATGCTGTACTGGGAGCGGAGGCGCAAGAACAACGAGGCAGCCAAGCGCTCGCGGGAGAAGCGGCGGCTCAACGACATGGTGCTGGAGAACAAGCTGATGGCGCTGGGTGAGGAGAACGCTTCACTCAAAGGCGAACTTCTGTCCCTCAAGCTGAAGTTCGGCCTGTTGAGCTCAGCCACCTATGCTCAGGAGGTGCAGAAGATCTCCACCTTCACTAATACTTTGTACCAGGACTTTGTGCTGCCTGGTAGTGCCAAAGACTCCCACCCCAGAGAGGTCGAGCCATCATGCCTGAGCAGCAGCTGCATATCAGTTATTAAGCACTCACCTCACAGCACCTTATCAGATGGATCTGACTCAAGCACGATGAACATCTGCAGGACGCCAGAGATCATCAAGCACGAGCCTCTGGAAAATGGCAACTTTGCCAGGGACCGAGCCAGTCCGTATGAACTGTACAGAAATTACCTGAATAGTCCTTTCCCTAGAGGCTACTCCCAGCCATCTTCATTCCTGCAGCTCACCAGGTCATCAAGTAACTCGCCCCGGACTTCCGACGGAGACGACGGGACCGTGAGCAAGTCATCAGATGGGGAAGACGAACAGCAGGTCCCCAAAGGTCTGGCACCGTCCACCACTGACCAAAAGAGCGTGATCGTCTCTGCTGTCAAAGTGCCAGATGCCAATGCCTCGGCTCTGCCCCACAAGCTGCGCATCAAAGCCCGGGCCATCCAGATCAAATTGGAGGCTATAGATCCTGACTACGACTCGTCTGGGAAGTTCCCTTCCCCCATCGACATGTCTGCACGGGCGTGCTACAAGGTGGGTCAGGGTGCTACACCAGAATACACCCAGTCATCTCTTAGCTCGCTGTCCCTGCAGGTGAACAACGTCCAAGACTGGATCCAACAGCCCGAGTACTGGCACAAAGACCAATCAGAGGCTCCGGCAAGTGGCTACAAGAACAGACTTTGCCTTGACTCACCAGAGCCTGTGACTAACAAACTCGTTGTAGACCTTAAAGATGGCTGCTATGCCATCGCAGAGTCTGAGAACTTGTACTTGAAAAAAGGCATCGCCAACCTGTCGGCAGAAGTGGCCTCCCTGAAAAAGTTGATCGCAACACGACAGGGGTCTGTTATCGAGTCCACCAAAAGCACTACTGTACATGACTTGGTATCAAAAGGATGTTACTCAAACTGAGGCTTCTCTGTTTGCACAACACCTGTTTTCCACTGTGTCTGCTACTGCACCATTCCGTTGAAATGGTGTCTAAAAGCTGCAGTTCATTGAGATGAATAGTGGTTTTGTGCACTTACTGTTGTAGAATGGTGTGTCCTCTCGATGACTCCTTTTAGTAGCCCAGAAGCCAAAATGTTAGGCTACTACATGCAAAAGTTAATGCTGTCCTTTTCTTCAAAATTTGTTGTACATTATTGTATGTTCTTTTTTTTGTTTGTTTACAATAAATGTATGTAAGCACTGAAGCACCATTTTGTCTTTTTCACCTGCCCAGGATGTATTGAAATTGTACCATGAATTGTCTGAAGATGAACTGCAGCTCCAGACTGTCAGTGCCTATTTGAAACTTTGTTTACTGTGTCATTTCTATGGAGGTTCACCGTACTGTTTTTTTTCCTGGGTTCTCTTTAAAGAACAATAGGTAGCATTTTTTTTTTTCATGTTGAAACTCTCAATAAAATAAATATTGCTAAAAGACATTATCGAATGGATTGTAATACTGTAATACACAAAGGGTCTCTGGCAAGTAGTTCCTCCTCAGGTCAAGAGGAAGCTTGTTGTTTCCACAGTACTCTTAATTGAATGTGTTGGTTAGATCCAGGTTCTGTGTCAACTAGCACTGGGACAGTAATAGACACCATCAATATAAATGACCGGTGATTCCCAAACTGATTCCACTTGTATGCTTTGCTAAAGCATTCAGTCTGACCTTTACAGGCAGAAACTAGCATGTTCAGCATAGCCTCCCCTTTTGAATTGCCCGTGTGTATAGGTGTGTGTATAGGTGTGATCGCATGACTCAGGAAACTTGCATCTTATATACATTAAAAACAAGGTTATGTCATCCTCAAATCCAGCCATCATGGATGCACTATTCCACACCGTAATCGATTTTTACGATTTACCACAAACATCATCTATTCTGAAGCAGCCCAATGCCAGCTGGAGATATGGATTTTAATGATCAGATGATCAAAGCAACATGCAAGTATGTGTATATTATATTGCATTGAAAAAAAAAATTGTTTAGGAAAAAAAAAAGTATTAGACTGCTACATAACTTGAGGCAATATTAGTCTTTATATTAAGAGGACATTGTGTCATTAAGCATGGAGAAGTGAAAGACGAGGTAAAGAGCTGTGGCTGAATCCCAAACGGCTGCTTATTCCCTATTTAAGTGGACTACATTAAGCAATAATGCCCGAGGCTTTTGCACCCTTACGCAGTGCACTACCGGTACTAATAGGGAAGCCATTTGGGATTGTTCTCGGTTTTCGGACGCGTGGAAGGGGGAACTCCAACACTGGCGTTGGAAGCGGAGTCACGTGGCCAACCATTGCGTCACTCGCAGTTGAAAGTTGAAAGGCAAAACGCACGCGCAACACGCACGCACGCACGCGCGCGCACACTGCAGCAAAGCGGCATGGCGCTTCTCGCGGGGTCTAGAGTCGTTGTGCAGGCGTTTCGACCCCAAACCTCGACGAATCTCGACCACTTTGGCAGATTTCAACATGTTATGCGTCGCGCTGCAGCCGGAAGTGGTGGACGCGGGTTGCGGCAGTTTAGCTCCGACGCTAATGACGTGAGCGTTAGGTATTTGGACGGGGATGACTCAGGTAGACGCCAGCTGCTTTACCGCTATTCGGAGTCGCAGTGTTGTAAACAGTGTTTCTCGGAAACACGGCGTGTTAAGAGAGCTATTTAAACATCGGTACTTTTGGGTAAAAAGAAGGAAAAACACAAAACGAGCCGGCGCAGCTCTGGGCTTGAAGCTCAGTGGGAGTTCCTCCCTGTCACGCAGATGGGAGCTGTCAATCATCTGTCATGCAGATGGGAGGTGTCAATCATCTGTCATGCAGATGGGAGGTGTCAATCATCTGTCATGATGGCTCACTGCACATCTCCTTGTGGGTCTCTGGAGATTTAGTGTTGGCCTCCTGCTGAACTTCACCCGGCCCTTGACTCATTTCTAAAGAATAAAGAATAAAAACAATAACACTGACTAAATATTTGCATCGAGGAGAATGTTGATGAGTTCTACTCATTTGCAAAGCCAGGTTTTCAGGGGCCGTGCATGGTAACTTGGGTGGTTAAGGCTCAGTGCATGTGACCGAAAGGTTGTGGGTTCAAATTCCAGAGCTGGAGATGGTACCAGTATGGCCTCTTAAGGCCCCCAACTGCTCCAAGAGGCTGACCTGCACTCAAATGCTGCACTCCCTGTTGTGTGTGAAACGGGTCAAGAGATGCAAAGAAAAGAAAAAAACCTGCACGCCAATAAAGATTCTGTTCTTATAATAAAGCCACCGAGTTGATGAATTGCGTTGTGAAATTGAAACCAAACATATCAACTAAATGGGTTCTTTCAAAAAAAAAGTCTAATGTTTTTCATATGAATGATCATGTATTGTTATGTGTAGCCTCATGATGAATTGCTGGGCAGTTTGCATTTTGTTGACAGGTCTTTTTATTTTATTTTATTTTTTAGGGATCGTTGTCTTTGGCCTCAATCGGCCTAAAGCTAAAAATGCTATCAGTAAAAGTCTTGTTAAGATGGTAAGTATAACTCAAATGCTTCTGCATGCATCACCTGCCACCTTTGTGGATCTTTGAGAGTAAATTGGTGGCTTTACTTTTTGCTTTTATTGCCTCATTTTCTTCAGATGTCTGAAGCTGTTGAATCGGTGAAAAAGAACAATAAGGTGCGCTCTGTCATCTTGTGCAGCATGGTGCCTGGAATCTTCTGTGCAGGTATTTTAGTGTGATTTCTGCACTATATGAAACTCACCATGTGCATATTTCATGGTGAGTGTTAGCTCTTATTAATGCTTGACCGTGTGGATCATTTTAAGAGTAGTTAGTTCAATATTAGTACAGAAGTTGTTACTGTTCCATTGGTAACAGCTTCATGTGTTTCCCTGAACAGGTGCTGACTTGAAAGAAAGAGCCAAAATGCATCAGAGTGAAGTTGGGCCTTTTGTCTCTAAAGCAAGAGCACTTATTACAGAATTAAGTAAGTAAGCAGGTTGTGTGTTTACATGCACACTAATAATCCGATCATTATCTGATTTCGAAAGTTAAAAGATTATTCAAGTGGCCGTGCAAATAGCATGCTGCCGTATCTTAAATCTCGTTAAAGCCATTATCGTATTTTAAGAAATTGGCTCATTCAGCACATGTATACTGTTGATCTGATATTTTGAATTTTTCTACGTCTGCGCATGTGCGCAAACATAACCGGACAAAAAAATTAAAAAACTTGTCTCCATCCAAATAAAGACAGCTGGAAGACAGACTGTGCCGTTTGCAACCATAAAAACTCCCTAATAAATATTCCTCGAGTCAGTTGACCTTCCAACCAACTGACAAGAAACACTTAAAGTACTGGTTTAAAATAAATATCGTGTGCATTAAGAGGAATAAAACGATGTAGTGTTTATCAGCGCTACTCTGCTACTCGCTCAATAAATAGTTTAACTATTAACAAGCAGCTTGATTAAAAAGTAGCAATGTTACAACCTCTCTACTGGAAAATATAATTACTTGTAGCGACGTTGATAAAAGAAATCCACTTATTGACCTTCTCGTTTAGTCCCAGAGGTTTTCCATTATCAGATTACTTAAGCACATAAAAATGCGATTATCAAATTATTACCAAACTCAGGTTTTTTGCAGGTACTAGATTACTGTGTGCGCATATGAACTCAATTAGTATTTGACAAAGCTTTACACAGATTTCATAATTTTATATTTGTTTATTTACCATGAAGGTAGTTCATGTGTAGCAGTAAGGTGAGGATATTACTGGAGCTGCCTGTCCTGAATTGTCAAAGCAACGCCTACATCCTGGCGCACTGGAGTTGAGAAGATATAGGCTCTTACACCTATATTATTACACCTATATAAATAATTATATGGATAAAGTAAAGTTGACATGATTTAGTGTTTTGGAGGGAGTTATGGAACATACTATAAATAAGTGTTTCATGTGGGTATACAACTACAAGCAATTTGCACCAAAAGTGGCTTCGGCAAACTCCAATTTAATCATTGTTCATAAACCTTATGTGTTCCATTTGTCTGTTTCTGCACTGCATGAAGTCATGATCATAACTTCAAAGGTGTGTTACGGTACTATTTATATAAGTATAGTCAAGTAGAATCATGTTTAATTGCATCACTTGATATTCTGTGAAAGTGCATGTGTTATACAATACATTGTTTCAGTAAAATTAACTGTTTCTTGATAGATTATCGTGGCATGATGAACAACAGACTTCTTAGATACTACATATTTTATTTGTCCCTCCTGGAAATGGCTTGGAAGCATATGTCTCTTAATTCTGCTCACCTAGGAGCCATCTGTCAGAGTGTGGACCAGGTGTTTCTCTTCTTTACCTGTTAACAGTCATTTATGGGTTTATGAGAACCACATTTAGATATGTTTTTGAGATGAACAATCCCGGTTGCAGAGCTCACTGCTTTGTTAAATTACATGAGAAGTAAATCCAAAAATAATGTAACCTAAAAATTGGAATATGGGAAGGCTACTTTCAGAATATCGAATATGATATACACCTCAAAAGTTGTAATCAGTAAACTAATCTGTGCTATTACGCAGTGTCGTGAATTCCGATTATGTTACTGTGGATTAGTTATTAATTTATATATACTGTATGAATTTACTGCGTATTATTAAGTGGCCAATGTTAGTGAAGCTCCTCCTAAATGGGAATTTTTTTAATTTATTTTTTAAAGAAAAAAAAAATAGCACAATTTCCTCTCCATGTGAAGTATGTACAGTCAACTCCAGAATTATTTGCTTCCTTGCAGCAAAATTAAGTATATTATACAATTAATTTATTTATTTTTTAGGAGAAATTAGTCTCTTACAGGGAGGCTCAAAATCCAAGATAAGGGATCAACCTCAACTTTCAGAATATTTCTGTTTTCCCAAACTATCTTAACCCAATGTTCCTGAAGCTTGTAACAAGATCAAAAACAATGGGTGAGAGAACAATGGATGTTTTACACTTACGGCAAAGAGGTGAAAATCAAAAGCATCCTGTGTATGATTTGCACCTGGATCGCTCTGGTGCGGCTACATCTAGATATGCATTTGGCATATTTCCAAACGTCATTCCAGTTATCATCATTTATGTCTCCGTACAGTTCCTTTTCCTATACCCTCTTAATTTCATGTGTATTCACAGCTGGTTTGACTTTTAGAGTGTCATAGAATTAACTCGCTGAAATTTTTCCAGGGGACGGAAATACAGCTTTTTCAATTGGGGACGTATCTAAATTATTCATATAATAATAATTTATGAATAAACAATAATGAATGTATTATCTGTCATAACATAACGTTGTAGGAATCTAAAAAACCTTTTATATTGTTGAGCCAGCTCTTCAGAAGACATCAAATCTCTATCATTAAAAAGATCAATTAGTCTATTAATACCTTTGGTCACCCAAAGTTTAAAGCTTGCATTGGAAATACCTGGTAGAAAATCAGAATTGTTTAGAATTGGAGAGAGAGTGGAAGTTAATCCCAACCTTCCTTCAAACCGACAAACAGCCCTCCATGCCCTAAGTGTCTTTAATGTAACAGGGTTAGCACAGCTCTCCCTAGCTAGTTTAAATTTTTTGAAAAGTAGAAGATCTGAAAAAGGGCACTTTGATTGGGACTCTTCATGTCCAGCTACATAGAGTGCCTTTCACCACTTACCCACTCTGTAATACACTTCAAATGGGCGGGTCATTGATAAAGCCTAATATTGGGAAGCTCTAAACCTCCCATAGAGCCTGGTAGTTGTAACACATTAAACTTGAGTCTTGGTTTACGTTTGCTTCATATAAAGGAACTGAGCCAGCTATTCGAATCCTTCAGTACCTTGTTAGAAAACAAAACAGGAAGCATCTGTATTGGATATAGCAGTCTTGGGTTTTTTACCCATCTTTACCAAGGGTGCCGATATTTCTGGAGCTGAAACTTTGAATATGTTAAGTTTCTCTCTATGATTTCTTGTTGATGTTTGTTATCTACTTAATAAGAAGCCTAAATTATCAGATGACTTCCAGATGAACCCCTCACTGACCTGACACCGAACCCTTCATCGAGTGAATGTTCCATAGGGTTCACGCCCCTAAATGTGTAGTTTTAACAAAACTACCTATCATACTATTGCATGCTGACTGTGTCATAACACTAAGGGAAGTATGAGATTGCACTGAATCTGAACTGTGAACTGGGTTTAGGTAATCTACCCATGCCGACTATTGCAGCCATTGACGGAGCAGCACTGGGAGGAGGACTCGAGATGGCTCTGGCCTGTGATATCAGAATAGCAGGTAATGCATACTATGTGCACAATTAAATATAAAAGCACTGATGGCTGATTATGTAAGAACTGAGTTTAGTTCCAGGCATGAGTTATGACAGACGTTCACTTAAAGCAAAATTAAATCAGTACCACATTACGCCATATATCCTGTGATCCTAATGCACTTTAGATATGCTAAGACCCTAAATAGTAAAGTATGATTCTCTGAGAAGGCACTTTGGTTTTACCCGCTGAAAGTATGTGCGTGTGTGTCACCTCCAGTGAGTTAACACCCACATATTGCACTGACAGTGAGCAGATGTCTTGCTTTCTCATCTCGCACACCCAAGTTTGGGCTTGGAAATCTGCTCATGATGCTTTAGCACATTTCCCACTTAGCAGACGTGATACACCATATGCTTCCACACTAGTCACTGATGCTCTTTAAAGCACATGTTAATTTCTATGGAGAAAAAATATTTTAGGGTGTCGTTCTTTTTACTGGGTGGCAATAATGCATTTGTTGCTATTTTAGAAACATTCTAGACAGAATTTGATTTCACCGAATATAGTACGTCTTTGTTTGTAAGCCTCTCCGGTGAGGCCAATTATGGGGCGTTGATATGGCTGAGAAATAAGAGAATGAAATACCATAATCATGATAGAAAAATATCAAATGTTAATGTCATAATAAATATTCTCCTTTTTTTTTCTTTTTTTTACCCAATCATTCACTTTCTCTGTAGCTACCTCTGCTAAAATGGGACTGGTCGAAACAAAACTAGCCATCATTCCAGGGGCGGGTAAGTTCCCGTGCTTCCATTTCTACATGTCGATACCACCAGCTAAGTAAGTGAAGTAGTTAATGCCTTGTCTAGCCGAAATGTGGCATTTGTTACACAAGGCCCTTGATATTCTCTTCATATGTTTGGTTGGTCATGATTTTCCAATGATTGCAGAAGCATTTAACAAAGATAAACTATTGCTTTTGTATTTATGGCATAAAAAACATGAGCAGAAGTTGTGTATCAACCTCAACTTTCCATTCAAAGCATGTTGAGTTTTTTTATAGAACACTTAATAGGTGTATTGTAAAATGTTAAATGTATATAAGGTTACTGGAGGTGTAAAGGAGAGAAATGTGTGAAGGAGAAAATTGCAATGACCTGCAGTGTCCCTGTAAGTTGTTTATCTTTGCTCCACTGTTTACCTTTGTGTCTTAATGAAGAATTGTTGACGCAAATTACTTTGCTCTGCTCTCTGTCTGTCATTGTTTGCTGAAGTTTCAGCAGTTTACAGCAGCCAACCAAACACTTGATTCTGTCAGCTGTTCCTTGAGGTCATGTTATGGATTGTGGGTTAAAGGAAATGGGCCAATCCATGTCTGACGCTAAGCCGCATCCAAGGAATCTTTAATAAAACAAGATTACTGTTCCGGTTGCCTCCTTCTAAAAATACAAAGTATAACAAGCTACCAGACAGAGCACTGTCTGTTTCTGGCATGAAGACTGCGAAAAGGAGGACCAAGAAAACAAACAAAAAAATGTGGAGCAGTCATAACTACGAGGTGTGATTTATTCAAGTCACCGCTTTGTTTGATAAAATAGCCTTTTCTTTTTTTTTTACTTAGGGTGACTGAGGGACTCACTTTTGTAAAGCCATTAGAAGGAGGTGACATTTAGCATTAAGAGAGTTTGGGTTGAACATGGTGCCTCTGCCTTGTGTTTATCAGAGTGAAAAGGCCAGTGATCCTCTGAGGCTGCTGTTTGGAGAATGACATTGTTAATGGTGGGAAAGGTGTTGTGTTTTAATTAGGCTCATGGCGATGCTTGGTCCATCGGTGTGGGTCCTGTCTCGAATGTAGATGCAGGTGCCCTTTTGTTTTTCTTTTCTATTGCGCCCGGGGGATTGTGCTCGTGACATTTCAGCTCCTCCTCCTCCCGACTCGCACGCCGCTGAACACTTCCCCCGGGGAATTTATATTAAGAGCCACCATAATGCATACTGATGGAAACTTCAGTCCTTCATCCTGCAAAAGCTAAGCTTGAAATCACTAAAGAATTACCACCTTAGAGACACATTGAGTTTATTGATTTTCTTTGATGGTTCCATTGTAACTATCTAAGAATTGACTTTGGCTTATCTGTGCAACCTGTTAAAAAGAGAGACAGGCGTTAAATGGTAATTATGTTACACAAGAAGAGTAGTCTATTCTCTCTCCTTTTACCCAGATTTTCCCTGGTCTATGTCTGTTGACATGAGGAAGCTAGCATTATGCAAGAGAGAAATTTGTGATCTTAGATACACTCTCACTGTGTGTGCTTTCTAGATCTAGTTGCTATGGGTTGAGTTGGCCGCGCTGAACTGTTGCTGTCCATTTTGAGTGCATGAGCGCAGGCAAAGCCAGTGAGACTGACCATGAGCCCATCGCACCCCAGTTTCTCTCCTGGATGAAAATGGATCACCAGGAACTTGGCATGGTGCCAGCTGTTTAAGAGCTGTTCAACATGCTCTGCATCTCTGGAAATAGAGCGAGGCCGAGACGCCACTAGAAAACATTTTTTGTTTGGCAGGCGTGCAGTTTAGTGCCCTGGAACAAATTTGCTCGCTGACCTGTTATTAAGCTCAAGCCATCTGAAGGAGAGAACCGCCAAGTCTCTAGCCAGCCACCTCCATTCCTCTCCTCCTTTCTGTCTTTCTGTCTTCTGTTTCTTTCATTACTGTGTTTCCCTTGACCTCATCACTCAGACCTTAAAAAAACCTTGTGTTACTCACACCACTAGTAGCCTTTTTTGCCTCCTACTTACTGCCGCGTTTTTCTCTCGGCAGGAAAGACTCAGGAAAGTTGTTAATAGGAAAATTCAGTCATTGTGTCTCCTACAAAGAATTGCATTGAATTACGTTGCTCACTTCCTGCTAATGCAAGCATGACTCGTATGGAGGACAGCTATCAGCTTTGTAGTTTTGTGTGGGGGTGTGTACTTTAGAATCACAGTTCCCAAATGACGTTGTTGGGAAGAATGTGCCTTAATGCTTTGGGTGGTTTGGTACTGTGAGACTCTAATTTCGGTTATATGCCAGAAGAGCTTGTGAACTTCTATTAGCGCTTTTCTACCAGACAGTGTAGTACGGTAACAAATCCACGATCCCACAGGTTTTTATTATTTTCATAACCAAGTGACCATACCTAGGTACCCATGCTGAATTTGGTTACTCTTCTTGCCAGGGTACCACGAGTACTGAACAGGGACATTTGGATGGAGCTAGAAATAGTCCAGACCATTGATTAGTCAAAACGCAATCGTCACAGAATCGTCCTGATTAATGTCTCTGGTTCAAATCGCTTTTCTATCGGACGGTGCGGAACAGCAATCTTCAGCAGTGTAGTGACTGTCTGCCAAAGTTACTTCCTCTTTTCAAATGTCCCTTTTCTGGTGGCATCACATAATCACATTAATGTTTCAATTTCATTTTTATTTATTGACCCACAGCAATGTTTTCTTGTTTCTGATTTTACATTTCTTACCCGTGATTTACATAAATCCAGCATCTTCATTTTGGGCCAAATCCTGAATGGCTTCCTGTTGGCTCACTACATAGGGTATAACATATAATAGTGTTAGAACGTTCGTAGTGCCCTATATGCCTATATACACTGAGATTTAGCCTTCAGAAATGTGCGACTCCTTGTGGTTTTTGTTGTATTTTAACGTCGTCTGACGGAGTTTGCTTGGCCACCATTACAAACTCACTGTGTCTAATGCTCAGTAGAAGCCTTATAAGATAGACAAGCGACCGTGCCACACACATCATTGCATAAAATGAGGTATATGGCTGGGTTTTTTTTTTTTTCTTTCATGTCAAAATCTTTGCAAATTACGAATATTGGGGCAGTGGTGGCTCAGTGGTTAGGGCGCTGGGCTACTGATCAGAAGGTCCTGGGTTCAAGCCTCAGCTCCGCCAAGCTGCCACTGTTGGGCCCTTGAGCAAGGC